>CM069081.1:35082521-35683098 GCA_035578085.1 Solanum pinnatisectum
GCTACCATTATTATTTTTAATTTTATTTTTGTTAATTTTCGTCTTGGAATTTGAAAGTAGAGACGACCTTAGTTGAACATGATCTGTTCTACAGGCTCGTACCACTGTATCTTTGATTTCTAAGGAGACACGAAACCAAATCTGTTGGATGACTCGTGGCCATTAGATCAGAAAAAAAAAAAAAAAAAAGGACTTTAAAAGTGGAGTAGAGTTAAGATTTTGAGTTTATAAGTTTTAAAAGTCTAAAAAAACAGCTAATTGGATATTTACATGTTAGCTGTTTTTTAATACAATTACAAAGATTTGATCAAAACTATTGAATTATGTTGAACTTATAAATTACCCCGGTCTTGAAACGATCAGGTGGGTTGGCTGAACAACAAATTATATTACAACAAAATATGGAATTAATCGGTAATTACTAGCTATTTGTCACTTAAACACTCCTAGCTAATTGAATTTTCTTATAATTCATCATTTATTCGTAATTAAATGAGATTAGCATGATATTTTTATTATTTAAGTGTGAAATTTTGTTTGTCGCTAATTTCTCATTTTCTAATCGTAAAAATTAAGTAAATTCCCATGTGAATGGCACCTACTTAACTTTAATTAAAAAAAAAAGCACCTAATTAAATTTCTGCTTCAGTTCCCACAGGCTCTCTCTGTGTTTACTTATCTTGCAGGAACACTAATTAGTTATGGATATCTGAGCTTAAGATTAGTAATTAAGAATATAAATTTGATGTTAAATTAAGTGTTGAAATCTAAGGAAGCGACAAAGATGAAGTATACATGTGAGTTGTTGTCATACGTTAGGAATCAATGTAATGATGAATCATCTTGTTTTGTTTAAGGGCTCACAAGTTCAACCTTATTTGCTGCTACTTGATAAATTATGTAACTTAACTGCTGTCAACTCTGTCCCTTTCAGAATCCAAGAAGATGCCACTTTCCTAGGCATTCATTAGCTTTCTCTATGTTACATTCGCGACAATATATATACACATTAACAAAAAATGATAAAATTTTTACTAACATTAATTGATTGTCATTAGATTTAATATCGCTCTAGGCTTTAGAAATATTTATAAACAATGTTAATTGTCTCTAAAACTACATATTTAACGACAATTAAACTATTACCATTAATTAATTGTCACTATCATTTTTATGGTGGAACTTAATTACATGAATCAAATCTGTTTTGTGGCTTAATAGCAAAAAACATAGCTTTTAATATCTTTTGTGACTCGTAACTTAGGTATGATGACAGGGTGTACGTAGGAGGGGTCACATGTTCACGTGAATTCACGCTTTCCTTCCGAAATCATATATAGTAGTGTTATAATTTATAATTTTTTTTCAAAAATATAGATGTGTGCACCCACACTCGAATTATCATATAATGCGATGATGACTGGGTGTATCTCGAAGTGAGGTTAGAAATTTGAATTTTATATCTATCTTGTTTTATTTTTCTTTCTAAAATTGGGTAATACCTTCCTAAGTAGTTATTGACAGCACTTTAGGCGTTTTATTTTTAGACATGATTTTAGAATTTTAGTTGTTTTCAATGATAAGAACTTAATGTTAAACTGATCAAATTTATATCTTAGATCAACTTTTTTATAAAGGTGCACCCATTTCTCGAAATCCTTGATACACAGGATAACTTCAGAAATATCAAATAAAACTTTGTAGGTAACATATGGAGTCTGATCAATACATCTGAATATGATAATAGACTTCCTAAAACTTACTGAAATTGTCACATACAAAACATTTGATTCTGTGAATAACTATTATGAAGACTGGAGGCAAAGAGATTATCATATATACTAAGATCTTGTGAATCTCAAAACATCAACTTATTCTGAATATCTTATACTCAACTTATTTCTTTTAAATCCTCTTGAATCTGATGAACTCACATGAGAGCAAATGTATTACTGGGAGGTCATGCCATAGCGGTGAAAACGGGTTTAGCCTTACATACCTTGATTTCAATCCTTTGCATATCATGGCGATCAAACACACTTCTCTGCAGCTTCAATCTATAACCATAACGATAATAGGAACTCATGCTAACAGCTATATACATGTTCAAGTCATTTAGGCATTTCATCGAACCTTTGAAATCACAGAATGTAATTAAATTGATTCATATGTATAGTTTTCATCATAAAAATAAAAGAAGAGATTCAAAAGGAGTTGCCCTTACCACGAAGTAATAGTTTGTTAGGCCAAACTTTTAAAATCAACTTATTTTTAAAAGAAATGCTTTCTTCAAAAGTACTTTTGAACTTTTTTCAACTTTGTGTTTGACCAAAAAAATTTAAAAATTCTTTGAGCATCGATTAGTGTTTGACCAAGTTTTTAAAAAGTTTGTCGGAGTGTATTTTTCTCAGAAGTGCGTTTCAAAGATGCACTTTCGAGGAAAAGCTACTTTTTTGAGGTTCTGAAAAACAGCTTCTGGTACTCTCCAAAAACACTTATTTTCTCCCAGAAACTTGTTCAAACACGTATACGTATATCTTAAAAGGAAGAAGTGAGATGGATTTAATGTCTTGTATCCTCATCTTTCACTAATTTCAGGGCTTAGGTTAGCATGGATGGTGCTCCTTAGTTGAAGAAAGTGGACCTAAGAACCTAGCTAGTCCACATACCAAGATCTCTCTTCTGCTATGGAAAATATGTTAAGTTTGATTGATAGAGTATATAAGTACTCAGATACACAATTATAGCACGCGCAAAAGTATTGCTACGCAGCTTCAACATGAAGAAAATGAAAGCGAAGGTTAAACAACTTCATCAATAAACTTTCAGAAAAACACCCATGTACTCATTAGGATAACAGATCATAAAAGGTTTCCAACTGTTGGTTCTATTTCTGCTACTATATGTAGTATTTTTTTTCTCCATGTAGTATTTAGCGAAAAGCTATAAATACTGCAAAATCTCAGTTAACTGTTAATGTTTCAAAATGATAAGAGATATGCTATACAAATGTTCTCACATTTGCCTTTTATATCCATTTGCATAACCTCTCTGATTTACCTGATTGTGTTGTGTTTATTTGTCTTGTAATTCAAAAAATTTAAGTCTCCTAAGGTTAAAAAACCTGACATTGGATTTGTAGAACAAGCTTTTTGTTTAGCTACTAATACTGAATTTTTCAATAAGTGCAGATAGCCTTGTATGTGGAACTACATGAAAGTGTCTAATTCTCACTCTCTGCATCATTCTTGTACTGATGTACGTTGTCTATAACTTGGAATGATCTTTTCTTCTTTGCAGTCCTCTTGCATAGAGTATTTGATTATGATGAGTGACAACCTCGGCTCACGTGGAGTTTTTTTGGAGTTCATCTGGATTCTTAATTATCAAATGTGTGTGATCATTTCTACGTACCCTCGTCATACTTGCAAGTTTTTTCTTAGAAATCTCATTTTGTTGTCTATTTTTCAAGGTATTGATCACTAAGTTTACCTCAAAGTGTCTCGAATTAGTTCATAGATGTTGTGCTGACTTGATGCTTATACATAGCCGGTGGAGTGATTGCACTAATTCTCGTGGTGATGTGCTTATTATGGGTCGTGGTGGTAAACAAAGTTGAATTTCACCCAGCCGGAACAACTTTAAGCATTGCAAAATTGTTTGTAATGATTGGTTCATATAGTTCCTGCTATGGTAGCCATTCAGTTTTCCAAAATATATAACTCATTGATGAAAGAACTGCAAGATTTCCTTTTGTTCTTCTTATAAGGTGAATGAATGAATCATGTACTAAAATACAATATTTGTTAGCTTGTGTTTTCTTTGAGTTATTACTGGGCTACGTTTTTATAATGCTCTCTTTTCTGTGATTAAAAAAAATTACTTACCAAAAAAAAATAGATTTGTCTTGTAATTCTTATTTTGTGATTAAGCTGAATGCATCTTCTCTACCAAAATTCTCATTCTCCTTTCTAGTATCTTACGATCCTGGTTAACGATATTGAGCTAGCATAAGGTTTCCAAATTATATTTTTCTTTTGCTATTTTCTCTACACTTCCATGGTATAATCCATAAGCCTGTTGTTTACCTCCAATTCTCCGCTATGCTGAATCAAAACATGTAACGTTGCCATCTTTTCAACTTGCCGATGATGAACTTTGCGATTGCCGTTAGGTTTGAGAATATAACGAAACTGATATTGTGGTAGATACACAACTCTTCTTATTTTAGTGGAGTTAAACACGATAGTGTTAATATTAGGATCCGTGATGATCTTAAGACAAAAAAACTATGGCCCTGCAGTCTGCTAATGAATTTGTTCATCATAAGACCAACAGAAACTTTTATTGTATTGTCTTGTTTCGTTGTGGTATAGTTTTTACTGAACCCGAAACGAGCAGCTAATCTTGCTAGGAATCAATTGTATTGCACATTGGACATTCTCAATAGTACAAAAAGACCAGCAAAAATTGCAGGGTTTAATGAGAAAACAGAGGAAATTAAAATCTCATGTTATGAACCTGCAAATATTTTAGAGCCTGATTTTTGGTTTCTTCCTTTTAATGCAACATGCTACAGAATGACCTAACACAACAAGTACGCATTCATGTTTTATTTAGCCAATGTATTGCAAACTAAATTTAACTCGGACACACGATCAAGCTAACAGACAACGAAATTGTACTTTAAAATCGATATATAGTATGCATTCACACCCCATTTTACAACCTAATGTATATAAAATTTAAGTTGTGTGTGTTGACATAGTGACCATATATACACTTTTTACACTATCAGGTTAAGCTACCTACAACAATAGATTACTTATAACACATGCAATCTAGTAACCTAGAAAATAGAATAAATACTAACTTGTTATTACAGATTAAATTATATTGATATGTAAAAGTTTCTTGAAGTTGTACCTAAGTATGCAAGCCACAAAAAAAATGGTGTTGCTACTTAAAGCACATAGTCGTTCTCCGGCAATGGTCTAGTTGGAGTTTCCAATGGCAATGGCACCTCTGTTTTCCCTAACAAGGGCACAACAACTGCTGCTGAATCATACAATCTGTGTCTTATTTCCAATAATCCAGACTTGTTTACAACAACAAACAATATTCCCGTGAGAGAAAAAAATAGAAACACCGATGAAATCGTCCACGTTTTAGAGTTGATCTTTTGATGATTATTTTCATCAGGTGTAGGAGTAGGACTTGGGGCAGTATCATTGGCACTAGGAGAAGGACTTGGGGCAGTATCATTGGCGCTAGGAGCAGGACTTGGGGCAGTATCATTGGCGCTAGGAGCAGGACTTGGGGCAGTATCATTGGCAATAGGAGAAGGACTTGGGGCAGTTTCATTGGCTTTAGGAGGAGGACTTGGAGCAACTTTCACCTCAGCAGCTATAGAAAAATGGCCTTGCATTCTTGTTTCACAAATATTTCCATCCTTAACATGGCCAAATTCGACAAAATTATTCGAGTAGAAGTATACACATTTAGGGAAAGATCCCTCTGGTGCTGGCTGCACATAAGGGAACTTGATGGAAATAGGATCTTCCAATGCTTGTATATCCAAGTCTCGTAGATATTTGGCATACAAATTATGTGCATCATAAGCCAAGATTCCGAAAATTGGTGCCAAATAAGTGTAACCAGGCAAAGGATAATAAAAGGATGACCAATTAGCCAAGTTTTGGTAAACCAGAACAAGTTTCTTCACATAAGGCTCCTCTACGATCCCTGATGGGATGAAGAAATTTTTATAATAGCCGCAGACTTTCCGTTTTAAGCTGTGTGTTTTAAGAATCATAGCTGAAATTTTAACCCCTGTCAAACTGGAAGGAACATACGCGTCGTAAGGAACACCATTTCTGGTTCTTTTCCCGGTCAATTCCCTGAAAGCATACTGCTGAAGTAAGGAATCAAGTGAGGTTTGCGCGGATGAATCTGAACTAGATGATCCAGATCCAAACAGAAATGGAATTAGAAACCAGATAATTATATTGAAATAACTTGATGAACGCATAATTCCGCAATCCCTTCGGATCGTTGTAGAAGGGTTGACGTAATGGATAAGATTCAGGAGGAGGCACGAAAAAAATGGATGTTATCTACAATATAGAACACATTTTGAGCTAGCTGCAGATCTCAAGAAAGAATAAGTGGGAGATAACTACTTAGGCCACATCTGGACAAAGTCAGCATCTAGATTAATTGTGCTAGGCTGTTTGGGAGCCTTAATTAATTAGTTACTGTATTTATTTTGTTTGGTTCTTTATTTTTTGCTTAAGGAAGGTCACTTCCTTTTTCTTAAAGGAAAATGTTGAAACATGGAACTTCAAGACCAAGTTTAGTAACTTACACTGGTAGAAGAACTTGATCAATTTACAATTGTGTGATGGCAAATGTAATATTCATCAAGATGATAACACAACGTAAAATAGAATGTACAACAGAATGGAAGGGAATGAATTGAATTAAATATCGCGAAGAATCATTGGATTACCAGATAAATACTTTAAAAAAAGAATCAAATCTATGGGAGATATTCATTCTCTAACGAGGGTCTTGTACGAGTCTCTGAAGCTATTGGTGCCTTTGTATTCCCAACTTTTGTCATAAGCAATGGTACACCTCTATCAGCGACTTCTTCCATTCTGTCAATCTTTTTCTTCTTACCATACTTTTTCAAACAAGCAATCAATAACACCAAGAAAACCAACGCCACAAATCCACCAACAACTGATCCAAATATCACCCAATTTTTCCTACCACCACTTTTATGACCATTTGTGCCACCTCCACTGGCGGGTTCGGGTTCAGGTTCAGGTTCTGGCTCAGCAGCAGTAGTAAACTCAACCACTATAGAAAAATGTCCTTGTTTAGTCGACTTACACACATTCCCATTCAATATATTGTCAAACTCCACTGCACCATCCAAGTTAAAATAGACACACTTAGGCGACAACCCCATTGGCACCGGCTTCACTACACTAGAAAAATTAACCAAAATGGGATTCTTTGAAGGTCTGATATCCAACTCAGGCAAATTAGTAGCAGATAAATTCGAAGCATCATAAGTTAAAATACCCAAAACTGGTGTTAAATGAATATGACCTGGTAAAGGGTAATACAAATCAGACCAATTGGCTAAATTGTGATACACCAAAATAAGCCTCTCTACATAAGGTTGCTCCAAAACACCAATTGGGATTTGAAATTCTTTGTATCTACTAACACCCCTTCTCCTCATACTCCCACTTCTTAGCCTCAGTGCAGAAACTTTGATTCCAGTGTAATTAAAAGGCACATTCCCATCATAAGGAATCCCAGTTCTTGGCCTAACAAAAGCCCTAAAAGCATAATCTTGAAGAACTGAATCAAGCAGCCTTGATGAAAATTCTGCATTTATTGCTGGTAGTAAAAGGATAATATGAAAAAATGCAACAAGAAACATCAGATCTGAAAAGGGTGTAGGAAATTTCTCTTGATGAAGTGCAATTTTGAAAGAATAAAAAATTCCATCCCCTTTACATTCTTGATTTTTTTATTTGTTATAGCAAGAGAGGAATAGATTACAACAATCTTGAATGCACCTCCATATTCACAAGTGTGGATTTTTTCTAAAGAAATGTAGTTGTCATTAGGATATTTAGTAGGAAAAATCACAAGCACAAATCTTACAAAATTGTAAAAGAAAAAAAAAAATGTGGTGGAGGGGCTAATAGAGTAAATGATATTGGAGTATTTAAGATTTGAGTACATAAAAATGGATAACAAATAAATGGGAGCAACAACCATACAGCTGTGCCTAGAAGGTAAAGAGAAAAGACAGTCATATTCAGACAAATCATCAAGGTGAAATGGGGACCTTAACTCTTCCCTGTGGAGCATGGGAGTTTCTGCTACTACTCCACACGTGACCCAAGGGCCGGGGACCGATAGGATTGAGTTCATGTGAATCTGCGAGAATTTTTTTATATATTGTTAAAATTATTTTTATGTAAATATTGAATTCACATTGACTTCTTCTAGATTTATTTTTTTATATTTTAAATCTCTTATAATGAAAATTTTAATTCCATCACTATATATTAACTAACTATCAAAAATAATTGAGAAAGTCATTTTTTAAAGAAAAACTTGTAATAAAAAAAAATTATTAGAAAAGCTTGACTTTTGTTATTTCACACCCAAAAGTCATTGAGCTTTTTTTTTACTTATTGAAAAGGCAAGTCTTACCTTTTGTTACTTTACTCAAAAAGTTACTCAGATCAATCCAATCATTTTTGGAAAAAAATTTAAGAAGTACAATTACCAAGTCTACATTGTAAAATATAGCCTAAAATTTACATTTATATATGTTTAGTTCAAAACACAATCTGGTATATACAACAATATATATTCAGTATACAATAAGTAATATATAAGACTTTCATTTTATTTTTTACCAAAATATCTAAAAACTTGATATACAATATTATACCCCCAATATACAAGATGATACAAAGTTATAATATTATACAGTTCACTATAACAATTGAAAGTTTCCTTTCTGAGACAACCGCTAATAATATCATTCTTGATGTACATCTTGAATTGTTACATTCTACCTATCTGAAATCACCATCATAGCGTTGTCGATGGAGTATTCAGTTGGCTTGATGATACACCACATATAACTGTTTACGATAGTATCCACTAACGTTTTTGGGCTATGAAATTGCCTGAAGATATGAAGACCGACAAGACGCTTGTTTTCTTTGAATTATCAGGTGGTGCATTGTATATTGCATTAATATTAGACTTGAGGCAACAGGGTCGGTCGAGTTTTAGCGTTTCTTTCTTAAAAATTCTACTTGATCCATTCTTGATTCTATGACTTGAAATTCCATTTTTGATCCATTCGAATAAAATCTTTTCTTTAGTTACATTTATTTGTTATCAGGAATTTCTACCCAATTTGCAGTTGGGATGTCCTTTAAGTTATTCTTAATTATCAATAGATCCTCCATTAATCCAGATATAATATATATATATATATAATAATAATAATAATAAAGCATAAAACAAGGATTAAGAGGGATACATCTTTTAAAGTTATTAAATAATCAAGATTAGTGCGCATAAGATTATAAGCATTAACCAACGCACTATGCCAGCTGAAATATTATTGGTTTACAATTTACACTCACAACTAAAGTATTGCCACTTTTCGACAAATAATATGTCATAATTATTAAGATTAGATTAGATAATAATTGATCATGATTTCATACAGTTATTATTGCAACATCTCTGATTCTTCGTGATAGAAATGTGATTTTGTTAGTTTAATCTATCCGCTCATAAAGTATGAAGAATGTTGAATGATTGTGAATTTTTAATAAATATGGTAATATAAATATAATATACCTATACATAGAGTGCATATTTTTAGTTTGTTTGTATTAATGGAGTTTGGGAAGTGGTCATTTGCTTAAGAATATATATGGGGGCAAGATTTGGGGTCGTTTGGACATGCGATATGTCAGATTGATTTGAATATGTAGTTTGAATTTTTTTTTTAAGTTGTTTTTTCTCATAAATATAAAAATTCTAAAAGTTATTAAAGCTATCAAAATTTATCAGATTTTTATACCATCTTCCCAAATGAGCAACTCAAAATTCATAACAAAATATTGGAATATACTAATATATGTTGATTGATAAATCACCTATATTAATGTTCCTTTTATAATAAATCTTTGTGATTACAAACTTTTAAATATACAAAATTTTATAAAGATCATCAAGCAGTCAATAATAGTAGTAACTAGTAGTTCTTTAATACGGAGTGTAATCTTTTTCACAATTTCTTGACACCAAACATGAGTCTTTATGTTTCTTCAAAATTTAAAATAATGAATCTTTTTTTACAAAAGATAAACTTATGGATCAAGTTTAACATTTTTTTAAAAATAAATTAAAATCACGATTTGCAATCCCAAACCATGTTTTTAAAATAAGTGAATTGTTGAGACATTTTTCATAGTTCAAATTATTCCTTAACTTAATTGTTCAGTCTTCAAGAATAAATTTTAAATTTTCTTCCATTTTTACCCTTCATTTGAATTTCCTATGTGATAAGTTAAAAAACTTTAATTGCTTTGAATTACTTGGGAGTAATTATCATGATCAATGTTTGATCTTTCTATAGAGTAATTTGACAATAATTAAAAAGGGTAAAAATGAAAAGTAATGACTAATTAATGTCTTAATATTCTTTTCTTAAAGAGTGTAACATACTTCAACAATTCACTTATTTTGAAACGGAGGAAGTAGTAGCATATAGTACCCCAATTTGATACCTTCTTTTCATAATTAAGATAGTGGTATGGTGCCAAACCTCTTTTACTTACCTTATTCTGTTCACTCTTTATCTTTGTTTAAGCGTACTTCCTTCAGCTATGTATTTAATATGTACATGTGTTCATGTGATAATCGAATTTTTAGGTTACAGTAGCGTTGTGTGAAAAGCTACCATTGATTCTTTAAGAAAACATGTGAGAATTTATCTGCACCGATCACCTACAATTTCAAATTGAAATCATGTCCCACTTTATTCTCCATTTTCAACAATTGGTCATCTGGTTGTTAAATTAGGCTTTGGGCCTAAGGCTCAAAGGCAAGGAATTGTCCAAATTTTATAAGGAGTCAATCGATATTTTGGAGCACAAAACAAAGGGGGAAGAAAACTACTTCTTTTCCAGAGTGAATTTGCGGTTAGGATGGAAATTATACCTAGTTTGCTCTACTTGGCTCTAAGACGGGAGATACAAATGCATTCGGGTTAATTAACATATCATCTCTTAATAATATATAGAGGATTAGAGGTTGAAGATAGCATGATCATAATATCAACCTCATGAGTCAACAATTTGATAGGAATTAGCATGACAATTGAAGTAGACATATGATGTGATTGAGCAAAAGTGTCATAGCCATGAATATTTGCTGAAACTGGCAACAAATTTGGCCCATATTCAGTCTATGACTCTGATAACATATTAAATTAGACATTTAACCTAACTCACACCCCAAAACTAGCTATAAGGGAGGAGGCCCAAAAACCTCTTTTTCATCGATGTGGGAGTTTCTCCATTCAATGGTACTTTATGAAAATTCTTAAGAAATTTTAGGACAAGGAATATCATTTTGTTTTTGACGAAGTCCCACAACAGTTTTGGGATAGAAAGTTGGTCTCCCGATATGATTGACAATTGTCAACCTTGAGGTCCATTTTTTAAAATATGATATTAGAGTCAAATTCATTTCAATTTTTAATTTACCCAATGTTAGGCTCCCATATTATATTATTCATGCTCAAGATGTTGTTCCGGATTAATCAAAACACTATCTGATTTGCTATTATTATTAATCTTTAGTATATGTAATTCTTTTCGAAATCATTTTCCACTCAGCAAACACAACACGAGAAAAAACAGTTGGTCTTTCATAAAGATTTGTGAGCCATGTGTTATTTTCTTCTTTTTAGCAATACCCCTTTTTGATTTGCCTTTGCATTCTCATCATGCACTATAAATTCCCCACCAAAATTTCCCTCTCTTTATTGGCTTTCTTTCTTCAATTGGCAGTTACAAGAAAATCCATTTTTTTATTATCACCAATTCCTCCACAAAACTTATGCTCTTTAAAAACTAACCATTCTTGTGTAACATCACTAATATTGCAAATACCACCACCACTACTATGCCTGAATCAATGACCAAAAAATGGTCAGAAAAACTCATACAAAATGCCCTTTTAGAAATGAAATTGCAAGGGGGCATTGTACTCCCTCTGATGGCTATGAACTTCACATGGTTTGCAAAAACAGCCATCACAACTGCGTTCCTCGGTAGGCTTGGTGAACTTTCTTTAGCAGGAGCCACGCTTGGTTTTACTTTCGCGAACGTGACTGGATTCTCAGTCTTGAATGGTCTTAGTGGTGCTATGGAGCCTATTTGTGGACAAGCCTTTGGAGCCAAGAATTTTAAGTTACTTCACAAGACCCTTGTCATGTTTGTTTCTTTGTTACTAGTTGTCTCAATTCCTATTTCTTTCTTGTGGCTTAATGTTGACAAGATCCTCCTTAAGTTTGGCCAGCAAGAAGAGATTTCAATGGTAGCTAAAAAGTATCTTGTTTATCTTCTCCCTGATTTGGTGATCACATCTTTTTTGTGTCCATTGAAAGCTTATTTGAGCACACAAAATGTTACAATCCCAATTATGTTAACCTCTGCTTTGGGGGTTGCTCTGCATATACCGATAAATGTGCTACTTTCCATGAATAAGGGGCTAGAAGGAGTTTCAATGGCATATTGGATAACAGATTTATTGATCATGATTATTTTGGTTATTTATGTTGTGATATCAGAGAACAGAAAGGGCGGAAAGTGGAATGAAGGAGGCTGGTGGGAACAGGGGATTCTTGATTGGATCAGATTAATCAAACTATGTGGACCATGTTGCCTTACAACTTGCCTCGAATGGTGGTGTTATGAGATTTTGGTTTTGCTAACAGGGCGACTCCCGAATGCTAAACAAGCAGTTGGGGTTATAGCAATTGTGTTGAACTTTGATTATTTGATTTACTCTGTTATGCTCTCACTCGCGACATGTGCATCCATTCGTGTGTCTAATGAGCTAGGGGCAGATAGTTCCGGCCTTGCTTACAGGGCAGCATATGTGTCGTTAGGCTTGAGTGTCATTGCAGGCCTTTTCGGTGGTTCTGTAATGGCAGCAGCAAGAGGAATTTGGGGTCCTCTGTTTAGCCATGATAAAGGGGTAATTAGAGGGGTAAAGAGGATCATGTTGCTAATGGCCTTAATTGAAGTTGTTAATTTCCCTTTAGCAGTTTGTGGAGGAATTGTTCGTGGGACAGCGCGGCCTTGGCTAGGGACGTATGCTTATATCAGTGGATTTTACCTGCTGGCTTTGCCATTGGGGGTGATTTTGGCTTTCAAGGTTCAACTTGGCCTTGCAGGATTGTTGATAGGGTTCATGGTTGGAGTTGTTTCTTGTTTGGCCTTGTTGTTGGTGTTGATTGCTAGGATTGATTGGGTTGGAGAAGCTAATAAAGCACATATGCTTGCCTGCAACCAAGAAGAAGGTGGTGGAGATGATGATGATCGGAAAACTTCATGCGTGGTTAAAGAAAATGACTCGTGAATTCAGAGGTGGAGCTAGAATGTTAGGAGTAAGTTCATTCGAATCATCATGTTCAACATAGACGGTAGATAAATATGTGAAAAGGCTTTTGAAATACGCAGTATGAATATTTAGGTTTGAACTCATATTTTCAAAGAATTCGAACATGCGTCTTAAGCTCATGACTATAGTGCCGACATACGCTCACCTCGAATATTATGATCACAAGACTTGAATGTATGTTCTAATGGGAGTATCTTAATTCTAAGTTAGAAGTCCATGTAAAAGCACAAAATCTAAGTGAATTTTAGCCAGCATTTCAAAACTAATAAAAATTTAGTCGCTTTTTAATAGTAAGAAAACAAAACTAGGATAACCATACCCTCTAGTTAAATCATAAAAACTCCAACACAACAAGCTGAAATTTAAAATTTACATGTAAAACTCCAACTCAATTTACTTGAATTAAAAAACTACCGAAATATGTCCCGTTCAAAAAGTTTTCATGAAGTCCACTTGCACTATTTCGAACTCAAGGTTTGTCTAAAATTCATGATTTTTAATGGAATGCACTATTCGAAAAATTTAATTGAATAAGTTCGAATTTTGAGATACGAGTTTCACTTTTATAATATCCATATTTTGTTATAGCAATAGTTGTTTACCTTGAAAGTTTCTTCTTAGAACTCCAAAATATATGAAGTTTCAACTATATACGACGAAGTATTCTTTGGTTCCTTAGCTCAAAATTATCAATTTAAATAAACCTCAAAATATACATTGTTCTCTCAATGAAATCAAAATATGAAATTAGAAATTAGAAATTCAATTTTTGCAAAATACAGACGTTCAAAGGTCAATTTTAATAATTTAGTTTACTGATTGAAATATAAATTATACCAACAATAAAATGTTAGGTAATTTTTTAGTATATATAGAAAAAAAAAACAATTAGAGGTATATTTTTAATAGAGAAAAGACATTAAAAGACACCTGAAGTCGTCCTAAATTTTTAAAAAAGACACCTGAAGTTTGCGGGCGTCCTATTACCCCATGAAACTATTTCAAATCGCAACAATTAAACTCTTTTGACCCATTTTCACAACAGTCGTGTTCTAACATCTGGTAGGCGCGTGGAGGAGTAAAAATACACCCCCAAACCAGTGTAAAAATGCCATATGGGACTAACAATTTGAATTTTCTACTTTATTAAAATACCTACTTCCCATCTTCTCCAAAACCTTCATTGATATATGTTGAAGAGCTTTCTATCTACAACCACAAAAAAAATTCTTCATTCTCAATGAAATTTTCATCTAGCTTTAGTAGCTTCAATTTCTTCTTTTTTTATTTTATTTTAAAGTTATGAGATTAACGAATTTGTAAATCCTGAAAGTGCAATTGCAAACAAATTTCAAAACTAGATCAGTGAAGAAACATTCAAACTCAAATCAGTCCTAAACTAACACTACATACACATGAATAATAGACGACACAAGAAGAAAATAACAACAAATCACTATAAAAATGATTTTTCAAAAAATCACTACTATATATAAAAAATATTTTTTAACCAAAATTTGCATTCAAATCAAGAAGCAATTAACATGTGAGCCTTCACTTCTTTGTTTTGACTCCATAATTCAAGAAATTATCACTGCAAAACTAATTTATTGTGACTATTGAAATGCTTAGGATTTTGATCATCAAAGAGAGAGAGAGAGAGTAAAGTGAAAATTTGAAAGGGGTTTAGGATTAAATGGAGTGGCTCATGATTAAAATGTGAATGGATCAAGATTTTATTCAATTTTACTAAATGGGTTGAAAAAAATATGTAATTATGTTATTAATTGGGGTGAGACTCACGCACATGCATTGAGAATGCAGATTGTGTAAAAAGTGCGGATGTATTGTGATTTTGAAATGTTTTGTGAAATAATAGGACGCCAACAAAATTAAGGTGTCTTTTTAAAAATTCGAGACAACTTCAAAGTCACTTTATGTCTTTTTTATTTTTAATAAAATAAGTGAATGAAGAGTATATTGAGACTTTTTGCAATAGTTTAGGGGGGACATTTTTGGCATTTTTCCTTGAATTACGATTCAGACCATAGTTAGCATTTTTAACTCCTGAAAGCCCCAATCTTTTTCCCTTCAGCAGAATTTTGGTAAGCATGATTGTAGAGTTAACAATGGCGGCTTCAGATGCTTCATCAGACTATCGCATGACTGGATCTGCCCAACCAGCAGTAGCAACCCAGTCGGGTGCAGCACCGGCAGTGACCACTCTGAAGAAAAAGCGAGGTAGACTCAGAAATAATGGACCAAATGGATCAGTAGACACGCCTATTTCTGCAGAGCCAATTTCATACGCCGCACCTTCTCAGGTGATTGATTTTTCGTCTAAGAAGAAACAGGCGAAAGTCCTGCCGGTTGGGGTCAGCTATTACAGTGTATCATCCCAAAGTTGATGTTGAGAATTTAGGTAAAGATTAAAAACATGCTGTTTTGTATTAGTATTACTTATTTTTATTTCATTATGTGCACAAGTTCTGTTTTTTTACTTGTATTGCATCGGTTGTTTACATCAAACAGCATGTCTCGTATATAATTTTTTTAGAACTTGACCATGGTTATGTAACATGCATTTTCACTCTGATTTGTTGATTCTTCATGTTGATTGGTTAGTTAGGTGTAAACACCGGATGGGAATAAGTATTGTATGTCAAAGGGTTGTTTTTTTGGGTTGGTCTGTGAAATGGGGAATCTTAAAGCTTGTAGGTGTCACTTGGACATGAGTGTAACTGTGGAAGTTAATTTTCTGGATATGGTATAGGGATCTGCCGTTAGTAATAGAATAAACGAAACGAGTACATTCACTGATCTACAGCTTGATGATATGTGGCAGGATTTAGTCTGAACCTCCATAATATACGACTACTTTTACTTCTTATTGTGACTTCTAAGTAACTAAAGTTTTTGGAAGTTCCTTACTTGAATAAGCAGATTTCTTTTTCTTTTTTCATACCTTTCTTATGAATCTATTGGCATACATGTTGTTTTGTCTGGTTGGGCATATTTTTGCTTTTCCCTAGGATTGAATTAGTTTTGTAATTTAAAGTGAATAGTGTACTCCAAAGCGATATATTTGCTTTGATTTGGGAGGCTTATTCCAAGTTGTGGGATGTTATTGATTATTACATGCAATAGCCTACCCATAAGGGGGTTTGTTGTGTGTTTTAATTTGATGATGGAGAGTGAAGCCGGAAAAGAGAATACCTCAGTTTAGAAAATTCATCTGTCCAAAGGGGATGGGTTTTCTGATACTAGAATATTTTCTCGTTACCTGCCCAAAAGGGGTAATATTGTGAAGGTTCACATTAGTTGTCATTAATTTCCTTGTATCACATTCATCATAATTTGCCTGAAGTTATTTTGAGGCCTTAAAAGAGAATATTTTAGTTTAGTAATCTGTCTGCCCAAAGGGGATGGAATTTCTATTACTGGAATATTTTCTCATCATCCGCCCAAAGGGGGTAATATTGTTAAGGCTCATATTAACTTTATGAGGAAAGTAGTTGTGTTATACTCTTAGCCCTTAGGACACGTTTGGTGTGATGAATAAAGAAAGATAACCCTGGGATAAATTTTAGTACCCCTTAATCTTTGTTTGGTTAAAAAGTTTGGGATAACTTATCCCAAGATTAATTTTTAGTATTGGGACAAGTAATCCCTGCCTCTGGGTGGAATAATAATAGATAAGTTATCCTTGGGTAAAATAGTTAAAATGACAAACATATCCCCTTAAACCCTTTTTTATGTCACTTTTTACATCGTTTAAACTTATGAAGGGCATTTATGTAAAGAAACAACTTATTCTTAGAAATTATGCAATGCATATTATTTTTAATACAATAAATCAAACATTCACTAGGAAATAATACTAGGATAACACTAATCAATGGTGTATTGGACAACTTTCCAACATATATTATGTCCCTTCTACCTATGTCTTCTGAGGTGTGAGATGATAAGCAAACTGGACAAATTGAGAAGATCCTTTCTTTGGGAGGGGAACAGTGAGCAGCATAATTTTCATCTGGTAAAGTGGAAAAAAGTTCTACAGCCTAAGGAACAGGGAGGATTAGGCATAAGAGACTTAAGCAAACATAACAAGAGTTTGCTAATGAAATGGTGGTGAAGATTCAGCCAAAGACCCCACCAGCCTTATGGAAGGAGGTGATTATTGCTAAATATGGAAGATTTGACAACTTGTGCACTACAAAGACCAGAGATCCACATAGAGTGGGACAAGACATTAACAACATGAAGGATGATTTCTTCCAAGAGGTGTCTCTCAAGGTTGAGAATGATACTAATGTCAAATTCTGGAAAGATAGGTGGTTAATCAATCTTCCTTTGAAAGACTCTCACCTTAGGCTCTTCCTAATTGCTACATATCCAACTTCATCAGTTGCAAGAAATACAGATAGCAACATTTAGGACCTTCACTCCGGAAGAAATTTGCAAGATTAGGAGTTGGATGAACTCTTTGATTTATACAATCTTTTGGAAGATTTCTCAGTAAAACTCCAAGCACCAGACAGTCTCAAATGGAATGGCTCAAGCAAAGGAGTTTACTTGGTCAAGGCAGGCTACTATAGACTCAACATCCCAAATGCTTTAACTAAACATTGGAGTTGGACATATAATGGAGCCTTACGCGTAGAAACAATCACCAAATGTCTATGGCTCTTCAAAATGATATTGGTACAACATAAATCAGAAGATTAACCATAACAAGAGCAAAGTAATTAATGTTAACTTTCTCAAAAACAAGACCAAAGTAATAAGATGAAGTACCTCAAATGTCAATTTACCACCAAAAGTATATGATTAACAAAATGCGACACCTGAGCTGAGATTACACCAATTGCTTAGAGACATTGATCGAGACCCTTGTTGAAGGAATGATAAACCCTCCTGCTGACATATTAAAGAATTTATTGGGTGTGATACTCCTATAAAAGAAAATCAAAATAGTATGTTCCTTGCAGCTTCTGAAATACATTAGCATATAACAATCCGTCTCTCCCACTACCACCCTTAAAATAAATAAAGGTGAAGAATATTTGATGGAAAATATTATATATTAACATACACAACTAGTTCTATTGTGAAGTGTGATAAAAAAAGGAATAACATTTAGTGAAATGTTGATGAATAACATACAAGTCACTCCTTACATAGAAGTTAGACCACCTCAAATTGTGAAATTGACACGCATATACCTTATTCTTGAATCTTATGGTAAATCTGTTAGAATTAAATTATTAACTCAAACAAAGAATCAGAATGTCAAAAAACTCATAAAAAGACTTTCTAAATCTTTTGACTGACTTTGTAGATGAGCACCTTGTTGGTATCATTATCAGAACTATGAGATGTGTTATTGCTAACTGCACTTTGAGAAATGTTCAGCTAACTTAATATGTCAGTTGATCTAGTCTTTTTTTTTGCGAAAGAAAAAAATAATCAGTTGCTACTGATTGGACGATTATGTAAGCCTCGGAACAAGTCGGTTGAATTTGAATGTTAACTAAAATCATAGTATGTGAAATAGATGCTCTGTTAGACTTGAGCTCTTTGACTGAATGTGTAAACACATGAAGAACAAATTTTTTGGCCCAACCCCAATTCACAAATTTGAAGCTCATGGGGGAGGGGGGGGGATGGATATGTCTCTTTATCCCACTCCTACTTAAATACTAGATTGTGTGAATGAAAGAGTTCACACACATCCAATCACACTCTGGATACACCCTTACCACTGAACCGAAATCTTGGAGGCTGCGTGAATAGAAATTTCGGCAACAATTTACATTTTTGTATTCATCTCGATAAAATGAAATTCTAGCGTGATTAATCAATAAATTTGATGACTAGATAAGAAATGTTTGTCAAAACAGTGAGCGTGTGACAAATTGGACAATACATAAATAGAAAATCTCATTGGGAGTGATGGATAGATATAAGACAATAAAAAATTGAGTTGTAATTGCTTGACTTAAGGTCCTTCTAGTGAAGCGAAAATCATTGGGTACCTTATATATTCTGAAATGTTTTGATAGCATATAAAGCAAAAAAGGAAGAAAGATAACTCACATTATATTAATGATGAAACAAGATAGCAAGGCTCCTTATATAGAATTTTCAGGCTATACTTGTAAGTTAATTTATAAAGCTAAGATCATTACATAGATCAAGAACACCATTTAATATTAGATAAGATGCGTACCTGTAAAGCCATTTGGTTCACCAGTGTGGACGCGCGTTGGCTACGTGTTCTCATTGCTCCTCCTACAATTCGCGGTGGAATGGGGCAGTTTCCTTGGGGTTAAGGAGACGAGAGGGGATTTAGCCATATATGTAGGCCAGGGCCTTCACTATTGTTATCCACACCAATAGATTAAGGCCCAATAAGGAATCCAACTTATAGACGACTCAGTCATGTCCACCAACTATGTTTATTTTTCCCGTTTGTAAGTTGGTGGACACGACTGAGCTGTCTATAAGTTGGATTCCTTGTTGGGCCTGAATCACTTCATTTATTGGTGTGGATAACAGTAGTAGGCATTGTGAAGACCTAATAAAACATGTTTTGCAGAGGCTGAGGCTTGATGCCTATGAATATATGGCTAGATCCCCTCTTATCTCCTTAACCTTGAGGAAACTGCACCATTCCACCGCAAATCGTAAGAGGAGCAATGAGAACACATAACCAAGAGCGCGTCTGCACTGATGAACCAAATGGTTTTATAGGTATGCGTCTTATCTAATATTAAATGGTGTTCTTGATTTGATCTTTGCTTTATAAATTAACTTACTAGTATAGCCTGAAATCCTATATAATATAAGGAGTTTTGCTGTCTTGTTTCATTATTACTTTAATATGAGTTATCTTTTTTCGCTTTATATGTTATTAGAACATTTCAGAGTATATAAGGATTTTCGCTTCCCTAGAAGGCCTTAAGTCATGCGATTACAACTAAATTTTTCACTGTCTTGTATCCATTACTCCTAATGAGATTCTCTAGTTATATATTTTCCATCTTGTTGCACGCTTAGTGTTTTGACAAACATTTCATATCTAGTCATCAAATTTGTTGATTAACCACGCTAAAATTTCATTTTATCTAGATGAATGTAAATTGTTGTCGAAATCTCTATTCACGCAGCCTCTAAGGTTTTGGTTCAGTGGTAAGGGCGTATCCAGAGTGTGATTGGACGTGTGTGAACACTTCCATTGACACAAAATCTAGTATTTAAGTAGGATAAAGAGACAGGTACATCCCCGAGCTTTGAATTTGTGGACTGGGGTTGGGTCAAAAAAATTGTTCTTCATGTATTTACACATTCAGTGAAAGAGCTCAAGTCTAACAATGCATCTATTCCACATACTATGATTTTAGCTAGCATTCCAATTCAACTAACTTGTTCCGAGGCTTAAGTTGTCGTCCAATCAATAGAAACTGGTTTTTTCTTTCGCAAAAAAAAAAACACAGGTCATCTAACATTTTAAGTCAGCTGAACACTTCTCATTTAGCAGTAACACATCACATAGTTCTGATTACAATACCAATAAAGTGCTTTTATGCAAAGTCAGTCGAAAGGTTTCTTATGAATTCCTTGTTAGACTTAAATTTATCATGTTTATGTGTGGCAAACTTGAATAAAATGATCTATATACTCCACATTGGGAGAATGTATCTAGATTCTTAGTTAGTTATATAGGGTTTTGGTTATGATTAAATTCTAGTAATTTGGAATTTTTCATGATTTCAAGTGACCTAATTTCTATGAAAGGGCTAACTTGTATGTTATTCATTACCAATTCATTAGATGTTATTCTTTTCTTTATCACACTTCACAATAGAAGTGGTTATGTATCCCCTTTATTTATTTTAAGGGTGGTAGTGGGAGAAAATGATTGTTATATTCTAATGTATTTCAGAAGCTGCATGGAACATGCTATTTTGATTTTCTTTTATAAGAGTATTAATCTGAAGGTATCTCTTTTGAATTTGTAATAAACTAATTGAGAGTTGTTTCTTTCCTATGTTCTCTTTTGTAGATGACATTCTAAAATTGACATCCAACATAATTTTATGAAATATGATTCTGTTAGTTGAATGTTGGTATATTTGAAGGTTCGTTTTACATTATTAAGTTCTTTATGCAGGTCAAAGGGTTTCTAGCATAGTTCGTGGTAATCTTATGACCCACATTATCACGGTTAATACTGGAGAGGTAAATTGTATCTTTGGAAGTCTTATTAAAAAAGCTCATACCTATGAAAGTTCTCTTTAGAGCATGATATGAGTTGCATTTGCAATTCCCTTCTCGTCTTTAAGTTTTATATGATGCATCTCTTTCACATTGCTAGTTATACCAGATTATTTTTTCTCCAAATTGTTTCATTTAATGGGTTCTTTCTGGTAAGATACAAACTTGATGGGTGTTCAGAAAAGTTGTAATACCTGGATAGTGCATGCATGCTTTTTCCTGAACAATGAAATGCAATTTAACCCACCACTGTGAATTGACTATTTGCCAATACATCTCTATAACAAATTGCTCATATTTCAATAAATTCTTTAGGATGTCAGCATGAAGGTTTTATCATTCTTTCAACAAGGGTCTTGGTCAATATGTATTCTCTCAGCAACTGGTGTAATCTCCAGTGTCATATTGCATCAAACAGATACTTCTGGTGGTAAAGTGACATTTAAGGTGCTGCATCTTATTACTTTGCTCTTGTTATGGTTAATCTTCTGATTATCTTGTGCCATATACATTTGATGATTGCTTCTACGCATGAGGTTCCATTGTATGGTATTCTTTCCTGGCCTATCAAATGATGTAGTACTATGCAATTCTGGTAATTAGGTGTCAGGAAACGTTATTGATGAAATATTTAGCCTAAGTAGTCGCTTAAATATTAAAACTTTTTATTCTTTCATTTTTCAGTTTTATCTTTAGATATAAATAAAGGTTAATTTTGGAAACTAATAGATTTTTTTATAATGATGTGAGACTAATCAGATTGAGGGCATTGATCTTATTGGTGCACTTTTTTTCATTTGAAGGCACGGTGCTTTTGCTACCTTAAAACTTTTGTTTTCATTCTTTGACTGCCTTGGGCATGGACCATTGTGTTTTCTTGTACCTGTAGACTATGGGATCATCCAAGTCCCTCAAATCGGTCTGTGATAGGAATTATAGATGAAAATTGATTTCTCTATCAGTTTATTGTCTTGGTTGACATTTGCGTTTAAACTTCCTCTTCCATTCTTCCTATAGGGCTGGTATGATTTACTTACTTTCGCTGGATTATTTGTGCATTCCGAGACTGGAGGAATGAAAAACCTATCTGGTGGAATGAGTGTGTCTCTAATAAGCCCGAGGGACGTGCCATTGGTGGTTGGATTGACGGTCAATTGGTAGCTGCCAGTCCTGTGCAGGTATTGATTCTCCTTTACTCACTGTGCTATTTATGCGATAGGAAGCACTTTGTTCTTGATGACAAATAGATGTAATGTTCTTGTGAACAAATTATTGAACTTACTTCCAAACACTGTTTTTTCAGTTATAATAATTTGGCATATTTCTCTTTGTTGCTATGAGGCAGATTCTTGTGGGCTGCATCCTTCGACGTGAGCTGCATATCATTCGCTTCCTATTGATCCATATCCAGTGAGGTCTTTTTAGTAATCTGAACTGGTTTTCTAGAAAGTATATCTTTTGCCTTCCCATCTGGTGTTTCGCATTTGAATTGGGGATGTACAATGGCCCCGAAAAAGATAATTTTCATTTGTTGTTGAGGTTTCCTTTCTAGTTTTAGCCAATGCCAGACATCTGCTCATGGCAATGCATGTGAACTGCTGCAGTCCTCTTCGGGACAAAAAATATTTGATCATTGGCTTTTCGGAACTTGTGTCTTGTATTGTTGCCTTCACGGCAAGTCTTTGGCCATTAATTACCTTCTCATCATAGTATAAGTATTTGGGAAAAGTGCCCACAGAGGCGTATTTAGGATTTGTAGAATCTTGGTGGACCACAACAAAAGAGAAGGTTAAAATGTATTAGGTGGGAATTGACCCTAGTCCTCAATATAAATAACTCACCATCTTACTAAGTACGATATTTAGTCTTCTTATAGCTTAAGTGTCCCTTAAATTCTCCGTACCCATACAAGAGTAGCAGATGAGACATTCTAGACTATACCCTGTCTTACTTTATATAACGATGTTTGACTGGAGATGAAGGTTTTTTTATAAATAAAGAAAGATCTGGGAAGTAGGAACATCTTCTTTTTAGTTTGAGATGATATTCTGGTCCTATAATAATCTTACAGGAGCAACCATAAATAGACATCTCAACTTAGTCTCAACTAGCAACTAAAACTCCAACTCATTCCCACTTTGGTCTCCTTGAGACACAATGACGTGACACTTAAATTTTGAAGGTGTCTATATGATCATTTTGCAAGTTGGGGTGTTCAAGTGACAGTGAAGACAAGTTGAGGTGTCTAGACATATATATTCAAAGTAATTGAAATGTTTACTTGCTAGTTGAGGTCAAGTTTGAGTTTCTATTTATATATTATACCTTATGAACATTGTCCTAAGTGCTGAAAACTCAAACTGTAATAATAAAACACTACTACATCTTCGTGGTCTTTAGTCTTTACTGTTTACTCGTCGCTTTTATCCTTTTCCTTTGTGTAAAAAGATTTTCACAACATTGTGACTATTAAAACTTTAACGCAAGGAATGTGCATATGGCGCACAGTATAAAATTAAGTTGATACTTTATTTATTTCAATTTATGTGGCATTTTCCTTTTTGATTTGTCATATTCGTAAATTAGAAAACAAATACTTTTATATTTTTCATTTTATCTTTCATGTGAAGTTTTGTAAAAACACAAATGTTATTGCATATCTAATGCTACAAGTTTCAAAAGTTTTATAGCTACATAAATGTTAAACAAATTTAACCCACAAGTTTAAAAAAAAAAAAATCAAAACTATGTCATATAAATAGAAACTGGAGGAGTAATGTTCAACGACAACATTACAGAAACCGTTCCATATCAATTTCAAAACATGTTGATAACATATTACAACAACACTTGTGCTGTTTACTACCCATCATTTCATTAAACTCAATCTTCACAGTTTTTTGTTTTTATCGAAAGAACACTAACATCGCAGTTCGATCAGTTTTCTGTTTTTCATTTGTTCAACATCACGAGACAAAGTATAAAAGGGACAAAGAAAAAGATCTTCCATCCTACTAATAGCACCCTGAATAAGCAATGTTGCGTTAATGGACAGCAAAAACAAATGAACAAAAGCTTACAGAAGAACATGTTCAATGCAGCATAGTGGGATTTGAGTTTGGTGAAGGTACTATGTCACTCAAAATCGCACCCTGCAGGCATGTAGAACCCAAAAATTTGCAGTTGCTTGGAAATTGAATAGGGAAGGGGACGGGAGAGCTTCAAATCTGCAATCGAATCTGCTATCTCTAAACCCTGAACTTTCAAGAATAATGAACTAGAACAAGCCGGCATAAATGAGCAAATGCAGTTGCACCGAGTACTTATACTTTGGCTGGACAATAGAACTATAGAGATTCTTCATCATCTTCCAAGGCACTGTAAATTAACCTGTAGAATACAGTCTCGGTCAAGAAGTGTCTTACTTATAAGAACTTCCGTAACAAATAGAAGGCTTTTTAACCAAAATAAAAAGAACAAAAAGGGATGCCTGCTTTGGTACCATATGTCCAATCTTAGACAGATAAATTTGGATATGAAGCACTATTTAATTACTTACCAAAATAATGATATGAAGAGGAGAAGGATGATATAGCCTAGTTTGAAAAGCCTCTGTTTCTTTTCCCAATTAAGCAGATTAAAAATTTCTGTCACATCAACAAGGTGCTGCCTTCTCGTGTACCTAGAGCATGAAGCAAACATAAGAAATTTAATTTGATGAAACACATCAGCAATATTAGATATGTTCGATATCTAGTTAAATCTCAATCACTGAATCAAACACAAACAAGTTCCCTCGTATAAAATCAATGAATTAAAGTATATGAGTCACTTTGAATGCATTTGAAGAGAGGGTAATGTTAGGATGGAAAAGGACTGCTTCAGTTTCAGCAGGGATGTAATGTAGATCCTTTAACCACTTAGATTGGTTATATCTACATTACGTATTTTTTAGCAAATAAGTACCAGCTCTTCAATGGACCTCCATTGTTCTACCAAACATTGACTCGAGTCAGCCTATACGCCTACCTTTTTTGTCCACCCTTACAGAACTTCAATATAGTCTTTCCTCTGGTTCAATGTAGCAAATTGCCCCCTGGACTTCCTTTCATCAATAATTGTAAGCAATAATAAAAGATACTAGCAATATTTAAGTAATTTTACCATTTCTTTGTTCCGGTAAAACTTAAAAAGGCTCAACAGAAACCTTTTTTTTTTACAAGAGGGATAGACAAATAAGCAAAAGACTTATTAACAAAATCAGCCAAGCACATGAAAACTTATTAGTTTCATCTCTGAATTAATCTATTAGGTGGTATCAGTAAAAACCCTCCATTTTCAAACAACTCGGCTCATATGATTTCTCTCTATCTATTTCCCCTGTTTGGACCCATTCCAATACTCAATAATTTTGTAATGAAATATGGCTTTCTAGAATTGGAGTTCTCTAGGTCATGACTTCTAGTAAACACCTGACCTAATGTAAGTATGCCAACAATGACACAAAATAATATCGTTGATATCACCTATTTTGTAAGCTCTATAAATGACACCCCCCCAAATTCTTGGTAGGGTGGACCGGCACCCGGTGCCTTAACTCGGCCAAGTAGACCAACTCTACACAATGCCTTACATCAAACAGCTAAAGCTGTTCCAAATAAGATACATCATACACCTAATAATAAATCTTTCATTTTCATCATATTTTGTTCCAAGCAAGTTCGTACTAATTTCAAGTGATAGCAGGTTAGGGATGGGAAACGTTTAGCAGGCATGTCTTTTAGGGTTGAGAAGGGGAGAAAGGTAAGATTTTGAGGTCACCGATGGTATGGGGATAACATTTTGAGGCTTACTTTTCCTAACATTTAAGAATCTCGCACCAAAGGAGATGACAGTCCAACAAGTGCAGAAGATTCAAGATGGAGAATTTTTTTGGGATTTGTGTTTTCGGAGGAACTTGCAAGTACGGAATTCCAAAATCTAGTCGAGCTGTTTCATAAACAAAAAACATCATTGAAAACTCATGGTGATGGAGGTGGGGGCCGGGCACAATAGAGTTTTTCAGTGAAGTCTTTCAATGAGAATCTTTTGTTGTGGTTTGGGGGGGGGGGGGGTAGATTGAGTTGGATTCCAAAAAGGTTCTGAGAAAAGGCATGTTTCGTCACTTGGTGTGCAACACAAGAGGTGATTCTAACGGCCAAAAATTTGAGGAATACGTTAGTTGGCATTTTGTGCGCAAGGATTGGATAATGTTGACCATCTCCTCATTCATTGCTTGGTAGCCTCAAGGTTATGGTGGGAAATGAGAAATCTTGTGTTTGTTTGGTATATCTTGGGTTACACCAGGCACTATGAAAGGGTTAATGTTCAGTTGAAATTGCAGCAGAGTGAAGAGAAGACACAGGGCATGGAATGTTGCTCCATTAGCTCTTATGTGGGTCATTTAGAGGGGAAAAGATAAGAGAGCTTTTGAAGATATTGAGATGAACTATGTAAGAAATAACCTCTTATCTCTTATTTTTTTTAGGTGCACCCTTAAGGTTCCTTTATGTATAGAAGATCAGGCGTTGTTTGTAAGAACCATATTTTTGTAGGTTCTTTTACTCTTTCCGTATACAAGCCTTTTTTGTGCCCGCGCTATTGATAAAATTTATTACTTTATCAAGAAAAAGAGATGGAAGGTCTTTGACATCCTCTCTATTGTGATTTTAGAACTATCCATCCTTTTTACCACCTTCATCATCGTAACGCCTGCGGCAGATTTGGAGGTTTATGGAGGATATAGCCACACTGTTTCAGGCAACCTTCTTTTAATTTTAACTCTATGTGTGCTACTTGTCCCTCTGTCGAAGGTTTTGATCTTGCCCAACAACACATCCATCTTTAACATTCACGTTTTTTATCACTCTTGCTACATTGCGCATTTTAGGCAAATTGTTCACTCCCATATACCATTGAGAGACTTCACAACTATTTATAAAACTTTGATTTTTTACTTCGCTTGGTACTTCTCGATCAGACTATCACACACCGTCCTGTAATGCTCTATTTCAGTCATATCATTGTAACTCTATATGTTACTTCTTCATCACCATGTCCATTCTCTTGAAAGATCGAGTCTTGATAGCTAGTAATTTGCATTTAGGCATCATAATCCCCACTAATCTCACCTTTATTTCTTCTTATGAGGATGAACTTGCAGTTGCAAATATATTCTATCTTACTTTTACCTATCCTAAACTCTAATTCTCTAGAGTGCTTTTCGACATTCAAATTTTCGGTTATTTTCCTTGTTAGCTTCCCAAATTAACATAATATCATATGTTAATAACATGGAACCTAAATTGTCATGTTGTAGCCTGAGTTTGCTCAAAAGTCCCACTCTGCCTCGTGGACGTACCAACAGTATGTCAACCAAATGATAAGCAACTGGACTTTCAGAGTCTTAACAGTACATGAGGAACACTCAAGCTTTGGAACTAAATTTCAAGGGTTTTATTAAGATTCAACGTGGTGAGTAGGTTTAAGAATTGAGCAATGTGAAACTGGAACAAAAAAAAACCACGCATCCTAATATGAGCCTGCTCAAATCACACAATTGCAAACCTGAGTAACGAAATTGTTAGACACCCTAGATTTGCTGATAACCTTGACACTAGAAAATAACTCCATGTCACAAAAAATCCACACACTGCCTACACAGAAAATTCATTGTTGAATTGTATCTACCAACTCATCTATAAAGCATAAATAACTAAATTGGGAATACTTTTATTTATTATTTAGGATAGCGGCAAGCATGTGAAATCTTTTGATTGATAGATGGTGGTGAGTCTCGAGTTCAAGACTCTACCACCTTTTATACCATATTGAATTGTGTAATACGACAATTTTATTAATTTACTATGGGTTTGCCATAATTCTGAATAACGAAAGACAAGTAGAATGCCAAGCTGAAAAAAATAGAAAAAAGGAGTCTTCAAGACAATTTAATACTGCTCATGAAGTGTATAAACCAAGTTTCACTACTGCAAAGAAACACATACCAGATTTCTGTTTAACAGTTTATTGACAATTAAAAATTCCAAGAAAACTATCAATGTTAAGGAAAGAAAACTATCAATGTTAAGGAAAGAAAATGTATAGGTGCTTAGTCTATGTAAAAGTACTGTACAAAGGGAATCAGAAGCAAATGTTGCAGAAAATCGCAGCAGATGAGCATAATGGAGGAACAAAATCAAATCTCATTTCTACACATATTTAAGATCTCATCAGCATGCTATAACAACTAATGTGCTATCCATGGATAAGATGATCTGAATTGGGTCAAAACATAATTTCATTTGCAGTGCAGCCATAAAGCAAAAAGACAAGCAGAAACTTACAATCTGTAATTGTAGTACATATATGGAACACATATAAGTGCCATGACCCAATGCCCTGTTATCAGATAGAGCAAGCACAGAACTCCTTGTGTGATGAACTCAGGTAAAACAACTCCATTTATACGAGATGCAGAGTCGTATGGGTTGATATAATCAAACTCTAAATCTGATAAGCACATCAGCTGTAACGCATTTCAAATGTCAGACTTCTTCATCTTAGATACAGAAAAAGAAAAAGATACAAGTTCACTGCAGTTTTCTGCATGATATATTCAACAGAAGATACAGATTGTCTTGCCATATTTAATAGAAGCTACCTAACAAGTATATGGTGTTGCTGAGCAGTTTACAGTTCATGGCTCTTATCCAAATTAATACAAACATATATGTTTGTGTATATATAGGATGTCTTTATAAAAAAAATTACGAGGATGTAAAATCTTTCTTCTGAAACCCTCAGATATGGGATAATTTAAAGCATTCAGGTAGGCAACGTATATTTATACATCAGACAAGCCCCTATATGATTCTCCATCATGACCAATTGTACTTTAACTAGGAGATAGTTGAACAAGACCAGAATCCTTATTCTCTCAACTCTACAAGAAGCTGTATCCAGTATAACTTTTAGGTGCTTATATTACAGCTCAAAAACCAACCTGATAATTCAAAAACCTAAAATAATTTTACAAATATATAATCTTCAGTAGACTGAAATCACATCATATAACAAGAAAAGCTAATGCATCACGAATCTCACGTTTGCATTATCAAATTAATCAAACACTGAACTTAACTAAACCCCTAATTTTAAATCTAATACAAGCTAGAAGAAAATAAGTGGAAAGAGTAGGATTTAGGATATAGACCTGAAAAACAACCATGACAAGGAGAGCAATGAGAATGAAGAAGAAGAGAAGCCATGCCCAAACATCAGCCATTCTTTTCTTAGTAGCTCCACAAATCAATTGGATGAAGAAGGAAGATTAATAGGGCCAGGTGCGTGATGCGCCACCGGTGCTTACTGGCAGCAAGCAACGAATCGGACGAAAAGACGATTCCAATTTTCAAGCCGAAGTAACGATCCACTTTGTAGCCGTAGCCGGAGCCAGAGCAGTTGGGTGTGTCTCGCTCGGAACTTTGACCGGTGTGAGCGAGGCTATGCTATGGATGAAAAAACAAACCTTCTGTGCAAAAAAGAAATCGGAAAAAGAATTCAGTACATACTTTTTTATTTTTTAAAACCAAACACATTATTTATTTAAAGAAAAATGAAAAAAATAAAATCAAGGATACACAAATCATTGATAAAAAGAAAATTTAAGTTAGATTTTGTATTGAGTAAAAGAAAAAATCAAATCAAACTGACATAACAATATATACTAACTTTTATATACTATTTGAAAAACTTCATAAAGGATTTTCTTTAATAACATATGTCAAAAAATATTTTTGATTATTTATTGAATGAACAAAATGATATGGTATATCATCTTTTATATATTTAAAAATGCTTAATTTAATATCAAGTGTTATTGAAATGTGTCAATTCCTTTATTCTTTCTTCTTTGGGGGATTGGGAGTGGAGAGGGTAGGATATTAGAAGTTGGAGAATCAAATTTTTGCTAACAAGGTGAAAATTTAGATACTTAACCAATTGAGTAATTAATTTTTTAAAAAAATTATTTACTTTTTTATATCCATATTTCAAGATATATCAAATTCTTATATTTTGTTAATTTGAAATTATGTTTTATTGATAATCTGTAAATAATCCTCAAGAAAGAATAGGTTGCACTTGAAATTATGTTTTATAAGGTCAAGTTCACTCTAATCTTTATTATCGGTTATAATTTTCAACTAAGGAGATGTAATTTGAATTTTGTTAATGCTTTTGTACACACTAATAAGTAAGTTAATAGCATCGCATGAATAGAGATACTAATTAGAGTTTGGTACTTGACTTGGCCGGTTTATATATATATATATATATATATATATATATATATATATATATATATATATATAAGATTATTGTAGAGAGATTGTTTCCCAAAAAAGTGAATCATTATAATGATGAATGTATATTGTTATAGATTTAAAAAAAAAAAAATACAAAGGTATCAAGGCCTTTCATTTATGTCCTAAAATCGTCATATTTTTTTTTCTTTTTTCGAGAAGGTTAAAATTGATGGAGAAGTTTAGACAAGACTCTTAATTTGTATATTACTAAAAATAATAATTTCACAGAGGAGGACAAAAACCTTAACCTCAGTAACATTGTTTGTTAAGCTTGGTAAAATTAAGTTATAAAGACATTTGAGTACAACACAAAAAAGTATTCGGGTGAGTATCCTTGCTATCGACGCATCTACTGACTACTATTGATTGTCAGTAACATTGAATTTGTATATAACGAAATTGAAGGTTTTGAATATCAAATGTCCATTTGGTAAATGTTAACTTGCTTGTCCAATAGCAAAAAACAATTAAAAATATAAAACTGCCATTCTACTTGCAATAATAGACCATTAAAGCAAATCTCAATAACACATTATTGAGCAAACTTGGGCTTAATTAACTTAGAATATAAAATGTTGAAATCTTTGTGATGAATACATGTTTGCACCAAATTTAACTAGTAGAGTCCAATCACATTGAAAGCTCCATCGAGCATTGATAGTCATTTTGTGCAACTTTACCAAAATCGTAAGTTGCACACAATTAAACTAAAAAGAAGAAGAAAAATCAATTACAACAAAAAGAGAAGGAGAAAGTGTAAAATTAACTAGCATTATTTGTTCAAATATATGATTAAAGCCACTGGGGGTGACAGTTTGGCCAAAAACTACTTAGATTTATCACAATTTGTATCAAGACATCCATGAACTTTGCCAAGATAAATGGAAGTTTCTCAGTGCCCTTTGTTTTGTTCTTCAAAGACGAATTAAGACGACAGTTTGGTTTTGGACATAGAAAGAAACTTCGAGACACCAAATTCAGCAACTTCTCGTCTAGATTCAAGCCTGTACATTCCGACCATGAAACAAAATAGTTAGTCAAATAGACATTGCAACTTGCTACAGAGTTGCAATAGAATTTTCAACTTCGTCTGAAAATTATATCGTATATAAATAGGGCAAAATAAAATTGTGTTTATTTATAAATTGTTGAATCCTTTTGACATAATTAGTTTTCTTGTTCCCTGAATCAATTGAAAAATTACCTAGTTGAAAAAAAAACAGAGAACTTACTCTCCATACTAAACTGGGAGTAATGAAGCTCGTAACACCGAGAATCGCTACTGGGCAACAACGGCCGCCGCTTCTCCTTCACGTAAATCTCAATTGCAGCCTTTATCAACTCCCGGACGGTGTTTTCCGGCGACATTACGACATGTACCGGTCCCACACTGTTCTGTATATTCACTTTCACCAACAGCTTCGTTAGCTTCTGTTGCTTCTCTTGACTTATTCCAGCTGAAACATCTACTCTGGCACCGTGCTTTCGCACTGAATGCTCTAATTTTCTCGGTATCCTTCCAATTTTATCAGATGTTTTTGAAACGACTTTCGAATTTGTACGTGCTTCAGCGAGTCTCTGCTGAAATCTCATTTCTAAAGGAATCTCAATTGAAGAATGTACAAGTCCGAATTAGAAAAGTCTCCAATCTGTATATATCATACTAGGATTTAATGTTCATCAATTTTTATATGATGATTGTAACAATATGGGGAGAGTTTCAAATAATGATAGTAATTTATTTGGCTGAATGAAATCATTTTCAGTTGATAGTTTGTGTTTCAGCATACGGCGGGAAGTTTCTAGGAAAGTGCAGATTTCATTATCGTGTCTCTGTCCCACAAAGATTTGCATCATTTTACCACAGACCACCACACATCTATTCAGAATTATTGAAAAAAGGTATGCTATCTCACTTTGTCATTTACAATTATATACCACTTGTTATAAAAATGATTTACATATATTATTATTATATTATTATAAAAATGACTTACGATTTCAGATATATTATATTAGGGCAAAATGATAAATATATCTTTGATCTATCGTAAATAGTATGCAGATACCCTCTATCATACTTTTGGGACATTGCTGCCACTGTCATCCAAAAACTAGAGCATATATACCCTTTGTACTAACGGACATACACGTATCATAATCTTATCTACCGACACGACATTTATTAAATATTGGATCGACGGAAAAAATTGTTCCATGTATCCCTATTTAGTCTTCCATTAGAGTGAAGGGCATATATGCTCTGATTTTTGGACGACAGAGGCACCAATGTCCCAAAAGTATGACGGAGGGTATCTGCATACCATTTACGATAGTTCAGGGGTATATTTGTCCTTTTTCCCATTATATTATTATAAAAATGACTTACAATTTCTCTTATAGTTATAAAAGCCGCTCACATATACCCTATATAAAGCAATAGTGGTATATATATATATATATATATATATATATATATGAACCATTTCCCACAAGTTTTTTTTTTACTTCTTTGTGTTTCTTATTTTATTTTATATTTTTCTTTCATTCTTTAAGAAGTAAATATATAAGAAATTAAAAAAAAAGTGTGAAGGGAAAAAGAGAAAAAGTAACAAAAAAATTTGTAACTAATATTTTCGGATATATTATAATTTATTTCTTATATTTGTAGAAAAATATTGGGGCATATACGATAAATTTTATAAGAAAGATAATGAAAAAATAATTTTGACTATCAAAATAATAAATTTAAATTAGTCATTGAATTAAAGAAGTCAAACAAAAATACATGTGAAAAGGATCAAATATATCCCATCATGAATGGTATTTTAAATATAAAAAGAAAAATGAATTTTTTCACTTATGTTAAAAGAAAATGAAATAGGTGAGTCATGCAATAATAGGAATATTTATGAGTCACTGTTATAACAAAGATATATCAACTCTAAATAACAAAATTAAAAAGTATATCATGTCATTTTCCATTAATCTATTCTTGACCATTACTAATCAGAGAAACTGTTTTTTCTTCTTCTAAATATTAGATATTCATTCCAATGAAAAACAATATTTCAATTATAATTTAGGTACATTATTTTGATCTAAGTTAAAATGGGTATAACACACATTTATTCGTTAGGATTCACTTATTAATATATATATATATATATATATATATATAAAGATCATTCTCACTTTTCTTCCACTTTACTATTCTTCACTTGCGTAGTAATTATTTCGAGTTTAGTGTTGGAAAACTATATGCACAGCGGAAGCATATCAAAATTATACTACTTACATAAATAATAGACAACACATAGTTTATACTAGAACACATAAACTTTCTGAAATTTAATTCAAGATTACCTCTTGAAGCGTGAGCAGATATCTTCAAGCGAATCCACAAGCTAGTGTACAAGATAGAACATTCAAGTGAATCCACAAGCTACCACAAATTAGACGACAGTTCTGCGGTCTTCTACAGTGATCCCAAGTTCACTTCCGAACTCTCAATACTTGGGTGGACAAGTATCATATAGAAAAACTTCTTCTTTCGAGGGTTAGAAGAATTCCTATTTATAGAGATTTCTTCTTAATCCGAGGAGAGGAAACACCATATCTTTCCTTAAAATAGATAAAGACATGTACATCTCCCTTCCTTAGAATAGAAAAATACATGTACTTCTCCCTTTCCTTAGAATAGAGAAAGACATATACTTCTCATTTTTCCCTTTAGAATAGATTTTGAGTTCTAGTTAAATATTGGTACAGTAGGGACCACAAAACTAATTACTGAGGTTTCCTATTATGGAAATAATTCCAAATAATTAATTTGAATTATTCTTACCATAATAATTACAAATCATTCCACTAGAAATTCGTAATTGCACCCATGTATTTATATTTCAAAATTCTCCATTAAACACATATGTAATTCCTCATGTTAAGATTGCAGATACTGATCAATAAATTAAATTACTGATGAATTTAATTCAATGATCAGTTTCATTTAGAGCACTACTTAACTTATTTCATGCGTCGGATTCATAAATCCACTTGCATGGTTTGACACGATGAAAACTTATAAGCTTCTCAAAAAGGCATCTCATCAATCTCTATATCGAGACATGGATTCTGTCAACTAACTTATGAGTTACTGTTATAACAAAGGATATATCAACTCTAAATAACAAAATTAAAAGGTATATCATCATTTTCCATTAATCTATTCTTGACCAAGATAAATCAGAGAAACTGTTTTTTCTTCTTCTTCGAAATATTAGATATTCATTCCAATGGAAATCAATATTTCAATAATAATTTGGGTACATTACTTTGATCTAAATTAAAATGGGTATAACACACATCTATTCGTTAGGATTCACTTATATATATCTCTATAAAAAGAAATAAAAAAATCATTTTCACTTTTCTTCCACTTAACGATTCTTCACTTATGTAGTAGTTATTTCGAGTTTAGTTACGTGAAGCTTTCCTTCTTCTATTTTGTTTGTTTTTTTGATTTTTCGTTTGAGTTGTATATGTTGACATTTTTATAATAAACCATCAATCTTCCTCTAATACTTTAGAAAATTATTGGTTATATTTTCCCTTTTAACTACTACATATTCTTGGTTTAATTACTCTTATTTATTTTGATTAAAATATTAATATTAATCAAAAGAACATAGAGTACTCCCCTACTCTATATTGAACAAGTTTAATTTGTGTACTGAAAAACTAACTAGCTCTTAGCTTGTAGAGAGACAACAATATGGGTGATCTTATACACACTATACAATTTTTTTTGGGGATTTTTGGTCGGTTAATTTCACTTTAATTTCATTGTATAATTTTCTATTTAATTAATTCATTAATTTCTGGTTGAGTTTTTCTTCACATTTGCTTCTCTTTTTTCCTACTAATTAACAAGAAATGCTGCTTCTCTCTTTGTCTTCTTGATACCCACGTAAGTATAATTCTCAACAACACTTTCAGAATATAAAAAAGGGGTTTCTTCTTGTAAAGAGACTCATGTTCTTTATGCCTATGTAAATTCATGCAATTTCCTCCCTTTCAATTAGTATGACACTTTTTTGAATTTTGAGTGTCAAGCAAATACACTTTAATAAAATTAAATAATAGATTTATCTCAGGTGACGAATCGTTTTGAAATCAGAGTTTTCTTTAGTTCAATATTTCTTGAAATTGACACTTTAAATCCACATTAATCATCTATTATAAATTTAATATTTTTTTTATTCTTGGATGATCAATCTTAATTAAATAAAGAGAACTATTAGCCCATTTATCTTTTGTCAGACACTTTTAAAAAAATATATAATCATAATATTTTTTTCCACAATTATTTTATTCTTGATTATGAATAATCAGTAATATTATTATTTTTTTCTCTCTAAATGTTGGATTATTATAATGAAAATCATTATTTTGACTATAAGTTATACGCAGTAATAATATAAATAATTTTAATTTCAATATTTTTGTTTGATTGAATTTAGGTATACATTCAAGATAATTATAAAAAACAAATAATTAGTGTGTATAAAAACAATTATGATTCTCTTGAATGTATACCTAAATTCAATCAAACAAAATATATTGAAATTAAAATTATTTATATTATTAGTGTGTATAACTTATAGTCGAAATAATGAATTTCATTAGAATGAATATCAACATTTTAGAGAGAGAAAACAGTTTCACTGATTACTCATAGTCAAGAATAAAATAATTGCGGAAAAAAAATATTATAATGATATTAAAAAAAGTGATTGACAAAAGATAAGTGGGCTAATAATTCTCTTTACTAAATTAAGATTGATCACCAAAGAATATAAAAAATAATTTAAATTTACAATATATGAATTATCTAAATTTAAAGTGTTAATTCAAAATGATTTGTCATTATTTGAGATAAATTTATTAATTTAATTACTAAGAAGTATTTACTTGACACTCAAAATTCGAAAAGTGTCCAATTAATTTTAATTAATAAAAGGAGGAAATTGCATGAATATATACATAGGCATAAAGCATGAATTTCTTTACAAGAAGAAGCCCCTTTTTACCTTCTTAAAATGTTGTTGAAAATTATAATTACCTGTATACTAAAAAGAGAAAGAGAGAAGCAATATTTCCTAATAATTAGTAGAAAAAAGGAAAAGCAAAAGAGAAACAAAACTCAACCAAAAATTAATTAATTAATTAAATAGAAAATTATATAATGGAATTAAAATGAAATTAACCCACCAAAAATCCCAAAAACAAATTGTATAGTGTGTATAAGATCACCCATATTGTTGTCTTTCTACAAGCTAAGAGCTAGTTAGTTTTTCAGTACACAAATTAAACTTGTTCAATATACAGTAGAGGAGTACTCCATGTTCTTTTGATTAATATTTAATATTTTAATCAAAATAAATAAGAGTAATTAAACCAAGAATATGTAGTACTTAAAAGGGAAAATATAACCAATAATTTTCAAAAGTATAGTTAAGATTTATAATAAAGATGTCATCATACACAACTCAAAAAGCAAACAACCAAAAAAAGATCAAGAAGGAAATTTTCACGTAAACTTGAAATAATTTACTACTATAAAAGTGAATAAGAAGAATAGTAAAGTGGAAGAAAAGTGAAGATGAGATTTTTTAATATATATATATATATATATGTATATATATATATATATATATATATATATATATATATATATATATATATATATATATATATATATTATTTTAATCCTAACGTGGGAAATAAAACTGAGCAAATTTCCCAAAGCTAAAATTAAACTGCCTAACTAATCCCAAGATAAGCACCGAATATTTAGTACTTTAAAACAAATTAAAATTTTAATTTTTAATTTCTTTACTTCTATTTCTACGGGGATAATAGTCAAAATTACTCTTGAACTATGCAAAATAGATTATCTATAATTTTGTTATATTTCAGGATCAAAAAAGCCTAGCTATTATCTCATGAGACCACAAATACCCAAGAGTTAACAACCCAAAATTTTTGTGATGTGACAAGTTACGTGGGACTAATCCATCCATATAAACATTGCCAACTAAGATTCCCACTAAATTATAAATCATTAATTCTAACTTGATTTATAACCCAAAACTCATTCTTGCTAACAATTACCTGACCCGCTAAAATTAATAGGCAAACATCGATCTTGGATTCAAGTTGGTAGTGTTGTTCAATATGGGAAAGATAAATCCTTGTAAGTCTCTGAAATTGTCAAACTTGCTACTTATGAAGAGAACATTCATTAGTCTTACTCAAATTTCAGATTGTGAGAACTTGAATTCAAGACAGATGATTGCCGATGCAAGAATATATGGGTTAGAGTTCGAGTTATAAATTTGGGTAAGAATTAATGATCCATAATTTAATGAACGGCAAAGGGACGAATTTACCCTCCGTTATACTTTCCGTCCACATAAGCCCCTGCCGTCCAATTATAGGTACACATGTACCCCTCTCATTAACGGACCAATAATTTATGCCATGTGGCTTAATCCTATTGAACTACCCGTTTGACCCCTTTTTTGAACCCATAACCCAACTATCCGCCCCATAACCCAATACCCACCCAATTTCCTCAAAAAAGATCCCAATTAAAACACCCAAATCCGACCCTTTTAGGTCACCGCGTATCTCTCACCAAAACCCCAGTCGTCGCCCCCAACTATCCGCCGCAATTCCACCTTGTCTTCGTCGATTCCAACTTGTTCTTCGTCGAATCTATCGTGTGACTTTATTTTTTTGGTATATACATAGTCATACATGCACCATTGTTGCTTATATATGTGACTATACGCAGGGTTTCAGGTGTGTCATTCCCTGGGAGGAGGGACTGGGTCTGGAATGGGGACACTTCTCATTTCAAAGATTGGAGAGAAATATTCAGATAGGATGATGCTGACATTCTCTGTCTTCCCGTCTCCAAAGGTTTCAGACACAGTTGTAGAGCCTTACAATGCTACATTGTCTGTTCATTAGCTTGTAGAGAATACAGATGAGTGCATGGTTCTTGACAACGAGGCTTTATATGACATTTGTTTCCAAACCCTCAAACTTACAACTCCTAGCTGTAAGTATCCTCCATTCATATTTAATGACATAACTCATTTACTTACGCGTCTAGTTCAACAAGCAACGATTTTGAGCCGTGGTGATGGAGTCTTCTATATGTTATTTGATGTTAGATAATTGAAACTAATATCCTGATTAGCGCTAGTGACCTCCCATTTTTGCAGCCATTTCATTTTTTCTTTTCAGTTTCATTTTCTTAAAGCTTATCTTAATCAATCTTCATGAAATGTGTTGCAACTGTTTAGTTATTAAAACTCTCCCTCAATTTTCATTCATAGTCTAACTTTATATAGTGAATTTTTGCATAGCTGACCATAACTTTATACCGCGCTTTATCTGTTCCTGAGCTTACTCAACAAATGTGGGATGCAAAGAACATGATGTGTGTTGCTGACCCTAGGCATGGCCGCTATTTGACAACATCAACAAAGTTTAGGGGGAAAATGAGCATCAAGGAAGTTGATGAGCAGATGCTTAATATGCAGAACAAAAATTCTTCGTACTTAGTTGAGTTGATTCCTAACAATGTCAAGTCAACAATATGTGATATTCCACCAATTGGTCTAAAGATGGCATCAACTTTCATTGGAAATTCAACCTCAATACAAGAGATGTTCCACCGTGTCAGTGAGCAATTCACTGCCATGTTTAGGAGGAAGGCTTTCTTGCATTGGTACACTGGGGAAGGAATGGATAAGATGGAGTTCACTGAGGCAGAGAGCAACATGAATGATCTGGTCTCCGAGTACCAACAGTACCAAGATGCAGTAGCAGATGAGGATAAAGGATACGAAGACGAAGATGAAGCATATCATGACTAGTATGCTTATGCCGGGAAATCCTATCTTATATTTTAATAGTTCGTTTCAACTGTGCATGAACTTTGGTAGTGAAAAGAAAGCGACTAACCTGTATTTTTGTCGAACTTGTCACTATCCCTTAATTGCATATTGAATATTTGTTGCTTTTGCTAAGCAATCTGTGATTGAGTGATGATAAAACATGCTGTAGTTGCTATATGCTCATACTACTTCTGGTATTACCATTATGTTCTTACTACCATTAGCTCTAATAAATCTATGACTTGGAAAGCCATTCAGCATGGATGGCAATATTGCCAAATTGGACTTATTTGGAAACCTGTGAACAACACACATTAATTTCTGGAATGCCTCTTGGAAAATAAGGAAAAGAAATTTACCACAGCAGTCGACCATTGACAGAGAAAATGGTCTCAAAAAATGTATACCACAGCAAAATACTATTGTACATCAACAGAACCCAACAGATACAAGACACTATATATAACATTCACTTGGTCATATATAAGCAAAACGACAGTTAGTTTTAGCTGATACACTCAGCCTATACAAATAGCAGAAGTAAAACAGAGTACCAAAACTACTACAGCTGATACACTCAACCTATACAAAAAGCGATTAAACGACGGTGATACACTTAGCCTATACAAAGCGACTAAACGACAACCGATACACTCCAAATTTATACAAAAAAGCGATTAAACGACGGTGATACACTCGGCTATACAAAATAAGATTAAATGACAAATGATACACTCGGCTATACAAACGATGCACTAACACAATAGCATCATCCCCTTCTTGGCTTCAACTTTTGTAGTTGGTTTGTAGTAACTGCACCCTGTCCATTCCAAGTTAAGCCAGTTGGTCTTATGGGAAGATTTGTAGGTTCACTAACACCAAATTTGTCACCTCTGAAGCTTATTACTCTACTTTGAATTGGTTCTTGTGGGTTCTGTTTCTTTTTCAATCTTGTTAGAAAAGCTTCTTCTGAGATTGTTCTTGGCCTTAGCCTAGGGTCTTCATCATCATCCTCAGCTACTGGAAAATAGCTGCTAGAAGAAGCATATTCAAACTGAATTTCTTGTGTTGGTTGTGGGGCTATGCAATTGATGTCATCCTCAGAAGCTTCATCTTTATCAACTAAACCACTCTTAAGCTGCCTCTTTTTTCCCCTACTAGATTCTTTTCCTTGCTTAGCAGGTTGCTTCCCCTGCTTCTTAGTAGGTTATTTCCTTTGCTTTGCCTTATTAATCATAATAGAACATACAGAATTAAATAGTAAAATAGAATAATTATTTGATGAAATTAAAGATAAAATGAAAATTACCTTTTCACATCCTCTTACATTATGATTTTGTTCTCCACAATTACTACATATCATCACTTTTTCTTTTCTTGTTTGCTTCCATACTCCTTGCCTCTTAACAACTTCATCCTTTTTTCTTTCCCTCATAAGCTTAGGTCTACCAACAACCTTGACCAATTCTGGTGGTTCAATGGCATGCAAAGGATCATATTTCCAGAATGGTTCTCCCCTAACAGGTTGTAACTTGTGTTTGTAAACTGCCAATGCTGCCTCCTTACTATAATACCAATGAATTTCTTTCTTTGGTATCATTTTCTTGTGCTCCATGGCCTTAATTGCATGTGGACATGGAATTCCAGTCAGATCCCATGTTCTGCATGTGCATTTTTTCTCTCTTAAGTTGACAATGTGTCTATCTGTACCTTCAGTAACCTCATAGCCATTATCCCCATTGCCACTCACCTTACAAACCTTGGAAATCTTCAAATACTCAATAATAACAACTCACTTTTGGGACTAAATCCATCATCTTTCCACTTCCTCACAGCAACCTCTTTTGCTGCCAACCTCTCCATTATTTTGACCCTGATGTCTTCCAACATTCCAATTATTGGCTTGTACCTTGCTTCAAGTATACAGGCATTGAATGATTCAGTAAAGTTATTGTCCATAACCTGATTTTTGCACACTGTATCTAAATAGGCTCTGCACCATGTTTTGGGAGGATACTTGTCTAATAAATCTTGTCCAGCCTCTTCATTAACTTCCTTGATCTCTTGAAGTTGGTCCTCAAACACCTCTGTAAATGATGACCATGCAGCCCACCATAGCAACTTTTTCAGCTCACCTTTACCCCATTTTTTGCACCAATTTGCCTCAATATGCCTTGCACAATATCTCTGATGTGCTTCAGGTAAGATCGTCTTACTTCAAGCTTCTAAGTATCAAATTAAAACAACTAAAATTAATAAAAGAAACAGTAGCAAGCAAAGGTAAGTAAATTGCAAATTAGTAGTATAATATTACCTTCTGCATATCTGATATGAATGTCAGTCCTTCACCATTTTGAAGTTCAAGTGAATGTTGCAAATGTTGCATAAACCATGTCCAAGTCCTCTTAGTCTCTTTATCTACCACAACCCAAGCTAGAGGATTGAAAGAGTTATTACTGTCTTGACCAACAGTACACAATACCTGTCCCTTAGTTTTTCCTTTAAGGAATGTACCATCTAACCCAATAAGTGGTCTTAACCCAGACTTAAAACCCAACTTCATTGCCTTGAAGCAGATATACATCCTAAGAAATTTTCTCTTACCATTAGATAGTGCCTCTTTAGACAAATCTATCAAAATGTCAGACCCTGGATTACAACTTCTCAATTCAGTAGCATAACCCTCTAATTTGTTGTAAGAGTCTACAAAGCTACCTTCTAAACTCTCCAGTATCTCCTTTTTGGCTCTCTTGCACTTTGCTTCACTTACATTTAGCTCAAAAACTCTATGTAAATCAGCCTTCATTTCTTTGACCTTGTACTTGGAGTCACTTTGCAATTTGTCCTTAAAATACAAGGCTATTGTTGAGTAATCTACTAAAGAGTTATCATATGCTGTTGCACACTCTATATGATCTACAAGTGTTTTGACACTAACTCCAGGAGTGGTCAAATCCCTAGAAATAAGAAGTAAAAATGGACAGCCATCAACAGCACATGTATACCTCAGTCTTTTTTTTATCACTCTTTACCGCAACTAGTTCTACCTTCTTAGCTAAAGCATAAAGTTTACAAAACTGTTTTGCTTCAGCTATGTCCTTGAAGGCCATACCCTTAATAATCTCCTTATAATATTGCAAACTCTCAGTTATATGCCTCTTTTTTTTAGTAACAAAATTTTCTAATTCATCTGTATCATAATCTGAACAACTAAACACCATTCCATTATTATTGTCATCTTCACTTTCACTACAGTCTGTGCCCTCATTAACAATTGGTAAAAGTAGAAATGACCCATCATGCATGACAATATCAGTTACATCAACAGACAATTCACAATCTTCAGTAGCAAACAAGTGAATAGATTTATACTTAGTAGAGATAAAAGATGTTAAGGTCCTAACTCCCTCATCATCTATTATTTCAAAATATTTCCCAGATGGAGCAAGTACAATAAGTTCTTGCACACCAACAAAACCTAACTTATTAATGTATTCATTCACTAAGTCAATAAAAGATATTAGGTCAGGATCATACCCTTTCCAATAAGTCACACATCCTCTATCATAATGTGGTTCTGGATTGGTTAGCCACTCATCACCATGATGAAAGTATATGGTAACTTCAACCATGTTAATAACCTACAAAGAGTTATGAAATAACACAAGTAACAGTGAGTATAAAACAGTGAGTATAAGTCACATTGAGTAAGTTAAGAAAGTCATATTAGTAAAGTAAGTTAGTCGCAATAGGATTAAAGTACGTTAGTCGCAATAGGATTAAAGTAAGTAAGTTAGTTAATTAAGTCAAATTGAGTAAGTTAAGTAAGTCAATTAGTTAAGTAAGTCACATTAGGATTAAAGTAAGTTAGTCGCAATAGGATTAAAGTAAGTTAGTCGCAATAGGATTAAAATAAGTAAGTTAGTTAATTAAGTCACTTTGAGTAAGTTAAGTAAGTCAATTAGTTAAGTAAGTCACATTAGGATTAAAGTAAGTTAGTCGCAATAGGATTAAAGTAAGTTAGTCGCAATAGGATTAAAATAAGTAAGTTAGTTAATTAAGTCACTTTGAGTAAGTTAAGTAAGTCAATTAGTTAAGTAAGTCACATTAGGATTAAAGTAAGTTAGTCGCAACAGGATTAAAGTAAGTAAGTAAGTTAATTAAGTTAAATTGAGTAAGCTAAGTAAGTCAATTAGTTAAGTAAGTTACATTAGGATTAAAGTAAGTTAGTCGCAATAGGATTAAAGTAAGTTAGTCGCAATAGGATTAAAATAAGTAAGTTAGTTAATTAAGTCACATTGAGTAAGTTAAGTAAGTCAATTAGTTAAGCAAGTCACATTAGGATTAAAGTAAGTTAGTCGCAATAGGATTAAAGTAAGTAAGTTAGTTAATTAAGTCAAATTGAGTAAGTTAAGTAAGTCAATTAGTTAAGTAAGTCACATTAGGATTAAAGTAAGTTAGTCACAATAGGATTAAAGTAAGTTAATCGCAATAGGATTAAAATAAGTAAGTTAGTTAATTAAGTCACATTGAGTAAGTTAAGTAAGTCAATTAGTTAAGTAAGTCACATTAGGATTAAAGTAAGTTAGTCACAATAGGATTAAAGTAAGTTAGTCTCAATAGGAATAAAGTAAGTAAGTTAGTTAATTAAGTCAAATTGAGTAAGTTAAGTAAGTCAATTAGTTAAGTAAGTCACATTAGGATTAAAGTAAGTTAGTCGCATTAGGATTAAAGTAAGTCGCAATAGGATTAAAGTAAGTAAGTTAGTTAATTAAGTCAAATTGAGTAAGTTAAGTAAGTCAATTAGTTAAGTAAGTCACATTAGGATTAAAGTAAGTTAGTCGCATTAGGATTAAAGTAAGTTAGTCGCAATAGGATTAAAGTAAGTAAGTTAGTTAATTAAGTCTAATTGAGTAAGTTAAGTAAGTCAATTAGTTAAGTAAGTCACATTAGGATTAAAGTAAGTTAGTCGCATTAGGATTAAAGTAAGTTAGTCGCAATAGGCATTAGGATTAAAGTAAGTTAGTCGCAATAGGATTAAAGTAAGTAAGTTAGTTAATTAAGTCAAATTGAGTAAGTTAAGTAAGTCAATTAGTTAAGTAAGTCACATTAGGATTAAAGTAAGTTAGTCGCATTAGGATTAAAGTAAGTAAGTTAGTTAATTAAGTCACATTGAGTAAGTTAAGAAAGTCATATTAGTTACGTAAGTCACATTAGGATTAAAGTAAGTTAGTCGCATTAGGATTAAAGTAAGTTAGTCGCAATAGGATTAAAGTAAGTAAGTTAGTTAATTAAGTCAAATTGAGTAAGTTAAGTAAGTCAATTAGTTAAGTAAGTCACATTAGGATTAAAGTAAGTTAGTCGCAATAGGATTAAAGTAAGTTAGTCGCAATAGGATTAAAGTAAGTAAGTTAGTTAATTAAGTCACATTGAGTAAGTTAAGAAAGTCATATTAGTTAAGTTAGTCACATTAGGATTAAAGTAAGTTAGTCACATTAGGATTAAAGTATGTTAGTCGCAATAGGATTAAAGTAAGTAAGTTAGTTAATTAAGTCACATTGAGTAAGTTAGGTGAGTCACATTTGGATTAGTAAGCACATTAGGATTAAGTAAGTCAATTAGTTAAGTAAGTCACATTAGGATTAAAGTAAGTTAGTCGCATTAGGATTAAAGTAAGTAAGTTAATTAAGTCACATTGAGTAAGTTAAGTAAGTCATATTTGGATTAAGTAAGTCAATTAGTTAAGTAAGTCACGTTAGGACTAAAGTAAGTTAGTCGCATTCGGATTAAAGTAAGTAATTTAGTTAATTAAGTCACATTGAGTAAGTTAAGTAAGTCACATTTGGATTAGTAAGCACATTAGGATTAAGTAAGTCAATTAGTTAAGTAACTCACATTAGGATTAAAGTAAGTTAGTCGCTTTAGGATTAAAGTAAGTAAGTTAATTAAGTCACATTGAGTAAGTTAAGAAAGTCATATTAGTTAAGTAAGTCACATTTGGATTAGCAAGCACATTAGGATTAAGTAAGTCAATTAGTTAAGTAAGTCACATTAGGATTAAAGTAAGTTAGTCACATTAGAATTAAAGTAAGTTAATTAAGTCACATTGAGTAAGTTAAGAACGTCATATTAAAGAAGCATTATCTCTTATTAACTCAAAGTGGTCCACAATTCACAATTAAAGAAGCATTATCTCTTATTAACTCAAAGTGGTCCACAACATAAAGGCATGAATACAAACAAAAAATCCCAACAAAAAATAAAGTAGACAAAGTAATGGAATAAAGTAGACAAAGTCAAGGAAATCTGAAATTATACTTTACCAAACCAACAAATCATAAACTAAAGGTCCACAACATAAAGGCATGAATGCAAACAAAAAAAAAAGCATTTCTTTAACACAAAAACTGGAACGTGAACTTCATTTTCTGGAAGTGAAACCTTTCTGAAAGTGAAACCCTATAAAGTGTACTTCATTTTCACTCTAAAACAAAAAAAAAAACATTTCCTTAATCCAATAACTAGAACGTGAACCCTAGAAAGATTTTCACTATAAAATGCATATTTTACACAATAAATAAAGAAACAACAAGAAAACTACTGGAAAAAACAGCAACAACAGGTTTATTTACTATATATGAAAGCAAATTGAAAACAACAAAACAAGAAAACTATGAAATCGAATGGGATATTTGGGTACCTTTCACGAACACAAGTTGAATCGAAGAACACACAATAGATTCGACGAAGACAAGGTGGAATCGCGGCGGATAGTTGGGGGCGAAGACTGGGGTTTTGGTGAGAGATACGCGGTGACCTAAAAGGGGCGGATTTGGGTGTTTTAATTGGGATCTTTTTTGAGGAAATTGGGTGGGTATTGGGTTATGGGGCGGATAGTTGGGTTATGGGTTAAAAAAAGGGGTCAAACGGGTAGTTCAATAGGATTAAGCCACGTGGCATAAATTATTGGTCCGTTAATGAGAGGGGTACATGTGTACCTATAATTGGACGGCAGAGGCTTATGTGGACGGAAAGTATAACGGAGGGTATATACGTACCATTTATTAAAATTTGGGGGTAAATCCGTCCCTTTGCCGTTTAATGAAAATCGTAGTTGGCAACACTTACATGGAGGGATTATCCCATGTGGCTTGCCAAACAATTAAAAATTACATGCTAGAGCGCCAAACTATGCATCATAAAAAAATCAAAGTCGTATTAACTACGAATCGTTCCTTTTATGATTCGAGAGAGGGAAGGTAAACTAACCAACTTTTACTCTTTAGGATCACAAACCTGCAAGTAGATCACAGCAATGAAAAATGCGTAAAATCTTCATGAAATTGATCTAAATGCGTAATTATTTCATAAAAGGATGAAAAATGATGTTTACATGTGAGTGAGGATTATAGTTTATTTCATTTCTTTTACTTCATCAGTTGAGCAAGAGTAATGCTGTTGGATATTGATGGTGCGGCTAGAGCTTTTTGAGAGATATTTATAGGCAAAGGTTAGTGTTATAGTTCAATAATTGGGAAGGATCGATCTTTTCAAAATTGAATCAAAAGATCCGTTTGGATTTGATAGTTGGAAGCCCTTGCAATAGATGACAGCGAAATCAGAATTTTAAAGCTAAAAATGACAAGGATAAAAAAGCAAAGTCGAAAGGAGAAAAGATATTAACCTTATTTGATTCTTCTCAAGAAATATCATTATTCAGTAAAATCTCACACAATAATTATATCTAGTAGAGAAAATTTCATTCAAATGTTTGCTTGATATTTTTGACAGAAATGAATAGTGCATGCAAATAAAACGTACATCACACTTTGTGTCCTACATATAACATAAACACATGCCCGACATGATACACCTATATGCCAATATCAGAAATGATATTATTATTTCTAGAGAGAACACATACTAAATGAAGTACTAGTATTAATGTGTGGTAGGTGTAGGAGTCATTTGTTCATGCTTAATTTGCTTTTGTTATTTGATGATCATCTTTTTGAAAAACCAGTCCATCGGTGCTTTTATAGACGGAAAATGGTCAAAATTATCCTTGGACAATTTTTTAGTTGGGTTTGGGTTATGAGGGTGTGGATATGATGAGTTGGGGTGAGGTAGAAAAAAAATGATGGTTTGGAATTTAATTTTATTCAATAGGAAGACGCCACGTAATAAATAATAATAATTATAAGAATTAAAATTATTAGTTTTAAGGGTAAAATGAGCCAAAAAGGTGGCCCGAAAGATATTTTTACCTAACCTTTTTCATTTTTCAGATAGGTTAATGGTATTTTTGGTCTTTTTCACTTTTATGTAAAAACCTCTAGTTGCAAGTAAAAGTTTACCAAAATTGAGTATTTACATTAAACAATATATAATTTACATATAATTATATTAATCAAGTATTGTAATGTTTAGGTCTTCATATTATACTGCTTAGCGGTTGGACTGCACTTATAAGGGTGTGTTTGGTTCGAAGTTTCCAAAAAGAAAAAATATAAAAATATTTTTCTTAGGGAAACAAATTTCTTAAAAATGAGAAAAATGACATCTCTTATGAAAATACAAAAAATACAAGTTTCATTAATTAAGTGAGATTTCAAGTTAATTGTCACTCATCTACCCCCCTCCCCCAAACCCCCACTCTCCACTCCCCCCCTCCCCCCCTCCCCACAATATTTTGCTAAATTACATATACAAATGATCTTCTATCAAACAATACAAAATACGTAAGGAATTGAAAAAGATTTCTCGTCATACCAAACACACCCCAAATAAGTACTTATTTTCTTTGAATATAAAGAAAGACAATAAGTATATTAGAAATAGTCTTTCTACAAATATATCATCTTCTTCAGATCCTACGTATAGAATGACTAGACTAGGTATATTATTATTAAAAAGAAAGGCAAAAGGAAAACCAATTGAATCAAACCGATTAAATAAATTAATTTTATTTGGGTTTGGTTTGATTTTAGATTTTTAAAAACAGATAGTATTTATAAACAATTTTAAGTATCTTATATATGTTTTCATCAAAACTTATTTATAATTTATTTATGAAAGTAAAAACATTCAAGACGAGAACATTTAATTTATTGATTTCATGTATATGAGGGTCTATGGAAATTCTTGGTGGGACTAGGAATGCCACAAACTCTTCCTTCTAGGCCAAAATAGTGAATTTTGAAGCTTCATTCATAGTAAATTCAATGATCAAATTAAAAGCTATGTAATGTTAATCATTCTAACAATATTTCGTTTTGAATGAATTGTTATTTTCCCCTCTTTTGAATGAATTGTTTCTTTTATTTTTGTGTATGGTTAATAACCAAATCAAACCGAATCAAAACCTATAACAACCAAACTGATAAATGTATATTACATTTGGTTTGGTTTGGTTTTGATAATTTAAAAATAATTAAATTGGTTTGATTTTGACTAATAACAGACTCAAACCGACCTATAAACATCCCTAGTCTTCTTATATGATTTTTGGGAAATCTTTTCTCTTGAGCTATCTCAATATGTATTCATGATATTGGGTATCCATATTAAGTTATATACTCAAGCTTTAGATGTTTAGCCCTGAACGTGAGCTGAAGTGTTAATTAAAAGTCATACAATTCATTTGAATTGAACACAAAATTCAATTTCTTACAATTACTAGCAAGGAACTAAAAATGGGCAAGAATAGATTGTGCAGATGGTATGCGCGCACCCTCTATCTCCAATCTTAAGGTTGTGGATTGCAATCACAAGAAAACAAAAATAGTGAAAACTCGTATGAAGGAATTAAAAAAAAACTAAAAATTAAAGGGATTAAAGTATATGCCTGCTCTAATTGACAAAGACCATTTACCAAAGTAGATTACAAAATATGAAGGACTGACAATAATTTATCACAAATAATTACTACTCCAATTTCTTTGGAAGTGTATATTGTTAAATTAAATTTTAATTGTCATATTTGTAAGTTTATATGATGTAAATCATTTGAACTCGATTAAGTAAGTCATCATATGACAACTCACATCATCATTTAAAAAAAAAAATTGTACTTATTCTTTTGTATTTAATTGCTTGCTCAAAATATTATTTTAATAATATTATTTCACAGATAATTATACTAGGCTCGGAATACATGAACACGTACGTGTTAAAAAAATTAGTAAATATAAATACTTAAATTCATAAATGGTCATATTTATCATATACATATTTCATAGTAATTCATAGATATTGACCATGTTTATATAATATTTGGTTATCATGAAAACAACTAAGCATATTGGAACTCATCCACAACCGTAGATGTTTTCTTGTCACGGTAAATGAAGTATAAAATCAGCTGCACTACTCCTAAAATCAAGCCAATACATGTTGAGATCTGCAAAGTACAAAAAAATTAATCACGAATTTCATCGTTAAATTATTGTGTCTAATACTAATACTTTTTTTGATAATATCATCGCTAATAAAAATAACGACCATTTTTTATATTTAGTTAAAAAAAAAATCAAAATTTGTCCGTCTTGGTAAATACTTACTCCAATAAATAGATCCATTCCTAGCATGCCATAGATAAACCAATTAGTGCAAGATACCACGACAGCAAACGACAGGAAGAAAGGCATGTACTCCACACTTTTGGTCCTAATTACTAGTCTCTGCACAAATTTATATTTTCATTAGTACTAACTTTTGAACTCAAGTTAATTAATACAAAAATACAATGAATTTTGTGATCTTCAATTGAAAGTGCGTATAATATATCAAAATGACATAATACATAAATACACCTTTTAATTTGATTTCAGCTGATATTTATGCCTTCTAACATTGAACAAGTAGACACATGTGTTCCACATGGCATAATACACGTATGATGCCACATATGACAAAAAATTGTCATGTAGGGTGAGTGTGTCTATTTGTTCAATTTTATACAAGTTTAAGTTTTCACTTGTGCACATGACTAAAGTTCAAATGTCATAATTATCAGCTGAAGCCAAGTTAAGGATCAGGTTTATGTATTATGCTTATCAAAATTCGTCAAATATTGTAACTTTAAACATGAAAGGGAATATCGAGAGTGCTTACAATATTAGAGAGAGGAGATGCATACATGACAACGGTGATGATGGTAGCAGCCATACCACAGAAAAACCTCCTATTTTTTCCATGAAAAAAACTTATGGAAATAACCGCTGCGGTAGCAAAAGCAATAAGGACCAACACAAATATTACTAAGATTTTTCTCTTCTGTTTATTGGATCCATATAAGAGAAAAATAAACACATATGTTAATTCAATTGCAGCCCCAACTCCGTTGATTGTTGCTACCAGGATATTATTTGATGTTATAAATGGCAGACCATACCTGTATTTCATTCAAATATCATTAAATCAGTAACTTTATAAGCAAGTTTTTACCCTAAAATGAGCCAAAAATTTCAACGAAGTAGTAGTGTGAGATGACACCCCTTGACATAGGGTGGATCCACCCTACCATGCAGTAAGCAAGCAGTTCAGAAGTGTCATAACATAAGGTATGCCAGAGAATTGTTCCGTTGATTTGTTCTTGATGATCCTCTTGAACGTATACCTAAATTCAATCAAACAAAATATATTAATATTAGAATTTTTGTAGTATTAGTGTGTACAAATTATAATCAAAATACTAATTTTCATTGAGATTAATATCTAATACTTACTTAAAAAGAAAAAGAAACAGTTTCAGTGATTATTTATAGTCAGGAATAGAATTATTGCGTAAAAAAAAATTATGATGGAGCAAAGATAAATGGACTAATAGTTCTCTTTATTTAATTAAAATTGATCATCATAAAGTACAGAAAAAAAAAACCTTTTAAATTTACAGTATATGATTTATCCGAATTTAAAGTGTCAAATGCAAGAAATATTGAACTAAATAAAATTCTTGATTTCAAAACGATTTGTCATCTGAGTTAAAATGACAATATTACCCTTATCATTCCCACTTCACTACTTTCTTCTTCTACATAATTAAAGAAATGTTTTAATTTAAATACAAAGTTAAAGAAGGAAAGGGTAAAATTGTAAAGAAATGTTTTAATTTAAAAAATGTATAATTTTACTAATTTTTAATATAAAAACATACATACAAAGGAATAATTTATGCATAACTAAATTTCGCATAACTAATACTTGCATAACTAATACCATATAATTACTAATATATGCATAACTTATACCCATTTTACTAATACGTGTATAACTTTATCCAGCTATGAAATAATACCTTTTCAATTTACTAAGAAGTATTTGCTTGACCCGTGAAATTCGAAAAGTGTCATATTAATTAAAAGGAAGGAAATTGCATGAATTGAAGAAACCCCTTTTTACATTATGACAAGTGTTGTTGAGAACTTACATGGGTACCAAGAAGAGAAAGAGAGAAGCAGCATTTCCTGTTAATTAGCAGAAAAAAAAAAAAGGAGCAAAATGAGAAGGAAAAGTCAACCAGAAATTAAATAAATAAATAAATAAATAAATAATCATAAAATGAAATTAACTCACCAAAAATCCCAAAAACAAATTGTACCGTGTGTACAAGATCACCCATATTGTTGTTCTCTCCAAACTAAGAGGCAAAAGCTAATTAAAATTAAACTTGTTCAATATCTAGAGAAGAGTACTCTATGGGCTCTTTTAATTAATACTAATGTTTTAATTAATTAAGATAAATAGGAGTAATTAAACCAAGAATATGAAGTGCTTAATAGGGAAAATCTAACCAATAATTTTCAACGAAAAAGCAAATAACCAAAATCTGAAATATGATTAGTTGATTACTATAAAAGTGAAGAAGAACAGTAAAGTGGAAGAAAAGTGAAGATGAATTTTTGTTATTTATAGAGAGATCTATATAGGTGAATTCTAACAGACAAACATGGAAAATAAAACTAAGCAATTTTTTTCGGATCTAAACTAAACGGCTTAACTAAAAAAATAAGAATTCCTAAAATGTACTATTTAAATTTAACTAAACTTTTGATTCTTAAATCTTTCCTTACCTCACTCTATATATAATTAAAAGAAAATAAAAACATTGACAACTTTTATGATAATTTTTAGTTTTAGCAAATTTGATCATCTTTTTAAAAGATTTTTAAAAAAAATTTAATTAAAAATAAAACTTAATTTTATTTCCTAAATTTTTGGTGCTTCATACGTGTATGATGTGCCATATGGGGTTACTTTTTGGACATGAGTATGGAGCACTTTATACTCACAATTTAAGAACTCAGATCTACATTATTTTCATAGCTCTTGATGCATTGTCACTCGAATTTGTAAGTTCACTTTTGATTGAAGTTTGACAATTAGCTGAATGTGAGACTGAAACTATTAAATCTAATTAAGGCGGGACATATTGTTGTTCAAATCCAAGAAAAAACAATCAATTGACTTTTTTTACTTTTGATGTCGATTTTTTGATTTGATCGATGAATTCGATTTTAAAATTTTCGATTTTAGTTTTTTGATTTGGTGTTTGACTATTTTATTTTGGTTAGACCGAAAAATAGAATTTGAATTCACTACATTTATACTTTACAATTAAATTAGGGTAAACAACACAAATTTCACTAATTGTGTACCTAATTATCTCCATCCCTTCAATTTGTATAATTACAAATTAAATCTTATCATATTTTTCACATCGGATATATATATCTATCGCATTCAGATACATATATCCACGGTACATGTAGGTTATATACATATTATTAAGTTTATTTAATTAAAGGTTGTAACTAACAACCATAAGTTAAAGGAGAAAAGCACACCTATAACAATTATAGAATATTTTGACCTATTACAACTTGAGATTTTTTTTAATTGTCAAAGTCATATCTTTGTTCATTTCACATAGTTTTAAGGGCATTTTTGATTATTTTCTCATTTATTTAAAATTAAAGTAAAAAAAAAATAGCAAGTCAAAAAGTAAGAGAGAAAAAAATCAAGAAAAACTTAAAATGAAAAAAAAATATTTTTTATATTACATTAATACTTGTCATGTAATAATTGGTATGTAATAATACTTGCTTTTTAAAATTTGAAATTGGTCGAAAACTTAATATAATAGTATTAGTTTAAAATTATTTAGGAGGATGATAAAACGTCGGCATAATTAAGATGTCTCTGTACAAATATGGGACAACTTCAAGAGTTGCATTATATTTTTGAGAAAAGACATAAAGTCATCATTAAAGTTGTCCTGAAATTTCAAAAAGACACCTTAACTTTGCGGACGTCTTATTACCCCATAAAAGTATTGAATACCTTTATAAAGGAACCATTTTGACCTATTTTCTCACTACGTGTGTGAAACACGCAGATGACGCATGTGAAAGTCTATTTTTGTTGCCAAAAACCAATTAAAAGTACCACGTTTTAATTTTTTTTTATCATCAATTATTTACTTCATTTAAATGCATCATCTTCCCCAAAATGATAACAAATTGGTTGGTGTCTGCACTTTTTGGTATAATCTTCCTTTGGAGATGTGATACAGAAGCTCTTTGGGCTGCTTCTAAATCTGTTTTGAATTTTGGGCTCTCGACTAGTTGACGGTATTGAAGAGAATACTAAATCAAAGAGCGACCTGTTTCTACGATAAGATCAGATCCTGGAATGTCATCTTCTCATGCAAAGTCAATTTTTTATATAGTAACATTTTGTATTGTCTCAAGTAATTTTCTTAGCTAATTGGTCAGATGGAGAAAATATAATTTATTTCTCATAATTTATTTGAATACTCTTTATCCTTAAAACTCTTATCTGTCAATACACATTTTACATAAGAAAAGTTAACCTTCAACTCCTTGTTTACTCAGTTAGTTCTCCAAGAATTTTGACAAAAAAACGTTGAAATATAAGCAAATGATCTTCAACAATAGCTCTGATTGAAGAAAACAAAGAGACAAACTAAGAAATGGAAAACAAAAGAAAGAAAGAGTTTTTTTCTTTTTGAAACGATTTGAGTAGGGTTAATTTAAATTAAATTAATTAAAAGGGTAGCATCACGAGCGAGCTCACATGTGAGAAAATGGGTCAAAATGGTCTTTTTATAAAGGTATTCAATACTTTTATGGGGTGATAAAACACTTATAAAATTAATGTATTTTTTTGAAAATTCGAGATAACTTCAATGATGATTTTATGTCTTTTCTCTATATTTTTTCTCTTAATTTTAAAAAGTACCAGAAAAATTTTTAAAATGTCAATATTTTAGCATTTAATAGGACTCATTAGCCACATTTTCAATATTTATTAAAAGTGTCAATATTTTAGTTTGTTGTATATCTGATTTATGTATCTTTTTTTTAATTTGTTTGATTTGAAAAAATATAATTATTTAATAACAGACGGGAGAAAATCAAGGGAGAGAATATTTCAAAAAAGGTAAATATCACTTAATTTTCTCATTAGTTACATTTTCAAAGAAAACTCAAACGTGTGCCTTTCTCACAATGTATTTTTTTTTCAAAAATTTTGTAACCTTTTTTAAATCGTATTCATTCCAATATGTATTCATTCTGATTTTCATGTTGTATTTTGTATAATGAAACTTGTAGTTTCTTATTATTTTGTATTCATTTCAATAGGTATGCCAAACAAATCTGTAGTTATTTAAGAAACATATTTGTATTCATGTATTTTTTTCACTCTGTATTTAATGAATCTTGTATTCTTTCTGAAGTAGTATTCATTCTAGTTTTTATATAGTATTTTGTATAATAATATATAAAATACAAAAAACAGTATGATGATAAAGTGAGAATGAAATATAAAACTGAAAAGAAATAAGTAAATATTTTTTGCAATCATTCTTAAATAAAATACATAACTACAAATTAGGAACAAATACCATATTCATAAACTATGCAACATGATTTTAGAATGAATACAAATTGAGAAAGGATACAAAATTCTAAAAAAAATTATAAAAAACAAAACAAACTAATAGAAAATTGTTCTTCATATAAATAAAATACATATAATACCTTTGGGATGAATTCAAATTAAGAACAAATACAAGATTCATAAATTATGTAACATGAGATTTTGAATGAATACAAATATTAATAGCATATATACTGATTTGAATATTAATTGAGAAATGATACAAAATTCTAAAGAAAAAAACTATAAATATAAAACAAGCTGATAGGAAATTGTTCTTCTTCAACTTGGTCTTCAACAAGTTTTTCGAAATCTTCAACACCCAAATTTGTTAATTTTTATTTTATTGATAGTGTCTTTACATAATAGAGGGAAATCTCAAAAGATACTTGGTGACAATATATTTACCTTTATCCGTGGGTGAAAAATATTTTGAAGGAATTGTGAGATTTCTTGAACAAATTGGAGGAAATAGAAGAGGTGATTTTCTTAGACAAGAAAAGGAGAGAACAATGGTGAAAAACTCAAGAGAGAGAAAAGTCACCAATATATTTACCTTTATCCGTGGGTGAAAAATATTTTAAAGAAATTGTGAGATTTCTTGAACAAATTGAAGGAAAATAGAAGAGGTGATTTTCTTAGACAAGAAAAGGAGAGAACAATGGTGAAAAACTCAATAGAGGCAAAAGAGAATTTGGGGTAAAAACCTAGAAAGAGGGAAAAGTGGGTAATAAGAGTTTTGTTTTCTTGTTTTGCACGGATAGGGGGAGTAAAATTAGTCCAATGTGGGGCTTGATTTGAGAAATAAAAGGAAAGAAAATTAAATATATTAGGATACATTTTATTTGCTAAAATATTAACATATTGACATTTTCAACAATTATTTTAAAGTATAGATATTTTTAACAATTATGTTAGAAAATCTGACTAGTTTGCTAATTTATCCAAAAGTAAATACCTGATAGTTGCAAATGCCCAATGGCTGTTGAGAGTCACGTGTTCACCTGCCAGCCAATCTTATTACCTAACTCCCCCAATAGTAAATAGACCCCCCCCCCCCCCTTTACATTTTTGGTTTATTGGGTCGAGAGCTGAATTCAAAATTTAAATTATATAATTTTTATTAATATATTAGTATTAATTAATGATATTTTAAAAAGTTATTTATTCATATTTATGGTAATTTTTAGTAATTTTTATATATATTTATAAACTCTATGTTAAAAATATTGAGTTCAAATAAATTCGATACGTCGCTTTAATTATGTCAAAGTGAGTAGTTGGATTCTTGAGTGTTTAGCTATATATACAGTACTCTTCAACTTTCAACTTAATTCACCACATTTGTGAGAGGATGGACGAGATAATAGGAGAAAAAAAGATGAAGATTCTTTGTTTGCATGGATTTAGAACTAGTGGAAATTTCTTAAAAAAACAATTAAGCAAATGGGATCCTTCTATTTTTGCTCATTTTGAAATGGTATGATGTTACATTTTTATATTTAATTAATTATATTTTCTTTGTTGATTATGTAACACATCAAAGTTAATTTTTGAAATTATAAATGAATATATATTGGCAGGAATTCCCAGATGGAATATTTGCAGCAGGGGGGAAATCAGATATTGAGGGCATATTTCCACCACCATATTTTGAGTGGTTCCAGTATAATGAGGTAAATATGTGCCTTAACGAGTAGCTAAACAACAAAAATTGCATGCTAATTTCATTTAGCTATGGATTAACAATAATATTATATGAAGATTCGATAAACTAATAGCGTTTTAGCAACGAATTAGCAAAGAACTGCAGAGAAATTCCATATCTAATTCCACTGTCTTGTAAAAGTAATTTTGAAATCTTTTTGTGTTAATTCATTCTTGCCTCTTTGGTTTCCCACCTGATGTTCTAAATTCGGGAGTAATGCTTCCAACAATTTTTCTCCATATCCAATCTTGAACCCGAGACCTGTGGCTAAGGGTGGAGCCGTAGGACAATCACTTTTTTACCACTGAACCGGATTCACAAGTTTGGTACCCACATTGGAGCCCGACTAAATTCGAATTCGCGCCTTGAAGTCCCGCATTGAGGGGTAAAGCGCTCCCTAACAAAGGCAACTCCGTACTCAAGGAGGCTCGAACTCGAGACCTCATGGTTAAGGATGAAGAAGTACTTAATTACTACTCCACCACAACCCTTGTTGGTGATTCACAAGTTAATATACATATATTTATTTAATTTTCTAGTACAAATACAGGATCTACGCAAAAGCTACTAGGTTCGTCCAAATCCACAAACTTCCACCTAGCTCCTCCTCTGAATGGAACAGTCACACCACAGCACCACAACACATTGGAGTAGTTTTTACTAACAATCATTTATCTGCTCTCAGGATTTTACAGAATATGAGAACTTAGAAGAATGCATTTCGTACTTGTGTGAGTATATAACAAGCAAAGGGCCTTTCGATGGTCTTCTCGGATTTTCCCAGGTTTGTTTACTTTTTACAAGAGATCTTAATCTTTACGCTAGTAAAAAAGTGGATGTTTGGTATTGGATTTGGAATTCTTAAATTTTGGGATCGGTAATTTGATAATTGATAGTTTAAAATAGAAGTGGTATACAAAATTTTTAAATTTTGGTTTAGTAATTCAACAATCGATTAATCAAACTTTAATTTGGTAATATTTTAAGTAATACCATATTGAAGTTATAGTCAATTGTATTACAAAGTTAGTACTATTGCTCCAATATTTTTATTTTTGATGTGGAGATATGGAGTAATAAAAGATCAACAAATAAGAAGACATTAAGAAAGACAAATTGACACAGCTAAAATACATATGTATTTTGAGTTGTTTATGTTTAATCTTTAACTTACTCTTTGAACTTGTACTAATGAATAATGAACCTATTGATATATGATCTTCATTAATTAAATAATTCGATATTCTAAAAATACTGAATAACAAATTGTACTAATATCTCAAATCAGATCCAAACCTGAATATCGTAATTTTAAAATTATACTCACAAAATCAAATTAGGTGAAATTTTATTTTATTTTCTCGATCCCTTGGTGCAGGGAGCGACTTTATCAGGCCTTTTACTAGGGTACATGGAACAGGTAATTTTGCAATCACCTCAACTCTTTGCCAAAATTACTTCATAATTTCCAATATAATTTGGGAAATTTATATATTTTTATTTATACAGGGGAAGATTCTGAAAGAGCATCCACCAATGAAATTATTTGTATCAATATCAGGTGCCAAATTTAGGGACCCAAATATTTGTAGCATTGCATACAAAGATATGATGAAGGTTAAATCAGTCCATTTTATTGGAGAGAAAGATTGGCTCAAACTTCCTTCACAAGAGCTTACAACATCTTTTGAGAATCCTCTCATCATAAGGCATCCTCAAGGCCACACTGTGCCAAGACTAGGCAAGTGAAATTACAAATTTGTCTTGTCTTTTTATTTACTAAAACTTTTACAAGTTGATATGAAGTATTTGGACATTGAGAAAACTAAAAAATAGTTGAATAGTTCCATCGACCGAAAAGGGGTTGAATGGTCTTTTTATATGATTTTTGGGCAATCTTTTCTCTTGAGTTAATTTTTGATTGAGTTATCTATCTCAATATTTAAGTGCCCACGCTATAGATGTCTAGCCCTGAACGGGAGCTAAGGTGTTAATTAAGAGTCTCACAATTCATTTGAATGAACCCAAAATTCATTTTTCTTACTATTGCTAGCAAGGAACTAAAAATTGACAAGAGTAGGTTGCTCAGACAGTACACACCCTCTACCTCCAATTCAGAGGTTGTGAATTTCAGTCAACACGAGAGCAAAAAAGGTGGAAACTCGTAGAAAGGGATAAAAAAAAACTAAAAAATTAATGGGATTAAAATTTCTTTCTATCTGTTTTTTAGAAAGTGAGTATAATTTATGTTACAATTTGATACAAATCAGATGAAGCAGCTGTGGAGACAATAAAAACTTGGACAAGGGAAATTGGCTTCTATTCCAATGAGAGTTGTGTTGGTGGAGGACCAAATGAAGCCTGCAAACATGTTAACATTGAAAATGGTGTGGAAGAAGGCAAAAAACTAGAGAAGCCTAATGAAGTAGAGATCCAAAAGGCTCTAGAATAATAGTTTTCAAATTGTCAAAAACTCTTCTCTAGGTATTATCTTCTATTTTTACATTACAAATTGTCAAGTACTCCTCTCATGTTAGTTTAAGATAAATATATTATGCATGTAGTGACTTAACCTAGTATGTAACTATTTCTATCTATTTAATTGTTTGATCAATTCTCTAATTTATTTTATTTTAACTAGTGTGCAATGTGTTTTTTCTCAGATAGTCTTTATTTAATGCAAATGTTGGTAAATTATCACATGAAGCATGTCTAGCTCAGTTGGTAGAGCGCAAGGCTCTTAACTTGTAGCCGTGGGTTCTCGAGCCCCACGGTAGTTGGAAGTTCAACTATTTTTTTGTTTATTGGATGTCCACTGAAAATATAAAATTACTTATTTACATATTTGGCCCCTAACTAAAATTAGATGTTTTGATTTACTTTTTTCATTTTTTTAAAATTAAGAGATTTTTTTTTTCTCATACTAGCCTTGGTATAATTAAATAAGAACATAGTAATACTGGTCAAATTCAGATTTAGAAGGCATCATTTTTTGTCCCATAGAAACGTCGTGGGATTTGATGTTTATTACGTCTTGAGATAGCTAAATATATAGCTTCAAGTTACATTTGCAGGCAACTCATTACATAAATTAAAAACTGAAATTGTTCTTTGAAGAACAATATAAATAGCAAAACATCAAACTGAATAATTTAGCTAGCAAAGTCAACAAGAACAAAAAACTGGACTTGTTGAAGCACAAATTCAGAAGATCATCTTTAACTATGAAATTATATATCTAGCGAGCAAACAAAATATTTCAATCTTTACATGTGATTGGGGTCACGTGGATCTTTTATTTTTATTTTAAATTTTCATATAGAAAGGTAAATTTTTAACAAGTTACATATATGAAAGTACTTAAATCATATCAATGAATAAATGCATAGTTATTTCCTTGATCAATTTACAACAACAAATTAAAAAAAACTACATTTTTTTTTCAACTTTTAAAATTTTACCTGAATATGTAAAGCAGAAGATTATGCCTATCTGCTCACATCAAAATGCCAATAGAATAGATCTAAAGAAACTGTTTCTAAACAAAAATCATCAAGTTTTGAGCTGCCATGAACTTGGTCCTCCGTTTTAACTTGTCTAGACTTGCACATATGGACATTCATGTATTAACCGTTTAAAATAGGATTGCTTCTCATCATGGTAATTACGGCTTAACGTCATTGTTATGGTCGTTGTCCATATTCTGCTGAGACTCTTCAACAGCAAATGTCTTCTTGTTTAAAATTTTCTTGTCACAATAACTGAAATATAAAATCAATTGCACTATTCCTAAAGTCAAGCCAACACCTGTTGAAATCTGCATAAGAACAAATAGTAATTCATACAACATGTGAAAATTCTTTTTTGATATGAGTAACAGTGAGTTTCTATTTCAGGACCTTTGCCTGCTCTAATTCATCCAAAAAAGCTTAAGCTGTTAAAGAAAACATACTTTTGGAGAGATGTTAGGTGAAGTACTTACGCCAATATATGGGTCCATTCCTAGTATGGCATAGATAAACCAGCTAGCGCAAGATAGGATGGCGGTAAATGATAAGAGGAATGGCATGTACTCCACGCTTTTGGTCGTGATCACTAGTCTCTGAATAAAAATATATTCAATTGAAAATGTGTATAATATACCAAAAATATTTGTCAAACGTTGTAAAGGAATGATTATAAGGAGTATTTGAGAGTGCTTACAATAATAGACAGAGGAGCTGCATACATAACGATGGAGAAAACTGTGGAAGCAATACCACAAAAGAGCTCTCTATTTTTTCCATGAAAAACAAGCACTGAGATAGCTCAGCTGCAGCAAAAGCAACAAGGACTAATACAAATATTGCTAAGATTTTCCTCTTTTGCTTATTGGGTGCATACAATAAAAAGATGAGCACATATATTAACTCAATTGCAGCTCCAGTCCCGTTGATTGTTGTAACGAGAATATTGTTTGATGTAATAAATGGTAGACCATACCTGCTCATTCATTCATTAAATCAATAACTTTATAAGAAAAAAATAATTACAAAGGAAAATCCTAAAGTGACAAAATTAACCCATGAAGATATGATCAGTTCATGAAAATATAATGCATTTAAATTTGAAAGATTGATCCACCTATTTATTAGCTCAGTCCATTTCGATGCATCAAAATTTGGAGTTTGTTATATGGGTATAGATAGTTACCATGCAGTAAGAAGGCAGTTCAGAAATGCCATAACATAAGGTATGCCAGAGAATTGTTCTGTCGATTTGTTCTTGATGATCCTCTTGAATGTATACCTAAATTCAATCAAACAAAATATATTTATAATTAAAATTATTTATATTATTAATGTGTATAAATTATAATATAAATAGTGATCGTGTTGTTAAGAATTATACTTACGTGGGTACTAAAAAGAGAAAGAGAGAAGCGGCATTTCCTGTTAATTAGCAGAAAAAAGAGAAGCAAATGAGAAGAAAAACTCAACCAAAAATTAATTAATTAAAAAGAAAAATATACAAAGCAAATAAAATATGGAAATGAATTAATTAAAGTGAAATAAACTTACCAAGAATCCCAAAAACAAACTGTATAGTGTGTACAAGACCGCTCATATTGTTGTGTTCTCTACAAGCTATGAGCAAGTTAGTTCTTCATTTCAAAAACTTGTTCAATATATAGAGGAGATGAGTAATAGTAATATTCTAAAAGGTCACATATTCTAATAGTAATATTCTAATAAAAATAAATAGGAGTAACTAAACCAAGACTATGGAGTACCTAAAAAGGGTAAACTCACCAATAATTATTCATAACTATAGAGGAAGATTGCATGGCTTATTATAAAGATGTCATCATGATCATACATGACTAAAAAAAGTGAAGGCATAATACACTACAACAAAAACAACTTTTAGCGGTAATAAATATTGACATTAATAAAGAGTGTTAAAGTCTTTACCGGCATTAGTTAAGTGTCATTAGAACCAATGTCGCTAAAGGCTTTAGGGACATATACAAAGAGTGCTAATTGCCGCTAAAAATACATATTTATATCCTATGTAGTGATATATAAACATGTTCTTTAACTTTGTCGTATTTATATCCTTCAATTTTGAATCTGTATAAGTAAACACTTAAATTTCTATACAGTTGAACAAATAGACATACACATCCGACTTGACATCTTAGGTGGCAATTCATATCCTACGAGACATATAACGTGGCCTGCTACATGTATTATGTCATGTCGGACGCGTGTGTCTACTTGTTCAACTTTATACAAGTTTACATATTTATTTGTGCACATCCAAAATCGAAAGGCATAAGACCAAATTAAATGACATATTTATGTATTATGTCAAAAGAAAATAACCTAAGTAAAGAAGGAAAGTCCATGCTGTACAAGGAAATGGTAAATGGAAATGATGAGTTTAAAACAGAGAATGAGGAAGAACTGTGATTTAACCTATATGATGTTCTTGGAAGAATAGGTGCGTGATGATAGAGAAGTTGATGGCCTTGACTAGATATGGCTACGCCACTGGTTGATGGTGGCGGTGATTGGTGAAAGGAGGAGATGGAGTTATGCAGGTGGTGGTGTTACTATGGTGGTTTTTTAATTTCTAGATATAACGATTGTTACATTAATCCGCAACTAATCTCACGGTATTAACTGATTGATCCTTAAATATAAAGTATAAACTCAGATCATTTTGAGTAATTTTTGGCTTTTAAATTCTTTTTTTATGTTTGAAAGTGTTAAAAAAAAAAAATACAAAAATCACTTGTCACTTATAAAGGCTAAAAAGTATAAAAATAAGTTAAAAATCAAAAGTTAGATATGACCAACTTATGACAATCCAAACACTTGATTAATCCAAACCTAACATTTTTATATTCAACTGAAACGTGAAACTAATCAAACTTAATAATGATAAATCTGTTCATCCTTAATAAAAAATCATTAAAGCATGCAAAACTCACTGAAGCATAAAACAAAACAAAAAAAAAAGGAGGGGAAAAGAAAAAGAAGAAAAACTCTAAAGCATGAAAATGTCGGATAGTTACAAATTGAAAAATTAAATATGAAGAATTAGAGTCAAGGATAAAACATGAAAATTTGTTCAAATATTCAAATTTTCAAATTCTAATAATCTATAATTTGTGGTTTAAATCATTCACAAAATAACAACTAATAATCCATAGCGACTTCAACAACATCAACGCAAAAAAAAAAACAGAGACAAACTATATATAATAAAAATCAGAAAAATAAAACAGGGAAAAAAATGAACCTTTATTGCGCCAAGATTTTTTAAACAAAGCCTCTAAAATCAGACATCTGTTGCTCAAATCGAATTACGCCAACGTGATGAAAGTTCCTCGATCGTGTAAAATAATATAACACTATTACTTTTTTTTTTCCTCTGTTATACGTGTGTATTTATATTGTTCCTCTTTTTTTTTTTCTGTATAAGTTGTAATTTGGTTGAAGATTCATAAGGGAAACCTAAAGGTTTTTGGTTTGAAAATATTTAGAGGGAAAAAACAGAACGCAGGATTATGGGGGAATTAGTTTTAGATTAGGACTTTTCCTCCTCCATTTTTGTTTGTTTATTTTTTTGGTCTTTTTAAAAATATATACAAAATATAATATAATAATATTAGCTAACTATTTGGGACTAATTTTTTAAAAAAAATAAAGTTAATAACTAGACTAAAAAAATTGTTACTTAGAAAATACGAAATTACTATCTTTATTAATTATTAGGAAATTTTACACAAATTTCGTAGTATTAAGAGCTAATTGCATCTTACTATATCCCTACTCCTTTTCAAATTACGAAAATCACTTAAATTTGGTGGAATCATGATACAGTCCCGATAATCGTGTCTGGGTTTTGGATATATCACTTAACGTTCCGATACATCGTTTAAAGTGATGTATCCAAGAATAGGAATTTTTGTAATTTTTTCAAATAGTGGAGAATTTTAGAGAATGTGATCAAATAAGCTGATCAATATTTGAAGCTTCTTCATCAAAAGTGTAGACCAGATTATGAAATGTATTTAAGAAATCATGGAATATATATAAATATTTAAACCATAAACATTAAATAATTTTCAATCTAAGCAACCACACATTGTGAACATAATGCATAATCATACATATTTCATTTAGATATCTGATCATTCTTGACATACTTTTATGCTTTTACAATATTATATTATTCACGTACATCAAAATGTTTATAAAATCTAAAGAAACAGATTTTACACAAAAATCACCAAGTTTTGAGTTGCATATTGAACTTGATTTCATAACTTGTCTAGACTTGGTCATGAAAATTTGATTGCTTCTCATCATTGTAACACTTGACATTATTGCTATAGTCATTGCCCATATTCTGTAGGGACTCATCAGTAGCAGATGTCTTCTTATTTAATTTTTTTTTGTCACAGTAAATAAAATATAAGATCAACTGCACTATTCCTAAAGCCAAGCCAACACCTGTTGAAATCTGCAAAGTACAAAATTATTAATTAATACAAGTAATAATTCACAAATGTCCCACATTAAATTAGGTGTGTAAATGGTTGGGTTGAGTTGAATTAGGATTAGGTCATGATCTGTCCAATTTTACTTTAGACTTAATGAGTTGGACTAACAATTGGACTGGATCATGACCTGCTCAATTTGATCGATTTAATCTCAATAATTTTCAAATATTGTTATTTACCTTTTATAACCACAATTTAAATTTTAATTTAAGAAAAAAAAAACAAATTGATAGATAGGTCTTAGAAGATATTAAATAGATGGTAATTCATAGAACATACATTACACCAACGCAAATAAAGAGACTTAAAACGGGTCTAAATTGAACTCAATTAAAGATTTTTGTAAAATGAATTAAGGCGTGAATGATTTGAGATTGATGTAATTCAAGTTACCTTGAGCACAATCCTTTAAGATTCTGACAAATTAAGCAAGTTATCTATATTTGAGCTCATTTTAACACCATACTATAGATTTGATTCAGTTTTTAACATATAGATTTTTACACCATACGCAATACTTACGCCAACAAATGGGTCCATTCCTAGCATGGCATAGGTAAACCAGCAGCTGCAAGATACGACAACAGCAAATGACAGGAAGAATGGCATGTACTCCACACTCTTGGTCTTTATTACTACTCTCTGCACAAATTAATCTTTCCTTCATAAGTACTCTTCGATGAAATCAACGACAGGTAGTTATTCAGATGGTAAAATATTCGTCATTTATAACCTTAAGGTTGTGAGTTCAAGTTAAACAGAACATAAATATTGTATAGATTAATAAATATTATAATAATTTTTAAATCTATAAATAAAAAAAATGAATTAAATAATGAAAGCATAAATACTGGATCCACCTAGTTTAAATATTGAATCTACCTTGCGGTTAGAAGCAAATTTAGGATTTGAAATTTGAATGGTGACTTAGAGAAGGAATCGTTGCATAACATATACTTCCTTTTTGTTTGTCAATTCTACTTTCTTTTTAGTATGTTAAAAACTCTTTTTGTTTTTTTTTTTTTTTCAAATTTTAGAACTTTTCAGGCATGTTTATAAGATTACAAGATTAAATGATATTTTGATATTCTTTGCATATCTTTAGTTCAAGATTAAAAGTTTTCTTTACCTACTTAAACTCTGTGTCAAGTAAAAATCAGATAAATAAAATGAATATAAAGAGAGTATTGAGAGAGCTTACAATGATAGACATAGGAGATGCATACATAACGATGGAGAATATGGTAGCAGCCGTACCACAAAAGAGTTGCCTGTTTTGTCCATGAAAAGCAAGTACTGAAATAACTGCTGCGGCAGCAAACGCCAATATAACTAATATCAACATTGCTAATATCTTCCCCTTTTGTTTATTGGGTGCATATAAGAAAAAAATCAACACGTATATCAACTCAATTGCAGCTCCAGCTCCATTTATTGTTGCTATTAGAATATTGTTTGATGTTATAAATGGCAAACCGTACCTATTCATTCATTAAATCAATAACTTTATCAGTAAACTTTGACCCAATAATTACGATGAAAAATTCTAATTTAATCTATGAAAAATTAAGCTAATATGTAGCCTAAATTGACATATGAAAAATCTATGTTAAAATATATTTTTTAAAATATATTATTTATTTTATATATTATATATTGTCATACTAAAAAATAAAGTTTTATTAGGAACTAAAATAGGAGTATTATAAAATAAAACAGCTAAAACTTGTAATAAAAAAATGAAAAAGTTAAGGTATAAACCACATTTTAACCTATTTTTATCCCAAATAGGTTTTGAATGAATTATCTTATTTTTGTCCCACGTAATTCATCTCAACTCGCCCATAGGATACATTTAGTAATAGATTAGTGGCTAGTATATAAGTTCAATATTTTGGAGGCATATAAAGTTACACCAATTTGAACTCGATATTTTTCACATAAATAAATATATAAAAATATAATTATTAAAAATTTAATAAATAGTAAACATTAAACCAGTCAAATCTGAATTTAGGATTCGCTACTTGTAGATGGACAGTTCCAACCCAAAATTAGCCAAAAATATCCGTTTGATCATATATATTTACAAAAATATTTGAGAACAAATTTGACAAATAGTGTATGATTACACGATTGGTTATTATATGACAAATGTTTTTGACAAACAATAAACATTTTTAAATACTTGATAAAAATTAATATTTAGGCTAAATTCTATTATTTGGGAATTTTTAAAAATTTAAAACTTACTTTAAGCTTTTATATTTTATAGAAGCATCTTACATTTTATTAATTTAAACTCGACGAGTTCGAGAAACGCACCATAAAAGCATTTGCTCAACTTATGTACTAGTATATTTCTATTTTATGATGTGTTTGTTGTTATTTTAACTCCCAAGCATGTAATGATATTTCTCCCTAAAACGATATTTGGGAATCTATGCCAAGCACAAGCTTCATTACAATATAAGTTTGGTAAAAAGGCACTTCAAGAAATCAATATATTGACACTTTCTTTTTTTCTTTTTGGAGCATAGATAGCTACCATGCAGAGAGCAAGCAGTTGAGAAATGTCATAACATAAGGTATTCCAGAGAACTGTTCTGTTGATTTGTTCTCGATAATCCTCTTGAATGTAAACCTAAATTCAATAAAACAAAACTATGTTAAATTTATTTATATTATAAGTGTACATAAATTATAATCGAATAACATTGATTTATCATTTGAATGAATATCTATTTTTTCGAAAAAGTTTCACTGATTACCTATAGTCAAGTATAAAATATTTGAGAGAAAAATATAACGATGAGTTTTTTTATTTTTTTAAGTGACTGGCAAAAAAGATATATCGACTAATTCTCTTGAATTAAAAAAATTCAATCATTGGTCATCAAGAAAATACAGAAAACAAGAATTTTAAATTTATAATATACCAATCTAACTAGATCTAAAGTGTTAAATTCGGCAAATACTAAACTAAAAAAATTGTTGATTTTAAAACGGTTTTCTTCATAAATAAATCAACTATTACATTTTTACTTTAAAAAAATACTCGTTCGACCGATATAAATTAAAACCGAGAAAATATAGTCTCTCTTTACAAAAACAACCCTACAATAAAACAATGAAAAGTATTTTTTAGAATTATACTTACGTTGGTACCAAGAAGAGAAAAAGAGTAGCAGCATTTCCTGTTAATTAGTAGGAAAAAAGAGAAGCAAAACTCAACCAGAAATTAATTAATTAAAAAGAAAAATATACAAAATAAAATGAAATATGAAAATAAATTAATTGAAGTGAAATAAACTTACCAACAATCCCAAAAACAAATTGTATAGTATGTACAAGACCACCCATATTGTTGCGTTCTCTATTAGAGCTACTAGTTAGTTATTTAGTCCATGAACTTGTTCAATATATATAGAGTAAAAGAGTACTCGATGAGCTTTAAATAATATTTTAGTCAATAAATAATTAAAGAATCCAAGAATATGGAGTACTCAAAAGTGAAAACCTGACCAATAATTATTCAAAAGTATATCAGAGGAAGACGATATATGCATGTGTTACTATAAAGATGTTATCATGATCATACACTACTAAAACAAAGAAAAAAAAACCTTTTCAAAGATTGTGAAAGTATTGTTTATATTTTTCTAAAAAATAACAACGCTTATTTTAGTAATAAAGTGTGTTTAATCAAGCTTTAAGTATTTCTGAATAGTGATAAAATATGTTTTTCAATTTTTTTTTAAACAGAGACTGAAAAAATTAAAGTGTTTCCAAAAAAATGAACAAGATTACATATAGATTCATATAGAATTTTTATCTTTAGCAAATTAGTTAGCAGAAAAAAATATTGGTTGCATAAAATTCACAAATGTTTTATTAAAGTAATTTTTCAAAAAAAACAAAAAAACTCTTTCGATAATATTAGTTTTAGTCAGTTTGGCCAAGGCATTTTAAAATTTGTTCTTTTGAATATGTTGTTGTCAGTAGTGCAAAAAAATTATTTGTTTCTACTTAATCAATTTGAAATACTTTTTGCAATATTAAAACAATATTTTGTGTTTAACTAATTAATTTGAAAGACATATTCCTCAATATTAAAATAATGATTTATGCTTGTTTAATATTTCAAAAATTATTTTGATTTTATTTTTTTACTTTTTCAGCTTCTTCAATTACTCAAAAATATTTATTTTTCACGTAAGAACTTGGTGAAATACCTCATCTCCATAAAATGAATACTTTATATATATATAAAATAAACATTTGTGACTTTTCAGAAGTTAGATTAATTCATTTGGGAAGTATTTTTTAAAATATTTTATAATTAGATTGCTTTTGATCAATTAAATAACTAAGTTTCTCACTCTATTATAACCAACAATTCAAGACAATTTACTTCAATAGCTTTATGTTTAATTCGAGTCAATTTAATCGAAGTCCTAGATAAGTGTTCATCATTCAAATACGAATTTAAATAAATAAAGGAAAAATATAACCAAAAAAAAAATAAGCAAAATACTAAACTGAGTGATGTAGCTCATTGAATGTATGATCTACTCAATGAATTTCATTATCTATAATGTTACTTTATTTAATTGAAACTTCTTTTTATTTCTAGCTACATGTTGATTCTGTTTTGGTTCATACAAATCTATGAGCCTAAATACGCCCAAGTTAAAATATAAAATTAATAGATTTTAAATTTTAAGTACAATTACTATTTACAAGTGCTAGTATTTGGATTATGTATTGATTTTTAAATATTTCAGTTTCACCTAAAACTAGTGGAGTACTAAAATATTCAACTTTTAAAATATCTGTTTCTTTTTACTAATTAATACTCTTATATAAAATATTGATGTTTAACTTATCATTTTACCCCTTTTGCCCTATGACCTTAGATGTAAGGGTTGATTTCTCAAATGGTCACTCAAATAATAGTTATTTCATTTTAAAAAGTTATTTCGCTTTTTATCCTAATTTTTTGAGACACTAAAAATTTGTTGAGTGACCATCTAAAGTATCAATTAGAGATATATAATATTTATTTATTTTTTAAATAAGAAAAGACGATTTAGGAAGAATTATTAAAGGAAAACGAGTGAAAAAACAAAATCTGAGTGGAACGAGAAAAGGACAAGAAAAAAAAAAGGTGAGGAAAATAAATACTGATATAAAATTCGGAAAGAGATTTTGGAATGGACGGAATAAAGAGAAAAAGAATAGATAAAGGCAAAGAGGAAAAGCAGAAGAAAAAGATGAAGAAAGGAAATATAATATAATGGATAAAGAAAAGGGAAGATCAATATACATATACTATTAAAAATGAAATAATGATTATTTTTTTTATAGAATATCTACCACTAAAATTTTCCTTAAAGTTAAGAGTCATTTTTATATTTTACTTTTTTTTTTTTTTTGTTACACGTTGTATACCTATTTTTGGCATTATTATTATTATTATTGAACATTTATTAAGTTGATTTTCTTACTTTTATTTGACTAAATACAATAGGTAAAGGGCATGCTCATTTCTTTGTGGTTAACTGAGAAATCTTTAGTAGTGGTGTGTTTATCTGGTTAATTTTGTATAAATTCAAGTGTTTATCCGTGTTTATTCAAAATTGGAAAAAAAAATAACAGTTAAAGTCAAATTAAAGAACATATTTATTTATTATGTCCATATTGTTAATAGAACTACTTTTATTAAAGAACGAGAGGCAAGAGTTACATTACAATGTAAAGGAATTCAATGAAACACAAAGGAATGTGAAGGCTATATAAGCAGCCATTAACTAAAGCTAACCTAGAAAATAGGCCCAATAACAAAAGCCCAAACATATGGGCTAACATCCCCCCTTAAACTCACAATGCAACAACAATAAGCATTGAGAGTTTGTCACACAAAAAGTGAAATCGAGACGCCAATTCCGCCTTCGTAAAAAGATCAGCAATATGCAAGGACGACGGAACAAAAGGAAGCGATATGGTCCCGAGCTGTAAATGATAACGGGTGAAGTGACAATCAATCTCAATGTGCTTCATCCGCTCATGAAAAACAGAATTCTTTGCAATTTGTATCACACTTTTGTTATCATAATGCAGGGGAGTAGGCAGAGAAATGTGAACCCCCATATCTGCAAGAAGCCAACATAACCAAACAATCTCACATGTAGTCACAGTCATAACACGATACTCAGCCTTCATGGAAGATCTAGAGACAACATCCTGTTTCTTGCTCTTCCATGAGATTAAAGAGTCTCCAAGAAACACACAAAAATCAGTGGTGGATTTACGATCATTGCGATCGCCATCCCAATCGAGAGATACGTCGAGGGAAACAAGAGATTCTGAAACTGAGTGCCATGAAGATATCTCAGAATACGAAGTATAGCTCCCTAGTGAACAGAAGTAGGAGCAGTAACAAACTAGCCAACAACATGAACTGCATGAGCTATATCCGGGTGAGTAACGGTAAGCTAAACCAAACTACCTATAATAGTCCGATAAAGACTCGGATCTGATAACGGAGCACCATCACTAGGAGAGTACCCTGCATTAGTTTCAAGGGGAGTATCTACAGTCCTGTTGACAGAAAGGCGCGCTCGTTTAAACAAGTCAGATATATATTTAGTCTGAGAAAGAAGATACCCTTTCTTAGACTGAGCCACCTCAATACCCAAAAAATAATGTAGCAAGCCCAAGTCCTTCATGGCAAACGGATGAGCCAAATCACGCTTCAATGACTTAATACCACCATGATCATCACTAGTAATAATCATATCATCTACATATAAGGACAAAAGAATTTGCCCTGCACTCGTACATCTAACAAACAACGCCAAATCATGATTACTCAGGATAAATCCAAGAAAAGTAATCACAGTGGAGAATTTCTCAAACCAAGCACGAGGGGATTGCTTGAGACCATATAAAGCTTTTCGAAGCTGACAAACTTTACCCGGCTAGTGGTCAGTACCTGGGGGAGGAGTCATATAAACTTCGTCATGGAGATCACCATTCAGAAATGCATTCTTGACGTCCATTTGAAATATCTTCCACTATCGAACGGATGCAACAACAATTATAGTGCGAACAATCGTCATCTTTGTCATCGAGGCAAAAGTCTCCTCATAGTCCATACCATATTTTTGTGAGTACCCTTTTGCCACAAGTCTAGCCTTGTATTGCTCAACAGACCCATCAGACTTTGTTTTTATCTTATACACCCATCAACAGCCAATCGTATGTTTACCAAGTGGGAGGGTAACCAAATCCCATGTATGTGTCTAATAAAGAGTAGTGAGTTCCTCAGCCATAACATTCTGCCAAAGAGGATCAGTCACAGCCTCTCTATACGACTCAGGTTCAGAAAAATGATGTATGTTTGCAATAAAGGAAGCAAATGAGGCTGAGTATGTAGAGTAAGCCAAATCTGGTAGTTTGGTAGACTTAGAAGGACGAGTAGACCTCATCAGAGGTGGTGGTCTCCAGTCTCAACAGTCGAAGGAGCAGACTCAGGCACAGGTGGGGCTGAAGCACTATCAGGTGGCATGGATGAATCTAGAACTGAAACCTCCTTGTCAACGCCAAAGAGATCAATATGTTGAAGATCTGATTTCGTTACATCATGGGATTTAGCTATAATCGAATAAAAAGGAATATGTTCCAAAAAAAGTGACATGCCATGAAACATATAATTTCTGACTTACAGGATCATAGCAACGATATCCTTTTTGTCCAACACCATACCCCAAAAACACACATATAGCTGATTTTGGCCCCAACTTATTTCGTTTAACATAAGGACGAAGAACAAAGCAAGTACATCCAAAAACTCATAATGCAGAATAATCCGGTAGGTGACCATATAATTTCTCAAATGGAGACATCTCTGAAGTCAATGCAGTAGAAATACGACTAATCACATATACAATAGTTAGGACTGCTTCTCCCCAAAAAATACTAGGAACCTCTGCAGATAAGAGTAAAGAGCGTGGTGTCTCAATAATATGGCGGTGTTTCCTTTCTGCAACACCGTTCTGCTCGGGAGTGTCGGTACAAGATGACTGGTGTATGGTACCATCAGAGGCGAATAACTGAGTGAAATCATTAAAGGTATATTCGCCCCCTAAGTCACACCTGAAGCAGTTTATCACAGCCGAATGTTGCATTTTAACAAGGGCTCTAAAGTTGCTGTAAATGTCAAAGAAATCAGATATGTGTTTCATAAGATAAACCCAGGTATAACGAGTAGAGTTATCTATAAATGAAACATAATAGGTCGAGCCACCCATAGTGGATATGGGCGATAGGCCCCACATATGAGAATGAATAATATCAAAAGGAACAATGGAATAAGACACACTTTTGTTAAACGGTAAAACAGAGAATTTTGCTAGTTTACAACCACTACAATCAGAAATATCACAAGTGTTCATATGACCCAAAGCACCAGTAGAGGCTAAGAAACGTAAATGTGACACTGATACATGTCCCAAACGGGAATGCCAAAGATAAAACTGAGAAGACAAAGGACTCAAACGAAAGTAAGACAAATCAATACTAGAGGCAGCAACAGTAGACACTTTGAAAATCTCCAAGACATAGAGTTCCCCCAACCTACGGCCAATCCCAATCACCCTTTGAGTGTGTTGGTCCTGTACAACACAAACAGAATCAGAAAAGAACACCCAATTACCAGCCTTACACAAATGACTGACCGAAGCAAGATTCAAAGCAAGTTTGGGAATGTTATAAACATCAGAGAGAACAATGTTAGGGATAGTAACAGAACCAACACCCTCGACTGTCATAGATGCAGCACTAGCGGACATAACAAAGATTAGTGAAATGGGTGACAAAGAACCAAACGATGACAAATAAGGTGATATATGATGAGACGCACCAGAATCCAAAATCCACAGGGAGGATGGAATACCCGAGGGACTAGAAGAAGCTGGACCTGAATGAGACATAGATCCTGACATGGCAGTAGGATTAGAAGCCAAAAACTGTCTGAACTGTTCGAAAACCTGGGGATCCAACGCAGAAGATGGCATAATGCTAACAGACTCAGTATCTACAGATGGTGCAGCAGCAGCAAAGTGAACTGTGGAGGACGAAGTGACCATGGAAGAGCATCAGAAGAGCGTGACCCATACTTCTGTTGTCCAGATTGAGGATGTTTAGCCTTGTTAAGTAACAACAGACATTAAGCCTTCCAATGATTTTTCTGTTTGCAGAATGCACACTCATCAAATGCAACTTTAAGAGATTGTTGAGATTGATTTGAAGTCTGAGAACGTGGTGGTCTAGACTAATCAGTTGAAATAATAAACAAAGCAGGAGTATTAGTTGTTTTAGATCCTTTATCTACTTGAGACTTGATACGGGTCTCTTCTGCAATCAGTTCATGAACAACTGAATCAACTATGGGGAGAGGAGATCGATGAAGGATTGTTCCACGCAGTCCTTCAAAATCAGAACGTAATGCCATAAAAAACTGAACCAAACGTTGTTCTTCCCTCCTAATAATGTATAGCTCAAAAATTTTTAACTCTGTAGATTCAGTAAGGGCCGATTGATCCCACAAATCCGACATTGCAGCATAGAAATCTTGAATACTCATAGCATTTTGTTGAAGAGCACGAATATCATACTCCACTGGTACTGCTTAGCAAAATTAGACCTTGTATACAGTCTCTCCAAATTATCCCAAATTTTCTTTGTTGTGTCATACTTAGCCAATTGCATACCAATTGACTGAGTTACAAAATTGTTGATCCAAGTAATAACTTTGGAGTTATCAATTTCCCATGAGTCTACTAACTATGCAAAATTCTCAGCCTTATTATCTTTAGGTTTGGCTTTAACTCCAATGACATAGCCCCACATATTCTTCCCAAGAAGAAAATTCTTCATGACATAACTCCAATATACATAGTTTTTACCATCTAATTGAGCATTAATGAACAGGAGAGAATCATCCTTTCCAGTCATATTGTCAAAAGAGAAATAAACACAGCAAGACACGAATAATTCCAAAACAAAAATTAAAATACCTTAGTTTGATCCGCGCAACAGGTGACCGCTACAAGATCTTCAACCAACAAATCAAAGAGCATGGATCGATTTAGCTCTGATACCATGTTAATAGAACTAATTTTATTAGAGAACAAGAGGCAAGAGTTACATTACAATGTAAAGGAATTCAATGAAACACAAAGGAATGGGAAGGCTATATAAGCAGACATTAACTAAAGCTAATCTAGAAAATAGGCCCAATAACAAAAGCTCAAACATATGGGCTAACACATATTATATATATATATATATATATAGGGTATTATGCATAAAAATTTCTCAAATGAAACACATTAGAAGGTTCTAGAGGAAGCTTGAACCCATTTTTGTGATAATGAATATGAGCGCGATTAAAATTTGGGGATCGGACTTACCACGTTGGTGTATTTACATGAACAAAGCTACAATATATATTATATATATTTCGGATGAAGTCAATAACTTTTGTTTAGATTTTAATTTATATTAGAAATTTATGAAATGTGTATTAATATTTAATTACAAATTTACTAACTAAAATGAGCTACAACTTTTGGTAACAAATTCAAAACACATTAATGTATTAAAATAAAATAATTTACTATTTCTTGAAGTTTTAAATTTCCGTGCATGAATCATATATAGTCGAGAAAAACTATGTCCCAGAAAAGTAAAGCTTGCCCAACACATAAATACGTATTTCATAGTATAATATCATTAAAAACAGTAACAAAACGAAAATCATTGTAAATGTGATTAATACCCTTAATCTTCACCTTTATTTTTTGATCTTGCAGCTAATTTTACGTACCACACGTTTTAAATCTGAAAAAGTCAGTTGTCATTAGTTATTACTATAATTTCTTTGACTAATAGCTTTTGTTGGCTGGCCCAACGTTTTATGCCATTATATTGTCTCCAAACTTTTGAAAAATTAATAACAAAGAATTTTACAGTGAAAAAGTTTTTGCTAATTCACTTATAAAAGTGAGTTGCTCAGATGGTAAGATGGTAAGCAGTAAGCGTCCCTCATTTCTCAATTCAAAGATGTGTAGAAGTATTTTCATATTGAACTCGTATTTCTTAATCCACGCGTTAAACCTATAAACTCAATTCCTCAAGAAATTTTTCTTGCACTTGAAATTTGCTTTTTAACTTTAGATCATTAATACATCTCGAGTCATCTGCAAAAGGATTTGATTTTTTCACTTCTATAACTCAATTTTCACTTGTCAGTATAACTAGTTAAGGACCCGGTTCTTTTGTAGTCGTTTGACAATCATCCAAGCTACTAATTTCATATTAATAACGACCTATAACCTAATTCTTCTGTAATTATTTGTAAATGTCATCAAAACTAATTTCAATTCATATCAACTTAAAAATATTATGGACGATTCATCATTTTTTAAAAAAAGAAAAATCCGGTATTCTCATTTGACGGGGTCATTCATACGTCTATACATTTCTAATATATGCAATATTTTTTTATATATATATTTAGACATTATTCTTCATATTAATTTGAAACACATCAAAATCAACCTTTTTCCGCTTTGGGATTTTCAACTAATTCAAATTCGCATCATAAAGTTTCATTTGAGAATAAATTATATATAAAACGCTCCTTATCAAATACGATTTCATCCCTAAAACTTAAACTCTATTGAAACCTCCGATTAAAGACGAAAAGAATACTTAGAACCACCACACACTTAAATTTTATTTGTCTCGATCACAAATTTGTTGATTACAATTTACAAGTCCAAGTTACATACGAAAAGTCAAGGGCAAATTTATGTATAAATTTTGGGTCACCCGAACCCGTGGTCATCCAACTAAACTCGATATATTACTTCTATAATTATTAAAGAATATATTAAATTAAAACTTGTTGAACCTGTTCTCAAGATGGCTGGATGGTTCACTGGTACGATTGCAAGATTTCAACACAAAGGTCACAGGTTCGATCCCAGGTATCCCCAATTCGCTTCAATTTATTCTTATTAACTAAAAACACGTTTTTCATTAAAAAAAAAAAAAACTAAATTCTGAAAGTTTTGTAGTAATGTAATTTTTATGTATTGCTCGCTTAATTATTATTATTATAAATTTTTTTATCTTATCTTTAAAGTAATGGTGCACCCGTTTTCTTGAAATTTTGGATTCGCCTCTGCGAAAAAAGTATGTGATCTTTATGTCACAAGCCATGACATACAGGATTGAGGGCAAGTGTATATATTATTTGGGCACAATTGTCCACAAATAGCATAAAATAAAAGTGAGATGCAATATCACAATATGAGATTTTTGTGATGACTCGTCCTTGCACTAAAACAAAAAGGATAAGGTGTAAAATTAATAGAATCATCATGAGTATACTACTATATTCGTCAACTTAAAAGTTTCTTATGTGATATACAATTTGGGTGCATTATTAGACACTAGTGCTAATCATATGACAGAAAATAGGATAAGATGTTTATTTTCCCCGTAAATTAACCATTCCTTTAAGGCTTTAACAAAAAGCAAATGACATCACTCAATCTTTTTATGTAGTCCATCTTGAACGCAATTTGCCCTTTTCCCCGGCCCAATTTTCTTTAAGAACAAAAAGCCATATATTTTTTCAATGATCGTAGTGTTCAGATCAGCTTTTGTGCACCTCGACTAATTTCACGAGATACTTGTCATCTAGTTTTTTTGTTTAAGCTGAATTTTGAATTTGAGACCTCGGAGTTCTCAACCACTTCATTGACCACTAGGTCACACCCCTAGATACAACAAATAGTCATGATATATATACTGTATACGTCTTGAAGTTGTTGATAAATCACTAAATACAATTATTAATAAATTTTATTAGTTAGCTATAAATATCACTTCTTATATAAAATTACAAAGAGTTTCGATTAATGTATATACATTCTAAAACTCAATACTTATCAAATGACAGGATTAGGTGGACCCTTAATAAAACATGAAGGAACTAGATATATGAGACCTTATCTGCATAAAATCGTGATAGTAAGTTAAAAAAGTCCATTATTTTACAAAAAAAATCGACGATGTTACATATACGTGCCATGGACTAATAATAGTGCTCGTTTCGTGTGAAGTATATAAAAGTAGTATCACAAAATATATCGTCAAACCTCGTTATAACAATCATGTTATAATAACATTTCATTGTAACGATCTACATATTTTTTATTAGAATCGATTTTTCATATTATATTTTACTCTCTATAATAGCACTTTATCTATTATAATAATGACATTCATATAGTAAATTTCAAGTACAAATATTTAAAAATGAAGTTTTCAAACAAACATTACTAATATAATGAGATTTGGCTGTACATAAGTTTTTGTATTAACTTATAAAATTATTTGTATTTATTTAGACAGAGTAAAATGTAAAATAGCATTAAATGGATTAAAAAATCAAAAGACAGAAAGCCCTCATATCAAGGCTAAATAGTTAACAAACGTCTTTTATTTATAAAAAGTTGAGATGTTTTCTTAAAATTACATATTGTATAATTAAAACAAGCTAAATTCGTTTTTAAAATTTTCTAAATTACAATTCATGTATTACTATCTACGTATTACTATCCTTAAATTCACTATAAATTTCTTAACTAATTCATATATTATTAATTTCTGCGCAAGCTAGTCATCCCTAAAAATTAAACAACACGACCCCTTGTGTTCAAGATATTTGGACATAAAGGAACATATCAAATATTTGCATTTTGTTTATGTTAAAAAAAAAGAAACTTCCTAGTGGAAGTGTTACGTATTTCCTTGGAGGACTAAAAAAAATAAAAAAAGATAATGCGCAGATAGCTCTGTGCATGATTGGTGAGTATGCTACTTAATTAGTTTAATTTATTCACTCGCTTCAAATAAAATAAAATGTTGTACAAGCAAACTTCATATTGCTAAATAATAATTTGCTATTAGAAAGTAGAAAGAGGCAAAGTTAGGAATTTATTTATATGGGTTTTGAATATTATTAGGACTATTTCAGACGGTAATAATTGAATTTTAAATTTAATATTTTTAAGAAATTTTTTAATAATGTATTATTTGAGCAAAAGTTACTAAGTTGACCAAACCTTTATATGAGCTTTTATCTTTCACTACATCAAGAATGATCATTAGCGATAATTAATTAGTAACAATAATTTAGTTGTTGCTAAATATATATTTTTAGTGGCAATTAATACTCTTTGTAAGTGTCGTTAAAATCTATAACAACATTGGATCCAATCACTATAACGACATTGGATCCAATCACAGTTAAATAATGCTGATAAATGCTTTAGTAGTCTTTGTTAATGTGGACGTTTACCGCCTTTAAAAGCTATTGTAGTTATAGTGTCTGCCAATTCGACCTAACCGTATTCGAGCTTTTAGCTCTATCAGTGAAAATACAGATTCATTTGGATAATACTTCACCCAAAAAATTGGTACGTCAATATAAATTTATGAGTCAAATTTTAAATTCAAAATAAATAAATTAAATCCCAAATCATATATTCAATACTGATTTAAAATTATGACTTCTAAGCGGTTCAAATACAATTTAAGTATTCTTCTTTACGTAATAAAAAAATCACAGATTGTTTACTAATTAGTGGGGGTCTATGTCTGCTTTTAAAAAAATAATGGCAGCGTAATCTTGAAATCCTAAAATTAAAGTTTTTTTTCTAATTTTAAATAGGTTCATTTAATTCTAAAATTGACCAAAAAAAGTAAATTTACATAGATCGAAAGGGAGAGGTATAGGTCCATCATATCGCCTAAACGTATTAGAGAGATGTACCATCACTTTTAATTTTGCATTCGCAACATCACCACAAGAGACCAACTTAGCTCGATGAGGATACTCACAAAAAATAAAGAAATTCGACATAATTAAGACGAGTTTGGAGTCAAAAAGGCAATTTTTTTCTTCAAAAAATATAAATCGTATATCAATTTTTTTTAAAACCAAAAGGGCAAAATCGCTCCTGAGGAAGCGTTATCTTTAGTACAAAATTGACTCCGTTTACACCGTAAATAAAATAAAAATCTCTGCCCCCACAGCCATTTCGTAAAAAAAATATTTATTTTTTAAAATTAAAATCGATGCACCAGTATCGATTTTCTTAAAAAAAAAATTTTAAATGTTTTGACTTATCTTGGGAAAGTTTTTTTTCTTCTACAAATGAATTGGTTTATGAGAATTTGTATAGAAGCAAATGCACTAAGTGACAATTCAAAAAAAAAAATTTTTTTTTTATACAAGTCGAAAATTAGTGTTTTTTATTTACGTTAATAATTAAGAGTACAAACCGCAGATGGAAGAGAAAATGAAAAATTATTTGTGGGTGCAAAATGCATGCTATATAAATGATGGAAGAGAACGAAAAATTAAATATTTGCTTACCGTTCTATATTTTCAAAATATATTTCCAAGAGAATAATTTAAAAAGAAGAGATTTGAAACATATTACTAGTAATTAGGTGTTCATTGACATCAAAATTGGATTGAGTACGACCAATACCATGAGGCGGCTCAAGCATATTAATGGCCTAAAGCAAAAATTAGATGGGGCCTTAAACTTGAATTGTTAGTAACTTTTATATAGTTGATTTCTTCTAGTTTTCAATTGATAATATAGCCATTCTTATTTTAAATTATTTTTCATGAGATATAGTACTCCAAATATGTCAAATTTCTTCTAATAATTCCTTCATTTTTCATGAAAAGTTTACTTTTTCTACAAATAGTATTCAATATTTGTTAAAAAATAATAACTTATAATCAGTGGCGGAGCTAGGATTTTTAATAAGGGGGTTCAATATCTAAAGAACTAAACAGTTCGACATCTATTATATATATAAAAAATAATTTTAACCATGTATAAATAGTAAAATTTTCCATCGAAGGGGTTCGGATGAACCCCCTAACAGAAGGCTGGCTCCTCCCCTGCTTATAACCCATTATTATTACAAATGAGGCCCCTTAAATTTGGGAAGTGAGGCACATATCTTTTTTTAACACTGTCGAGCGACCTTTGCCCATAATCAAGCTAGCTTGTAAGGAGAGTACGACCCAAACCCAAGTTTATATATAAGAAGACCAAACAACCCATCCCCACAGAACTTCTCGAAACACTTGATCCAAGTACATTAACCATCACAATAACTCAAGAGAAACCCAGAGCAGAATACACAAAAATCCGAGAAAAGGAAATTACAAAAAATTCTTGCACTTGTAAGAAAAATATTTGAACAATGTGATAAAGAAATGACTTCATAGTTTATTCAAAATTCTTATTAGTAACATCCCTTTTGTTCCCTCCCCCGTCCTGCATTTCACATTTCTTGATTTTCCATAGTTTTCGCGAGAGAAGCTAAGAATTCTTTGACCTGCATACATATGATTTTAAATTTCATACTTCAGATTTCTAATCAACGACATTTTACTTTTATTATTTCAACAGCATAGACAACAGAAATTTGGTATAATGTCACATTCCAAACCTCTGAAGTATCCCCGAGAGAAAAGATAGCGTTACTCTCTTTTGGAATAGCCGAAACAAGAATTCCATAACCTTGATATCTCCCCCTCAAAGCCTGGATTTACAATTACTCTTTAATCTCACAGCATAAAAAATAGTGATGCTACTAATATTAATATCAACATGAGATTCTTTCGTCGTGTATTAGTTATGTACCTTGAATGCATCTTCATCTGTTCTGTCATCGCCAATATAGATAGGGAGCACATCATGACTGTGTCTAAAACCTGCATTGTTGTGCATATATTTTATACAAATGGATGGAAGTTGGAACAATCCTTTTTCTACAATTATTATACGTTGTTTTTTCAGGGAAAGGAGGGTTGAGGAGCTCATGGACCAAATCATTGATGTAACATACCTAGTGAATCAAGCAAAAACTCAACTGCTTTTCCTTTGTCCCAGTCTATTACAGGACGGACCTCTAAAACCTATCGACAAGCAAAAAAAGGAGCAAGATTTTGACAAATTAGAACAATGTATGTAATCATGTTACCAAAATCAAGTAATCCAGATACCTTCCGCCCATGAGTTTGTCGTAGTCGAGGGTATTCTTTCAAGACATCATGTACACATTGGGCAAGAATAGGCCAACTCTGCATTTAAATGAAAACCATCATCACATACAAATGGCTGCAAAATAATTCATCAAGGTAATGAACCTCAGAATTAAGAGACTAATAGAAACAGCAAGGAAATGAGACTCACATTCTCATCTACGTTACGGTAATGTACAGAGGCACAAAATTTGTGGTTCTCAACTTTTGCACCTATAACTTCTTTAGTTTTATCGACGAGGGTTCTAAAAACCTGCAAGGTAGTCTAGCTCGTTCAGTTCAAGTCTGATAACATTCTTAACATTCTTATCTCTTTTGGTGCCAATTGTACTATTTATCCATTTATATGCAACATATAGAGAAACAAGTAATATACCTCATCTATCATAGGTAAAAATTCACGAGCAGGCTGGAATAGATTAACTTCCTTGCCCTGCTCAAAACATTAATTAGAACCTTCGTTATAAGAAAGTAACGTAGAAATGAGTAAAAAGGACGAAATGCCAATCTTTACTAGGCAATTGATGAAAATACGACTCTTATAAGCTGTAATACCTGCTGGTCAGTAGATTTAATAAGTGAATCATTAGTGCACAACTCATTTCTAATTGGAAGCATGATGTCCATACCATGACTACCAGCATAATAGAGTTCAGTTAGTCCTACCAACTGATAAACCTGAAACAGGACGAACGTAAATCACAATATTTGCAACCTAGAAGAGGTCAAGAAAGTTGATGGTGTAAACACAAACGATGCTTGAATTACATGCTAATGAGAAAATCTTTACCTTATCACGGCTTCTTCCACTGATGATGGCTGTTGGGAAATGCTTCGCAACATCCCTGACAGCAGAACGCATCTGCAGAATTTGTAATTTCTTTTCATTGTGTGAACATCTTCAGGTAAGCTTCTTTCTTAAAATAAGGAAAAATCAGAGTAGATACTTACTTCAGCGGAGATAAAAGCACGGTCAGGATCATCTACAATTGGAGAAAGAGTCCCATCGTAGTCTAAAAAGATAACAATCTTTTTATTCTTCGCATAGTTTACAATTTGCTGAAAGGAGTTTAGTGCTGATGGGTACTTGAACTGCACACAAATAACATGAAGAGAGACACTTGATTATAACATATCTGATATTAACTCTGTCAACGAAAATATAGACAAGTGTGTGAAACTAAGGGAAACAATGAGATATTGAACATACCATCCAAGAAGAGTAACCACATTTAGCATCATCAGAGAAATCCTCAACGCCTGCTTCCTTCTGAACCTTCTTACTAGGAGGTGACGAAGACTTCATTGCATCAAGCCAACCATTACAACGAACGTCATCTAGCCTCCCTGGCTTCTTTCTCGGAATCATTAGAACACTAGTGGAGAATGAAAGCATTGATTGTGAATAAGTCAATAAGTTAGAATAAATCCACAACCTAGACTTGCTTAATTAATTATCAACAAAGGATCCATAAGAGCAGAAGAAGCTTTCGCTGAATTCAAGTCGATTGAATCTCTAAGAATTTGACTGATTTTACTAGTTGAATTGTAGTACCTAATCTTTTTATCCCACCCTTTTGTCAATGAAAAACCACCTCTTTAGTGTTCTCTTATTACTACTCCTGAGTTTACTGCCCATCAAACACAGACTTCCTGAAACCTGGTCAATCAAAAACTTGCATGACTGTCAAATTACTGGCATAATTTAGCCAATTATATGAATCTATCAGCACAAAAATACCTCATTTCCGGAGCCAAATTGCAGTTTAAGCAACAGAACATGCTTGACTTACAATCCTGATATTAACTATAAGCCTCTGTGCTTCCTACCTGGAGAGAAGAAAACAACGTATACATGTCATGGCGTTACTTATATCCAAAAAAACCAGTGGAGGCAAGAATATTAACTAAACAATGGTATGGTAACACACAACATGGAGCATTAAAAGAAAAATGAATCTTGTAATATTAACATAGTATAGAAAGTGTACTCAATATTCCTTGAGTCAATAAGGAACCAAGATTAATTTTAGTGCTTATAATCGGTAGGCGTTTGTTGGTAGACCAGAAGAAAAAATAACAGAAATGACATCATACTCTGCACAACTATCACAATCCATGTCCTACAGGATGTTTGCAGTCTTACAGACATGTTTTTTTACGAACTGTGAAAATTTTCGTTTAAATTATAACAGTAATTATAGCTACCAATTGTCCAGTTTTTTATGGATTAAGATACAATATATGAAACAAGAATTTGAAACCTTTTCACCTTAGAGGTCACTTACAAAACAAACAACTTTACATATTCGAAACTTTATCGAGTTAAAGCTCTCTATAACCACATTTATACCATTACAAACACGAAAAATTGGAAAAAATAGAAGGGCAAAGATATGAACAGTATTCAACTGTAAAGATTAATTGTTGTCTATTACAACAAAAATTATAAAATGTTGCAGTTGACTTTAAACAATATTAAAGGAAATGTACAATTGCGCATATAAAGGATGGTGGCATAGGCAAAACATGTATTCTGAATATAGAATATTACACGATCACATCACTTAAATAGAGTAATTATAAGTAAACTTGTACAATAAACATTAACTAGTACTTATTCTATTACATCCACCCAACAACCAGGGGCGGACCTACGGGGTTCACCTAAACGCCCTTGACAAAAAAATTACACCGTATATATAGCTTAAATTTTCAATATTTTGGTATATAATAAGTACTAATTTCGAACCACCTCAATCGAAGAGAGATAGCTCAGTGGGTGGACTATGCAACTTGGGTCGCGAATGCTATCCCCAGTTTGCAGGTTCAATTCCTGTTTGGGTGGGCACTCTAGTTCACACATATATATTTTTATTTTTCGAACCCCCGAGTGAAAATCCTGGAACGACAATAGATTTAAGGATTTTCTGCTGTCAAATATCACTATAAGCCCGGTTTTACTAGTAACAGGCACAAAAATGTCACAACAACAAAAAAAGCAGGGGTAAACCTTTGATCGACTGGTATTTCGCAAAATTTGGCAAAAAACTTGCAAATTTGCGTACGCATCCACAATTAGGAACAAAGTATTAATAATGATCAAGATGAGTTCGCGCAAGAATTTCAAAAAACAGAAAAAAAAAAAATAATCAAAATAGTTGCATGAGAAAATGTCATTTAAATTGTGAAAAAAAAAAAAACGAAATATAAGTATAGTAGCTAAAATGTGAATAAATACCTGGTTGAAAGAGCTAAAAAATTACGTGAATATCTAAAATCCAATGTCGATCTTCTAATTCGAAGCCCAAAAGGAACTGTTACATACAGGATGAGTTATACAAAAAAAAAAAAGTTAGATAGAAAAGTGAACGAAAAGCATGCAGATTTAAAAGAGATAAAATAAAAATGAATTTACCCAGAAATTGAATGAGAAAACCCTAAGAATTGGCAGAGATGTAACGGAAAAAATTAAGGAGATTAATTAATTAATTATATTTCGAGTGTGAAAGGAAATGAAAGAGGAGATGAAGGATGTAAAAGGCCAGTATTTATAGAGTTTGATAGACGTGACATATAAGTAATAAATCTCTTCCTCCCATTATGTATGCACTATATATATAAATATATGCGTTCATTCCAATTCAATATTTTCAACGCAAAATGTGGTTACGGGCGGAATTGAAGATATTTATTTTTTTTACCTACATATCAAATACTAGAACTAAGTAAGAAACTTACTTATTTCCTATTAAAGAATATATTTTAGGGAAACTTTGCATCATGGTTTACTCTTTTGCAGCTGGTTTCAAGTATAATAATAATAATAATAATAATAATAATAATAATAATAATAATAATAATAATAATAATAATAATAACTGATTGGAGTTTGCACTTATAAAAAGTTTCAGAAAAATAGAGTATAAAATAAGTAAAGATGTCAAATAGTCAGGTTGAATTCATTAAATTTGGGTGGAAAAAAATGACAAATGTAGCTACTTTTTACATCGCTAATTAAAAATTAGTCACCATCTTAAAACTTAATTGTGTTTAGCCACTTGTATAATAGTTGGAGAAAAATACCTAAACTAAATTTGGAAACCTTAGCTTCTTCTTTCCACTTTTGGCTTTATCAAACCTAAATTACTAAATGCTTTCAAACTGTAACGGAAAAACAAGAAGCAATGAACTCAATGTATTTGTTAAACATTTAAATTACTCCAACCGTCCCCAAAAAATGAATGTCATCTTAATAAATAATTTGTTTCAAAATAAGTGTTATCTTAGGAATTCAACACAAAAATTAGTATGTTTTCCGTTTGTATTCTTATATTTCATGTAGTTTAGTAAACTGCACATTGTACTTATTAATTTCTTAATGAATGTGATACATGTAAGATGACACTTATTTTGAGACGGAGGTTGTAATAAAAAAGGAGAGTTACAAAAATGATTTGGAATAACAAATGATACAATGCAAAAGTATTTAATTTCCATCACTACATGTGATGCAACAACTAATGATTGACGCAACTGATATTAAATTTGTATATCAAAATTGAGTTACGAAAATAAAATTAATATCTCTTCTAATGTTTAGTCAACGTTTGAATCTTTCTAATGAAAAAAAGAAAGAAAAGATTATTGTAATTTTAATATTAATGTTCTTGTGGCTACTTAGAAACCAGAAGGCATTTTCCATGTCTTTTTTATACGATGTCAAAGTAGACCATAGCAATGTACAGCTTGTCTAAAAATTCAATGAAATTATAGTGGCGTTTGTAGTTTTATAACGCAAGGATTATATCATGGTTTTGTAGTTTTATAATTGGGAACTCAATGAAATCGATGATTTTGTACTCAAGTTCAAACTCTAGCACATTATATATAACTAGAGCTTCACGCTTTTTAGTTGAATTTATTTTTTTCTATCCCTAGAACTAGGATAGATTTCAAATCACAATGCCCCCAACTTTTTAATGATATATACATTATTATATCTTTTTTTTTTTTTTAATGAAATCAAGAAATAAGCTCTCATAATGGAAAGTTTAATTGATTGGTCTAATTTGATCTAGCTAGCCATGTGAGAAAAGAAAATGTAGTATGTCTGGCCAATTTCCCAAATTGTTGTCAAAAGTCATTACCAAATCAGAGGTAGGGATGTCTCCCCCACCCCTCTTTATTCCTCCACCATGGAATATACATATAGGGGCATCCATCCTAACATTAAAGGATGTGATGCACCGAATGAAATTGTTTCTTTCTTAATCACAATTTTTGGATTCGAGCCTTGAGTATAAAAAAAATCCTTGATAGAGATTACTTTCTTCTGAATGAGATTTTACGCAGTGTGATTTTAAATTAATCGGGCTTCAATACAAATATCAGATACGTAGTAATGGAAAACCAAAATAACCCACCCCCCACCTCCATCCCACCAACCATTGATATATAGGGGGCAGGGACATCCCCCCACCATGAAAATAACATGGGAATATTAAAGTCACACGTGATTATGAGTAGTTGCGAACTTGACTTTGGTATCTTTCGTTAGGTTTAGTTGGTTCTTGGACCAGTAATCCTTAAAGGCACAATAAAATTAAGAAATTGCATGGCTCTCCTACAGTTTGTCGTCTAGTGATCGAATACATCGATAGCATTAAGTTTTATTTAGATACTTAAATTATAGTATATGTCAAGTAAGAATCTGACATGTGATAAAGTGTTTCTATTAGATATTCTCGATTAAAATTTTGGAAAAGTTAGTGTTGTCAAGCACTCAATGTGAATAAGCTAACAATATGAAAAGTCAATAGGCCATTACTATGACAAATTGACAATGTATAGAAAGATAAAATAAGATAAAAACGTCATTCTCCATTATAATTTTTTGTCAGTTGTAGTCATATTCAAAGCTTTATGCATGTTGCTCCCAGTAACAAGTTACTTAAATATAATAATATTTACCATATGGTACGTTGTCTAGAATTTTTTATTTCAAGCCTGCCAATCAGCTTTAGGGTTATACGTCCCAAATTTTGGTTAATTAGTTTGATTTTGCAATATTTAATTTGAAGGCAAAGACTTTTGACTGATTTACCTAGTATTATATTCTCCCTAATATGTATGTCCTTGTCAAGTGCATCACTTGTGACACAAAATTAACGTAATAAAAAATTAAATAGTATTTGAATTTTCAAATGGAAATATTTAACCGATGAATATAATAAATGGCATTTTATATAAACTTTTACCACAAAAATATATTATGTTTAAGTGATGTATAGTCTTACTTTAATTCGTGACTCTTATGATTAAATTTTTCGATTTAGTGCAAACACTGAACAAGCAAAGTAAAGTAGTAAGAACTTGACCCATTCTCATTTTATTTCCTAATTATTGCGCGCAGTGGATTAATCCACAATTTTCTACTTAAATCAGAAAGAAGAATAAACTTTAAAATCAAAGAATTGCAAGTTGCAACAAGGAAGATTATATGTCGATGTATTTCAATTATAATATTAAACATTAGGAAGTTTCAGTTTATTTCCCCAAAAACCAAGCTGACCTGAACATGCTGCTAGCAATTTTTTTTATGACCAGCTTAAACTAAATAGGTTGGTAGTAACATATATAGGAATTTCCTGTTTTTACTATACTTTTCGATTTATTCAGTTATTCCTATTTTTTCATGTAACAACAAAATTAATCATCTTGAGAGCTTCTGTTCTTGAGATAGTTCAGGAATATATTTTACGAAGTCTTCATGAGCTTGAATGATCAAATCATCATCGTCCCACTCGTCACGATATGTCTCGGGCAGAGTCTTTTTGTTCTTTCTTGAGATAAAGTACATTTGCTTTCTCCATTCTTCAGAGGGTGGAGATCCACACCGAGCAGCCAACCAATCATCGTAGTCAAACTGTAAAGATGAGCATTGTCAATGAGGCAAGAACTATACGACACTGTTTTGATCAACTATAATACATATATAATGAGAGCCAGAGCTATACTCTTGTATTAAACGGGCGTAGCCATTTGGTTTGGTGTTGCTGTGCAAAAACTTGTTTAGCCCACATATACAGAAGTAAACATGCCCAACACGCCCAGAGATTCATATCTCATAAAGGATGACTGTAATGTAACCGTGCTAAAGACCCCCCTACTTGAATGCGTTCACATGATCAGTCTACATGGATTAATGACAGAAGCTTACTACACTCTTTTTTCTCTTTTTCTGGTTTCCACCCGGTGTCTGGAGCCCACAGTAAAGCCCCGACTAAATTCGGATCGCGCACTGGATTAATGACAGAAGCTTACTACACTCTAGTTCTTCAGTTTCGATTCTTTTTCTGTTTCTTTCTTTTCTTTTCCAACTTAACTAAGATGGTGTAACCGAGAACTTCTGTATGTTACGGGTAGGCATGAAGTGTTCCTTTGTTTCTACCACATTTTACCCCCATTCCAACCCCAGAGAAGCCCCCAAAAAACAAAATAAGAAAGGGCAAAGGAGACAACCCATAGAACAAAACAGAAACCTTCAACCATTCGACAAGGTTTTTTGGCAGATGTTATACCTGAGAGTCATCCATATTGTGAGTGTACCGTTTTGGAATGCAAGAGGCTGCCATGGATGAGTAGAAAGCTTCAATATCAGCATTCATATCTTCCTTTGATGGGAGAGAAATGCGACCAGATAAAACACCAGCGATCCACTTGCTTTGCAATTCACACAAGAAGAATGGTATAACCTGGTGCCAACCACAGACAAATACTTCGTTCAAGTCCACCATTTAAAATGAAAATTCATAAACCCCAGCACAAACCTTCTTAATTTTACCTTCCAAGGCAACCCAACAAATGAAAGGCTTGGTGCAAAGGCTGGTGGGAAAACGTGCTTGTAAAGTGGACCAACACAGTTGTCATCCACAGTCACTATCCCAATAGTTTCAAGGAAAGGAAAATGATATTTGTACCTGAGAAACAAAGATTAGCAACATTCATGATACTTCATTCACCCATCAATTAGATTATCTTGTAAGATTACTAGCAATTATTTCTTATTACAAACGTAAAGGTTAGAGACATCTCACTATGAATTAGGAGGTGTACTACCAAACTCACATAAATTAGTATTCATTTTAGCTGAAGATAATCTCCCTTCGTTTCTGTATCCAGAAACAGAAAAATTTACATTCCTTAGTCCTTTGGCTAAACTTACAATATCTAACCAAATCTGCGCTCACTAAAATAGATAACAACTGGATTTCTACCGTTCTTATAGGCTATGAAAATATTGATAGACATTCTTTTAAGCTTACAGTTAGGGGTCGTTTGGTTGGTGGGACAAGAAAATATTAATAGACATTCCTTTAAGCTTATAGTTAGGGGTCATTTGATTGGTGGGATAAGGATAATAATCCTGGTATATCCCATGTGGTTATTTTATCTTGCGTGTCGTGATAGGTATTATTTAGTCCCAGGATTATTTTGACCCACTATTTTAGTATAAATGGTGGGATACGTTATTCCTTATAGAAGGTAAGATAAAATAATCCAATGGGATATCCTTGTCTATGCCATCCCATCAACCAAACAACCCCTTAGGGTATTAAAGGGTACATGGTTTATTTTGAGATTGGCGTACTCAAAAAGATTAACTACTTAATTTACTGTTTCTAACCTATAGATTAGACTATCCTTTTACGCTTACAATTATGAAATTAAACTTATAATATGGGAGGTTCATTTTGAGACTGCCTACTCAAGAGCAGATCAACTACTTTATTTACTGTTTCTAACCTTTGGATCCATTATCTACCCTTATCTTGCCAGTTCCTAATTAATTATCTGTTGACCTCATCATTCTTTTGCTATTTTATAAGGTCAGTTCACCTCGCCATTTCAAATCATTATGCCCCTCAGAAAAACAGGCATGAATTACCCTTCATTTTTCCTCAAAAAGAAGAAGAATAGGCTATCAATGTCACCTTTCTTTCGTTTTCTTTAACCTTGGGCGAAAAGGGAAGTTTCAATAGGACTAATCACTCACCCTGTGCAGTGTAGGATGATGTCAGCAAGGATTTTGGACCCATCTTGAAAATTCACGCCACCATCACTGCCAACAGCTTCAATCTGCATCATTTAGCTGGTATAAACTTTCTCCTAAGCAACTGACGATTCAGCATCGTGTGTTTTTTTCTTTTCTTTTTATGACATAAGAGGATTTCATTAAATAGCATCCAGGGGATGCAAAGTACAGATTCAGCATCAAGCGTTGACAAAACTCCACATGAATATACAAGTTATTAACCACTTTACCATATTATGTAGCCAAATATTATCATATCCAGGCAGCTTCATCGGAACTTCACTAGTAGCTGATCTAGAAGAAATGTGGACCTCTTTAGCAACTTCAGCAATTTCCCTGGAGATATCAGTAGCACTTGCAGCACCACCTATCAGCACAACAACCTGGCAAAAAACCATTTTTCATCTACTCTGAACTTGGTACAAAGGGTAGTATGCCATGGGATCAGGCAAAAAGATGATAGAGATATATTTATCAAAGATTAGAAGCTGATATAACCAGGGAGCATTTTTCCCAAGTCACATCTAGGTGCATATAAGCATACACGTATGCTCATTTTCTGTATAGTCTATCATTTCTAAACAGCTTCCTAGGAAGAAGGGCTAATAGAACTTCTACTAACTATTAATATTCATTTATGAAGAAAAGGTATATCTAAAAATTAAAAAGATTTCTGTGCTTGTGGTGTCATCCCTCATATATCCAGTGCTTCATGCAAAAGTAAGATTTGAATAACAGAATTGTCCAAGGACGTTCCATTCAATAATCTATTATGGCTAGCCTGAAACTTCATGTAATAGAATATCATAGAACACTTTTAGTAAGTAATAAAAAGATCACTTCCAATAAGTAGAGCAAATTCATAATCGAAATAACCGCACGCATTTCAGTCACGTGACAACAGTATTAGTTCAGAAACATCAACATCCTAAAGAAACAATGAACCTGACACATACTTGGTCTCGAAAAGGGTCAGGAACACGGTAGTTGTGGCTGTGAATTTGCTTTCCAGGCCAAACTTCAATTCCTGAAAGGCTAGAGGCCTCCAATTAGAAACTTCAAAAACTGCATATTGACATAGTATGTCAATCGTTGTGGCAACTCACAGATAATCTCAGAGCTAATAATATAGCAATGACACCAAATGATGTTAAAATGGAAAAAAGAAAGAAAACTTCGACCACACTATCAAGTTGAAATAACACTATTCTTGAATTTCAAAATACTTCACTGCTATGTTATAGGGTCATTCCGAACAAGATGAAAAGTGGAAAAAAGGTGTCAATTCAAATAATAAATCAAAATTTTGAACTGCTCACAACATATAAAACCATAACAGGGAAAAAAAAATACTTATCCTATGTGTGCCACATGCGAGAAACAAAATTATGTCCAAGCTCAAAAGAAGGCTGGAATCTTTCCAACGAAAAAAGACTAATCTTTTATCCCCAGAATATTCATTCTTTGTCATGGACACTGCCATAACAACGGAAAGAGAAAAGGAGAAAGTTGATCTTTGTCATAAAAAGATCAACTTTGCTCGTCCACAGGCTACAACTTATATAACAGTAAGTAGGATGGAACTATTAGCTCAATGTACAAATACTTGAAATCTTCATACCAAACTTTATTACAAAAACAAAGATTTCATCAGCAGTTTAGACTTATTCCCTCAACGAAACGAATCTATAATTACCACAAAGTGAAACATGACTGCTGGAGATAATATTCTATTCAAGTATGAAGAACTAAAGATCAAAGTACAATTGGATGCACCCAAGGGTATGATCTAGTGGTCAATGAAATGGTTGAGAGCCATGAGATCTCAAGTTAAAATCATTCTTTCCATTTGCCCTAGCCTTGGTGGACAAAGTTATCATATACGTGTTGCTCACATGATTAGTTGCAGTGCAATAAAGCTAAAAAAAGGTACGATTGGATTACTAAATACTTGATATCTACACACCAAACTTGGTAATGAGATAAAAAAGTTCATCAGCATTTAACTTATTTCACCAAAGAATCTATAATTCCCAAAAACTTGACAGTGACTAAAGGAGATATAGTCCTTTATTCAAAGTAAAAGAATTAAAGATCAAATATTTCAATAAATTACCAGGAATATCAGCAATTCTTGGTTCAGTATAATGTCCATTACATATTACAACAGCATCATACTCCTCATTAGTAAACACAACATCATTTTCTCTCTTTCTACAACTAACCTTCCATTTCCCATTCTCCATCTTTCCCACAAACCCCACTTCCATCCCAAACCTCACAACCCCAATAATCCCAAAATCAACAGCAAAATCATTCAAATAATTCAACACCTCCCCATGACCCGGATACCTTCTAGGGTCTCTACCGGGTTTTTTCTTGGCCACAAACGGGTAATCCCCAAAACCCATTACTTCCCGGGGAAGATTAACACGAAGAGATGAATAAAGACTTGAATGAACAATCTCCCGATTCGGGTCGATCCCAACCGGGTCGGATTCTGTAGCGGGCGTGTAAACCCATGTACCTCCTAATTGATTTTCCCGTTCGAATACAACTACGCTGTGACCTTCTCGTTGGAGTTCTCGGGCCGTAACAAGGCCCGCGGAGCCCGCACCGATAACGGCGACGTTTTTGGAGGAATTTTGAGGCATAGAGAGGATGGGAAAATGGGATAGAAGTGTACGAGTATACGGTTGATTTGAAGAGATGACACTTCCAAGAATCATGACTTGGGTAATATTTTATGTCTTTTTTGTTGTGGTTGAGTGTATTGTTTGTGCATCTTTGCATGTGGATTTGTTTGGTTGATTCCTCACCACATTCAATATTTGGATCCCTTCAATATTTCTAGTTTCATATTGCGTAAGTGACTAAAATTTCATTCTTGAAATATAGTGATCAAAAAAAGGAAAATTAGTGAGATACTAATAATATCACTTTTGTTTGTTTTAGGACTATAATATCACCCACCTTTGCATATTTGCCTCAAAATATACTTGACACAAAAAAACATCTTTCTCTCCTATGTCGCATTATTCCTTTTTTACTAATAATTAAAAAATTTAACTTTTTAAATCAACCCATATGATATATTCGGTAAAAAATAATAATTACATAACGCAAAGTGAACATTTTTAAACGACTCATATTTGTTTTTTGTTATTACGGAATTAACACTAATTATTTATTCTAAATCATTTTTCAAATCATTCATTCTTTAAGTTCTTATAAATTGCGCAAGGCAAACATTAAAAACAAGTAAAAGTGAACAAAAAAAGAAAAAAAGTGACGTTAGAGAACAATTTTCATGTACTCATAAAAAATCAAGAGTATTATATCAACTAACTCTTTTTACGGATTTTTTTCTAGCAACTATTCCCTCTAACAATTTTTATTTATTCATTACGTAATAAATAATTATTCATGTGTTCCTTGTTTACTTTAGAAAATCAAGTGATAATTTATTACTTAATTCCTAATTCATTCTTATTATTAATTACAGTCATTTGCCAATGCATTTTTAAAAATATAAAATTTATTATTTTAAAAGATTGATATGGTAAAATTATCTTATTATTTCTTAAGAGATATGTCAAATTAATCCTGAACAAGTAAAGATGTAAAGATGGAGTAGAAACTAAATTTTCCAAGTTTAATTTTTTTTAAAAAAATATTATTAAAAAAAGAATAATATGAGATGAAATCCCATTAAAAGTGTACACTTTGCATATTCTTCAAGAAATTAAAGGAGTGATTTGAGAAATGATTAAGAAAAATAATTAATGTTAAATGTGATGATAGAAAAAAAATTTGTTTATCTCTTAATATGCTAAAGCAAAAAACTAAAAATGATAAATAATTAAGATTTTTTTTTTTACTGAATATAACATATGAGTTATTTTAAAAAGTTAAACTTTTTAAGAAAAAATAAAAATGTGACATGGCATCTCAATAGGAGAGAGAATAATATTTTTTTTGGTGTCCAGTATATTTTGAGGAAAATATGTAAAGTTGGGTGATATTGTAGTCCTAAAACAAACATAAGTAATATTACTAGGTAATTTCTCAAACATGGGTGACTATCTAGAAAAATTACTCTGAGATAATAATATTTATATTTTAATAATTTATGTGAATGTATAATTTTTATAAAGTCGGATGAAAAAGGATATAATCCATTGATTCTTCTTTTGAGGATCGTTAACTTAAGAGCTTTGCTTTATTCTTGAATGATAAATACTTGTTGGAATTTTTCCATAAATGTGGAGCCAAGCTTGATCACAATCATGAAGATATGAGAACTTACGACTCACAATTTGGAGACGAAAATTCTTTTGTGCATGGATCACTAATGAAGAGAAGATGTTTTCTATGTATTTCTTCCCTTTTACTAGTCTTATGAAAACCCTTCCAATCAAACCTTTTAATGTTCCTTTATTCATTTGATTGGAACTAGTTATTTTAGGGTTAATTATCTCGAGATAAGTTATCTTATCATACATATGAGATAATTTATCTTATCACTATGATATAAATTGTGAGATGAATAATTCAAGTACCACCTAATAACTCCAATCAAACGCATGATAGAATTAATATACCTTATACATAACACCAAATGATTTCCTAATAGTATATAGAAGTTGGATTGAAATTATATTTACTAACGTAATATTATATCAAGAAGCACCAGTGGTCTAGTGGTAGAATAGTACCCTGCCACGGTACAGACCCGGGTTCGATTCCCGGCTGGTGCAGCATTTTTTGGATTTATTTTTGTATAATTCCCCAGCAGACATTTAAACGAAAAATAGAAACAAACCATGCCGCTCTCTTGGGCCTTGGCCCATTAACACTCATAATTTTGACACAAATTGCTGACTTGGCATATTATTGTCATCTCACCTTTAATGATGGATTCCATTAACCTTAATATTTGACATTTTACCTATTTATTTCCTCCATCTCTTCTTCTCCCATTTTTCTATCTATTTTATTTTCTTACTTATTGCATTATGGATGCAAATACTTTAAATGGGTCGAACTTGAATGTTAGTGTGAAATAAGCTAGGTTTAAGTGTAAGATATGTAGAATTTTATGTACCTATTAATAAACAAACGAAACTGATTTTTCTATGTGATAAAATAAAAATAAAAGAAGGTGTCGAATTTTCTTTTCATAAACACACGCCTAAGCTACAACAGACATACTGGACCACATCAATTAATGACTTAATTTGTAAAGATCATTGCAAAAAAAAAAAAAAAAAAAAAAAACAAAACCTCATTCTTCAATCAAACATCACAAGTTTAGCCATAAAAAAACAGTAGCTAACCGCACCTAAAATGAATCCCAATTGAATTCAAATTCCACAACAATTTCAACACCTCCAGAGTCCAGACATTATAAGTTCAGCAAAAAATTCTGAGCAACCAACACCGAAAATTAGTTAAGAAAAGCTATAAGAATTCACTTTGCACATAATAAAATACCAAAAGTTCAGCCAATCTATTTGCCAAAATAAGAGTGAATTCAAAAAATTCAAGTTAGCTCTAAGCCTCTAAATAGTTACACTTAGTCTTCAAATGTGATTTTTAGTCTTTAAATGGGTAGAAATCATTGATAATTGCAGAAGGTTTCATCTTCTAAAGGTGTGGATTGTTGTTTTGAAAGGTTTCTCCAAAGAGTAGGTTAAGAGACTTGTTTATTTTGGAGAAATAATTATGGAAGTCTTTTCACTTTTGGAGGGAAATAATTACAAGGATCCGTAATAGAGTTGGGTTAACCCGGATGCTATGGAGAAAATAAAACACATGGCGGTATGTATTTGAATGTTTTTTACTTGTCTAACACGCGCATAACAATTATGTGAGGTAAAAAAAAATGTGTTAAAATGGAACATAAAAATTGGAATTGAAGGATATTAAAATGTAACAAGGTTAAGTTGGAGTGCTAAAGTGAAATTTAAGCACAAGTTTAAGGGGTTGTACATGTGTTTGGCTGGGAATGAATTAAGCGCAATGTCCATTTATTTAAGAAGAATTAAATAAACAATCAAACTTGATAATACGTATCTAACGTAGAAATAAATGTTAAATGTTAGTACTCATAATTTTCCACAACCCAAAACTTATGATATTAGCTATGTATAGTATTCATAAACTAGCAAAACAATGAAAGAATAATAGAACTCGTCGTTGCATTCAATAGCGCCTTCGCTCCTCATACGTTCCTTGCCTCCAAAAAACCAAAAGTATGTCATCCCTCTTCAGAATATATTATATTTTTTAGGCTTTATATACGACATAATTATGTATAAGATATGGTGCGATAATATGGAAGAATTATAGACTCTAAGCGGAATATCATGTTTAACTACAAAAGAATGTTATTTTTCTTTTCTTGTAGCAAGAAATTTTAATTTCAGTTTTAGTCGGACAAATAAGCTCATTGTTCTTTGTGTATATTGAGATTGTAGTTTCTCTTTCAAATTTCGTGTATAAAATTTAGTATTATCATATAATTTATATATCATTTTGAAAGAAAAAAAATGTGCAAATGAGATGACGCACATACGAGTCCACAAACTAATTTATTTGAAAGAGGATAAGATTTGATAAAATTGTGTGAAGAGCATGTTGCCAAAATGATGCACAACTAATAAGTAAAACACATCATATTTATTAGTTTGTAGTTTTCCATGATTCATGACTAATTACTTTTAACTCTTTCATTATCAATAGTTATACCCAAACTCATTAAGTATTTTTTTTTTCTTCCTATTATTACAAGAGGAAGATGCCATGGGCAAAGTACTGGTGGCAACTTATTAATTAAAAAGGAAACTTTTCCATTTTAGAAGGGGAGAAATAGAAAAGTAAAGTAGAATTGAGACGACGACACTCAACCATGTATAACTAGAAATTATGGAAATAATAATAGTAATTAAAATTTTAATTAAAAATTAAGATGAGAAGAGGAAAACTAACAATGAAGCAAAGTATAATTGAATAAATTTAAAATGAGAAGAGAAAACTCGAACATGATTCAATGAGGCAAACAAAGATAACCGATACATAAAAAAAATACTTCGTATCTTTATATATCTAAAAGGAACAAAAAGATAGCAAACGCCAAACAACAACTCTGTCCTCATTAAATAAATACATTGAGTAGTACTTTAAAGTATAAATTAGAGTATAATCCTACATTGTTAGTATAATAAGAATAAATAATTGGAGAGACCAGAATAATTGGACGTAAAACAAGACACAAAGGTGTCACATGATGACTTAGATATACAGCTCAAGACAACTGCAGATTAACAATATAAACCCCATTATTATTATTTTATATAATTATTATACTAAAATAAGTGTATTACTCTTTGCTGCCCTTTCAAGTCCTCCAATAGACATATTTCCTTAAATTCTTGGAGATAATAATTAATTTAAATAAATCATGTATTTGGTACATGAGTTGACATATACATATATGCACTTATTTTATCGACTTAAAACTCACCTGATCAAAGGTCGGTTCATATATAAACTAAATTAATTAATCTTGATTAATTGTATAGTGTAAGTGATGACTAATGTCAAGCCACGTCAAGTCAGCTATGTTTTTATTTCCATAATTATTAGTATGGATACGAATATGGAGGATATCCAATAGGGAGAAACATTTTGATCTCTTATAATATCGCAATAGAGAAAGGTAAGACGTTCCATTATACTTCTAAGTCCACCTGTATTTGTGATGGAGCAGTAAATATTTTTTCATTTTTAATAAAGGTTGTGGGTTCAAGTATTGACTCTTGAATATGGAGTCACTTGTGTTATGAAGCAGATTATTCTTCAATGTAAGACCATCCAACGTAAATTGTAATTTAATGAAATCTCAATACAAGTATCAAACATTGCATGAGAAATTACATTAAACGTCTACGTATATATACCTTTTGATTTTTTATTATCTTTTAAACTTGATAAGCCAGTCACCAGTGATGCCATCTTTGTTGTTCAATTTCTATTAAGGTGTCCTAAATAAGATGTCGATAAGATATTTAATTACAAGTCGAAAAGCTAATATATTATATATTTATGTTATAGTAACTAACATAACGACCCTTTACCAAAATGAGTCGAATTAAGTCGACTATTGTTTTCTTGATAAAGAAGAAATTGAACTCACATCAATCCTTTTTAGAAGATTTCTTGTACGCATTAAATTCTCATACAAAGAATTTACCAAATAAAACAAGTCTTGACCCCTTGTAATTCTGTTTCAGTTTCTTCCCTGGTCGATCACCAAGACTTCAAAATCTAATGCATGCACCTTCATTATGATGCGTTCTTTTCTTAACTACAAGTTTTAAATTCAAATTTTGAGAATGAATTTTTTTTTATGGAAAATGATTTCTTTTGAAGAAGACCCTATATGAAGCTAATTTTAATGTAATTAGACTTCAATGCAGATATTGAATCGAAAAAGTAATCCAATAAATGCATTATTCTTCTTCTTATTATTATTATTACTAGGGAAAAGGGTCAAAATGCCCTTAAATTATGTGAAATGAACAAAAATGTCATTCGTTTATAGTTTGACTCAAAAATATCTTTGTCGTCTATATATAATTTGGTTCAAAAAATGCCCTTGCAGTCAATACTTTGGTCCAGAAATGCCCATATAGTTACTAAATGGGTCAAAATGCTCTTTTCCGAATAAATATATTATTTCTTTTCTTTTTAAACACATCTTCTTCCTAATTAAAATATTATTAAAGAACCATATTCTTGTTTTCTTTCTTTTAAAATCACATTAACAAATAAAAATGTAGGAACTAATTTTCTTCTTCTTAATCTCATTTTATCAATTAAAATAGAATAACTTCATGTACCCTTTCGATGGATAATATATGTCATATATATAATATCATAGTAGACCATCATTAATTTTTATTTATATAACGATAAAAAATAATCATAATAAATTAAGAAATATTTATTTTTTGAATTGAAGTAGGATAAACATTTGTTAATTTAAAAAAATATTATTAGAAAAAGAACGTGTTAAAAAAATAATATATTTATTTGGAAAATAAATATTTTTAACGTATTAAATAACAATAAGGACCTTTTTTTTAATTAAAGTACTAACGACAATGACATTTTTGAACCAAATCATAAACGGATGATATTTTTATTCATTTTACCTAGTTTAAAAACATTTTTTACCCTCTCTCCCTTTTGTTGTTAACCAACCACTTGTTGAATTTATGTGCGAAAAGACATCTATTTACAAAAATTCAATCTCTCACTAAGAAAATCATTATTAAAACCCTAATTATTGGCTTGGACGTCAATGATTTTCAACTAGTGTATGATTCGATCAGCCATGTGTTGGCCCATGTCTAGAGATTGACTCTTGAAATTGGTGTAATAATTCACAAAAAAAGATTTGATACTCCAATATATCTGCACCTATATATATAACCTTTTTACCTTTAATGCTGTATAATATTTGAGCACCATAACGTAAGGATGGTCAATTATTTTGTTGTGTTTTATAAAGGTGCCGACATAAAAAAAAATGGCTCAACTCCACGTGTCGTGCCTTAGAGTTTGACACGTCGATTAGTGGGAGATGAAACTAGAGTCTTTGACTAAATATATCGATTTCGTTTAATTTAAAATTACTTTCCTTTTCATTTATATAATTAATAAAAAAGAACATATGTCATTTTACTTGTCAGTTTAAAAATAATGAGATAAGTTACTATTTATATTTTTTATACCTTGTTTTTTTTATCATTACTTTTACTTATACATTTTAGATGTATTATTTCTTAATTTTTCAACTTGAATAAATAAAACTGGACATTTATTTTTAGTAAAATGATCAAGTAAAAATGAAAGGGGTATTAAATAAGTTGTTTTCATGTGAAAATAATGATATATATATATATATATATATATATATATATATATATATATATATACTCGCTCTAATATTAATCTTATTTTACATAGTATTATTGCACTAATTAGGTAATGGGTTTAACTTATATGATTTAAATATCATTAAAAATTTATACAATTGGAATAGTACTAGTACACTTTCCCTTTCCCTTTCATTTATTTCCTTAATTTTGTCTGAAGACTTTTCTTATTACTAATAAAATAAAATAGCTCATGTGGACTGTGGTCTTGTTTTATAAAAAGACTTATTAGAATTAATAGAAAAAAATTAGTGATTAATTGATTAATTATCTAAATTTTCACTTTGTTGATAAAGATTTAATTCTCTACTGTCTACATTATAATTTCCTTCTCTAGTTTTCCTTACCCTTACCTCCAATTTTTTAAAACAAAGACTTATTATAATTAATAATACTGACTTTATTTTCTACATTAAAAATCATGTGTGTTACACAAAATAATTCATTTTTATATCGCACGTAACTATCTAATCTAATGATGACAAAATTGGATATAACGTATAAAACTCATGAGTCATGAGTAACTATAGTTTAGGTCGACAAATTAAATAAAGATTATTTCCTCGTATTCAATCCGTCAACCCCAAAGTTTGATTTATCCATTAAAAGTCAGAAATTAATATATACATGGTTGCAATTTATTAGCCCAACAAAAATATACGATATATATAGCAGTTCGTAATCAACGTGTCAATTGCTTATTTTTTAAAGTAATAAGGTTCAACAACTATGTTTCAACTAATACTATATATTCGATTCCAATGGTATTTTTTATACATTGCACCATATGCGTTTCGTTTTTCTATTTTTTCAATACATATATAATTGTGGCACCTCATTTTTATCGTTTCATGCTACTTTTTTAGTTTATCTCGTCAAGTTCTCTTGCTCGATCGATGTTGTAAAGAACATGGCATCACTTCAATCACTACTGGAAATTACAAGGTTTTTTCCACCTCGAATTAATGATAATTTTATATTGTAAAATATGACTATTATTTATCTCTTTCTCATCAAATTAGTTCACTAAAAAAATACCTAGTGGAAATTAAAATTAAATATAAAATAATATTTTTTAGCCTTTTTTTTTTAATGCAATCATGAGTGGGAGTGTAAAGTGGTAACATGTCACATGGGCACGTCAATGGGGTATAGGAGTACAAATAGTATGCATTAATTGGATGCACCCTTATTTTATTTTATGCGTATTCAAAGTTTAAAATGTAATTGAAAAATAATTATTTTAATGTGGACAAAATTTAAATAAAAATACCCTTCAATCAATATATGAAATAACTCCAGTACATTTTGTCAGATTTGAAAAATTCTCTTCCACGAGGAATATATTTTCAGTACAATCAATTGTTGAAACATGAACGTAATTGAAAGAGTTGGAGAATCAAACTCAATGGTAGATGAATTAATATGAAGATTTAATAGGAAGATAATTAGTATAAAATAAAAATCAAAGATAGTATCTTGATAGGTAAAATTTAAGTAAACCATAAAATGGTTTCACATATTTAACCTTCATATTTTTGACACATAGTGATGTCATGGATGACATCAAGAGGAAGAATTCATTCCTATAAATAGGTAGCTCTTAATTCATTTTCAAAACATCCTCTCACTTGCTTTCTCATCTTCTAAGACATTTGATGTTTTCTCTCTTGTAGTATTTCACTTGTATTCTTTGTAGAGTAAATAAATATTGGTGCAGTTGTTCTTTGGTGGACGTAGGATCATTTTGATCTGAACCACGTTAAATATTGTTGTTCTTCCTTGTTCTTTAATTGCACGTTTCCGCTAACAATTAGTATCAGAGCCAAGGTTCTGTCTGAGTATGCTCTATGGTTACAGCATAGTCTGAACTTTCACATAAAAAAAGAATTACTTTGGTTTTCTGTATTTCCAAATACATTGTAGTAGAAGAGGAAGAACAAGTAAAGATGAGTTCCATGAAGTTTGAAATTGATAGATTTAGTCGGTGCAACAACTTCAATATCTGAAAGATCCAGATGATGGCGTTACTGCGAAGGAAAGGTTCAATCCATGCTATTGTCGGAAAGTACCCCGATAACACATCGAATTCCGACAAGGAGAAGATTAAAGGAGATGCATTAAGCGTAATCCAACTGTCCCTTGCACCTAAGGTACTTTGTGAAGTGAGTACAAGTATCGAAGAGATGGCCAAAGAGTTATGGAAAAGGTTGGAAGGGCTTTATCAGGACTGGTCAGTGACAACAAGGATGTTGTTACAACGGCGTCTTCACACATTTAAGATGGATTTAGATACTTTGTTGAAGGACCATCTAGATGCGTTCAACAAACTTGTGATGGACTGACAGACTATTGGAATTAAAAATGATGAGGAAACGCTAGCATGTGCTTTGCTTTTTTCATTGACTTCAAAATATTGTGATATTGAGAATTCAATGATGTGTAGCAAAGAGCCTATCACTCTTGAGCAAATGCGGCAAGCACTGAACTCCTGTGATGTGCGGATGCATTTTGAAGGAGACAAAGGTGATGAAGCTAGTGGGCTCTTTGTGAGAGATTGTACTAGCCAACAGGAAAGGTGCAAATCGAAGTACATATCAAAATCTCGTGTGAACAATAAGAATGCGGAATGTTGGGCTTGTCACAAGAAAGGGCACTTTGAACGAGATTGCCTTATGTCAAAGTCCAAAGAAAAGGCGATTGCACCCATTGTTGAGCAAGTACATGATTCTGATGATGATTATGTACTAACAACATCATGCAATAGTGGAGTCTATGACAACAAATGGGTCTTAGACTCTGGTTGTACTCTGCATATGATATTCCGAAAAGATTGGTTCAGTAGCTATGAAACAAGTGGAGAAACCGTAGTAGTGGAAAATAATACAACTTGTAAAATAGTTGGCATTGGATCAGTTCGTGTTCGCTGCCATGATGAAATTGTGAGGACTATTACAGAAGTCCGTTATGTTCTTGATCTGAAGAAAAATTTGATCTCCCTAGGTACTTTAGATAAACAAGGCTACAACTACACGAGTGAAGGAGGAACTATGAAAGTGACTAAAGGGTTTTTAGTCATGTTGAAGGCCAATCTGGAGGATGGCCTCTACACACTTGCGGGAAGCACCATTATTCACTCTGTAAATGCATCTACAGTGCAATTATCTAATGATGACAAGGCAAAATTATGGCACATGAGATTAGGCCATATGAGCGCACGAGGACTGAAGATGTTGAGCAACCGCAACCTTTTGAATAGTGAGAAGATCAGCACACTTGAATTTTGTGAACACTACGTCTTAGGGAAGTATAGAAATGTCAGCTTCAGCACTGGTAAGCACAAGACGGGAGAGGTGCTAGACTACATCCATTCAGATTTTTGGGGTCCCTCTAAGCTTCCATCGAAGTGAGGAAAGAGGTATTTTCTCACATTCATTAATGATTTTTCAAGAAAGGTTTGGGTGCGTTTCTTGAAGACAAAAGGTGATGCTTTTGAAGCATTTAAAGAGTGGAAGATTTTGGTTGAAAATCAAATGGAGTGAAAAATCAAGTATCTTCGCACAGACAATGGCTTGGAGTTTTGGAGTGAAGAGTTCAATGATTTCTGCAAAGTTCATGGGATCGCAAGGCATAAGGCGGTCAGGCACACACCACAGCAGAATGATGTTGCCAAGAGAATGAACAGAACTCTTCTTGAGAAGGCTCGTTGTATGCTCTTACAAGCCAAGATGTCTAAAGTATTTTGGACCGAAGCAATTCATACTGCTTCTCATATTGTCAATCGATCTCCAACATCAGCGATTGAATTTAAGACTTTGAATGAGGTATGGTTAGGTGAACCCTCTAACTACTCAAACTTGCGAATATTTAGGTGTCCAGCTTATTATCATGTTAATGAAGGAAAGCTTGAACCAAGGGCTAAGAAGGCCATATTCGTAGGGTATGTATATGGAGTAAAAGGGTACAAACTTTGGTGTTTGTCTTTACTCAAATTTGTAGTTAGTAGAGATGTTGCCGTTGATGAATCCTCTATACTTGATCCTCGTAAAGTTTCTGTGGAGATATCAAGAAACGAGAACAACAAGCAGGTGGAGCTATCGGTGGAGCTTACCAAGGAAAATGATCAAATGACTTAAGTTGATGAGTCAAAAGATGCAGATCTTAAAGAACTTGTTGTCAATGAACCATACACAATTGCGAATGGAAGGAATAAAAGGAAAATACATAAACCAGAACGTCTTATAGAGCAAGAAAATCTTATTGCATATGCGTTCGTAGCTGCAGAAGAAGAGATTAAGGATCTCGAGCCCTCCTCGTATGTTGAAGCAACTTCTTGCAATGATGCTGCACAATGACAGTTAACCATGATGGAAGAGATAAAGTCTCTTCACAAAAATGAGACATGGGTCTTAGTTAAAAGGCCAAAGGGGAAAAAAACAATTGATGCAAATGGATCTATAGAAAGAAAGAGGATATTCCAGAAGTGGAAGATGTTAGGTTCAAGGCTAGATTGGTTGCAAAGGGTTTCAGGCAGAATGGGGGGAATTGACTACAATGAGATATTCTCTCCAGTCTTGAAACATAGCTCAATTCGCGTGCTACTAGCATTGGTTGCACAATTTGATTTAGAGCTTCGACAACTTGATGTCAAAAGTGCTTTCTTACATGGTGATTTAGAGGAGACAATCTATATGAATCAGCCTGAAGGTTTCCTAGCTGAAGGAAAAGAAGATCATGTATGCCAACTGAAGAAGTCTTTGTATGGTTTGAAGCAATCCCCTAGACAGTGGTACAAGAGGGTTTGATGCATTCATGACTACACATGGATTTTTGAGGAGTGCATTTGATAGATGTGTGTATCACAAGAAGATGTCTCGTAACTCTATGATTTATCTATTGTTGTATGTTGATGATATGCTTATTGCTGCTAACAACATCACATAGATAAATATTTTGAAGAAATTATTGAGCAAGGAATTTGATATGAAGGATTTGCAAGTTGCAAAGAAAATCCTTGGAATGGAGAGTTCAAGAGAAGACAGTGTTGTACATCTTTCTCAAAAGAGGTACATCAAAAATGTTCTTGAGAGATTCAATATGCATATGAGCAAGCCTGTAAGAGCACCGTTAGCTTCTCATTTCAAGATTTCTGAGTTACAAATGCCTCAGTCTATAGATGAGGTGGAACATATGTCAAAGGTTCCTTATGCCAGCGTAGTTGGCAACATTATGTATGCTATGGTGTGCACACGTCCAGATATTGCTCAATCTGTAAGTTTAGTAAGTAGGTACATGGCAAATCCAGGAAATAGACATTGGGAAGCCGTGAAGTGGATATTGAGATATCTCAAAGGAGCTTCTGATGTTGGCCTAACCTTCTGGAAAAGTGAAGGTATTTCACTTCTCGGTTATGTAGATTCTGACTATGCAGGGGATCTTGATAGAAGGAGGTCCACAACTAGATACATCTTTACTCTCGTTGGTAATGCCGTTAGTTGGAAATTGACTTTATAGTTGATTGTTGCATTGTCTATAACAGAGGCAGAATATATGGCCGCAATGGAGGCAGTGAAAGAAGCTGTCTGGTTGAAAGGTTTGGTGGTAGAATTGAGTTTGATTCAGCTGGAATCAACTCTAATATGTGATAATCAAAGTGCTATTCATTTGATTAAAATCAAAGATTTCATGAGCGCACCAAACACATTATGTCAGATTCCATTTTATTCGAGATGTCATAGAAGAGGGAGCTATCAAGGTTGAGAAGGTTATCACAGATGATAACGCTACAGGCATGTTGACCAAGATAGTCCCGCTTGCCAAGTTTGCGCACTGCAAGGACTTGGAGGGAGTATGCATCAAGTGATACAACTCTGGGGGAACAACTGCTAGGTGGAGCTAGTATGTTAAACAAAGTTGGTTTGATTCTTCTTGTTTCTTACAATGGGATTGCCCAGTAAGCTTAGAAGTTTTGGTCGGAGTTGTTTATACGCATGCTCGGAACGCAAACCAAGGTGGAGATTGAAAGAGTTGGTTTGGTCGCTGTGGAATCAAACTCAATGGAAGATGAATTAATATGAAGATTTGGTAGGAAGATAATTAGTACAAAATAAAAGTCAAAAATAGTATCTTGGTAGGTGAAATTTAAGTAAACCATAAAATGGTTTCACATATTTAACCTTGACATTTTTGACACATAGTGATGTCATAGATGACATCAATAGGAAGAATTCATTCCTATAAATAGGTAGCTCTTAATTCATTTTCACAACATCCTCTCACTTGCCTTCTCATCTTCTAAGGCATTTGATATTCTCCCTCTTGTAGTATTTCACTTGTATTCTTTGCAAAGTGAAATAAATATTAGTGCAGTTGTTCTTTGGTGGACGTAGGATCATTTTAATCCGAACCACGTAAAATATTGTTGTTCTTCCTTATTCTTTAATTTCACGTTTCCGCTAACAGTAATTCTATAACTCTGTCTTTGAGTTTTCAATTATATAACCACAAATTTCATGATTCTTTTTTATTTTTGGGTAACAAATTTCATGATTCTGTTCTTAAGTTCTCATTTTTATAAAATAAAATAAAAAAACTTCCATATGGGTTGGTATCTAAGAAATAATTCAGTCCAAAGTAGAGGATTTAATATTATAATGCAAGTCTTTCATTATTATTAGGGGGATCGGTCCTAGAGAGAGGGTGGCTCGATCCATACCTTAAATATATACCTCGTGGCTTTCTACCTAAGATCGATCGTTAAAATATCATGTCACTAACTAGTTAAAATATTGAAATTAGTTTAGTTTTAACAACACTAGCGAAATAATTTTAGGAGTTGGGACTACGAATGTTGATTATATATAGAGATTTATGATTTTTTTTTTTTATATAAATCTAATAATTTATCTAATACCATTTGTTTTCTAACCATTGAGGCATTGACTAGAGTCGACAAATAATAATTATATTCCCCTAATCAGTCAAGCTCTAAGTTTTTATTATTTAATAAGTGGTTGCAAATTTTATTCCAATAGACAAGAATTCACAATCCAACGTGTGGCAATCTCTTATTAAGGTCCCACAAATGTTCCAACTAAAACGTACACTATTTTATTTCAACGACAGGGAATATTTTATATCTCTTTTGCTATAATTGGTTAATGGAATTAAACTATTTCTATTTTCTAATTTTTTTCATATTTTAATTGTCCATATACTTAGGAAAAAAACATTTTCTCGAAATCACATTTTCCTTAAAAGTCTCGAAAATAAATTTCCTAACATGTAGCTAGGGGACAACTTCCACGATCATCAATAAATTAGCTTTAAGGTTTTTCTCAGCCATCCAATGTTCTTTTTTTCCTGTTCTTACGTCCAACTGAATAACCAAATTCACAAAATTGTACTTCTATATTGATCAACACTGTTTGGAAAAAAAAATTAAATAGGAAGAAATAGTAATTAATTAAAGGGAAAAAGGTTTGAAATATATTCTAATTTTGATCGAAATTGCTGTTACGATACCGAACTTTGGAAAGAACCTTTTACCCCTCTGCACTATTTAATAGTGTATTTAAAGGTATATATGTGCCCACGTGGATATCATAAATATTGCATTATTATAAATAGTAATGTGTCCACATGGACACATATATACCTTTAAAATACACTATTAAATAGTGCATAGGGTAAAAGGTACTCCATAAAATTTGATATCGTAACAATAATTTCAGCCAAAGTTGAAGTATTTTTCAGATCCTTTTCCCTTTAATTAAACAAAATGTTTACACATGATGGTATTTTGATATATAGAAGTTTAACAAATAGAATATCTTTCGAGGAACCTTTTATATACACATTAACAAAGAGTGCTAAATTTTTTATCGGAACAAGTTAATTGCCATTGAATCCGATGTCATTATAGGCTTTTGGAACAGTATTTCTTACTTAAACTATAAGTGAGTTTTTTACTTTTATTCTGAGGTTTGTTAAGTAAGAAATACTGTTCCAAAATTATTTTTAAATAGTATATACCAACCAAAAAAACATTAAAAAAAATATTTTTGAAAAGTATTTCTCACTTACGAATATTATTATTTTTTTTTAACAAAAACATCACTTATTTTCTAGAAATGAGCTTTCCACCAAACACGCCCTCTATTTATATATATTGCCAGAAGTGGCACCTCCTTTTTATATATTGTTTCACTCTACTTTTGCACTTTGTCTCATCAAAGTTCTGTTTTACACTATATGTTGCTTATATTGTCATGGTTCGATGCCCATCTTTCAACAAAAAATTATGTGATAAATAAAAATTAAAATATTAATTATTATAATTATATAATTAATTTTACACACTTTTAATATAATTAAAAAAAATTATATATTTTTTATTAAATTTCTGACTTTATCACTATTGTTACACAATCACCTTTTCGATGAGTGGGAGTAAACATGTCACATGGGACGGTCAACACGGCAAAGGGGAACAAATAGTAAAAATTGGATGGATTATCTACTTAAAGTATACTACTTTCTCATTTTTTAATCAGTATTCAATGTTTAGTCGTTTGGAATGTAATTAGAAATAATTACTCTTTTAAGTAAAACAAAATTTATATTTTAAAAATAAAATACTATAAAAATAAGGAATCACGGATCTATCAACAATCTTATCCATCTTTATATCTCTCCAACCATAAATATATGATTTTTGTGCTTTAACTCAATTCCCAAAACAAATAATAATAATATATCTAGTAAAATTTATTAAGTGAGATATGACAAGTATAAAGTGTACATATACCTAATCACTAACTCGTAGAGTGTAACAACCCGAATCGTCGTTAATTAGGAATCAAGAAGCGTCAGGAAAATTGGGGCCCTTAGCGGGCCAGAAGCCGCTAGGGCGGCGACACTCTAGCGGAATAAGTGGCCGCCAAAGCAGGATGGACGGGACAAAATTTAAATAACGCGGAGTCTTGTTTTCTCCTTTTTTCAAAAACCCCAGAAAGAGGTGAGGATCGCCCCAGAAACCCCCAAAAGGCTGCTCTAAGCTTAAGAAGGAAGGATAAAGAGATTTCTAGCATAAGAATGATGATAGCTCGCGAATTTCCATCAAAATCCACCATCTCGTCGTTCAAAAGCCTGGATTGGAGCTATAATCCCTCTGCGAATGCTTGACGCCCAGGTAGGCTAGGTTTATTAATTGAGTAGTTATAAATATATGATTCGCTGCTTATTATAATGGTAATTGATGGTAGAAATCATGCGTAGGATTTCGTGCACCGAAAAAGAGATGATTATTCGTATATTCCTAAGTGTTGCATCATATGTATACTGTAGACGGAAGTCCTATCCCATGAACTATGGTTATGTGATGGTTGATTTCCTGTTGTGTGAAATAAACTTGTTAATGTCTTCGTGATATGCATGTATGTATGGAATTAGGGATATTATGGATCGTACCTAATGAAAAGACTAAATATGTACAATTGCATGCCATGAACCTAATACTTGATTGTATGACTATATAAGTATGTGTGTTATGAATGTGATTGTGATTGTGCGGATGAGATCAGGTGTCACGTACCGACACACTAACATGCATTGAATCACATACACTAGGATCGGATGTCACGTACCGACATACATATTGGAACGGGTGTCATGTTCCGACACACTAACTTGGATCGGGTGTCACGATCTGGCACACTAACAATTTAGGCGTGGGTTCCATGAGAGGACCATTGACTTGCCATATATGCGTATTAAAAAGAATATGGATATGTGCGTTGTTCTCGAACTGATAACTAGATTGCGCATTATATATATATATATATATCACACACACACACACGTGAATTGTTGGTGTCGCAAGGTAAATAAGTATATTTGTAATGAATGAACTTTGAATAGTCAGGCCCAAATTGAGAGGTGGTATGGTAAGTGGGGACTAAGGGTCCGGTGTTATCTTTGTTATTTAGAAAGGTGGTCATGTGTATTGTCGTAGAGGATTGGGGTGGTGTTATGTCGTAGTGTTAATAGTTGGGTTTTCCCCGGAAGGGGAGTAGTATTGGAGTAGTTAACAAGCCTTGACAAAAGTACCATGGGGTCAAGGGTTGAGTGGTGATGTGGAAGAAGTATGGGCGTGTCGTGAGTGGTTGGCCGGGTCGTAGTGGTTATATCCGAAAACTCCTCTAAGAGATAGAAGGGTTAAGCTATGATCAAGGATGGATCGGGTAAGGGGTTGGAGTCAAGCGTACTATTATGAGTTAAAGTATCTGGAAATAGTAAGGGCAGAAAAATATAAAGGTGGAGGAGTGAACAGTCTTATTGCATGTTTCTTGCTAGGGGATTTCTTATATTATGCGGTGGGCATCGGGTTGACCGATGATGTCTACCAATACGTGTGATTGTACTGATACTACTCTTGCTGTATCTTTTTGGCATAGTCTGGTTGCAGGGTCAGTGATGTTTCGTAGGTAAAGACGAAGACAATCTCCAACAACTTCTACTTTTTCTTCCATGTGGTTGGAGCTGCGACATTTATAATTTTGTTATACCTTGTACTCTTAGTAGCTCTTGTATATGTCTAGACTAGATCCCTAGAGTACTTTACAAGTTAACTTTGAATTGTTTTTGAACTCTTTTATTTATTAAGTCTACATAAATTTCTTCTATTTTTAGCTTTCTTAAATCTTCCGCATACTTTAAATGGGTTGAAAATCGAGGGTTCTCCTACTTAGGTGTTAGAGTAGGTGTTTGCACGGCCCGGTGGGTTGGATGACATAGAGATAAAGTCGACATTAAACCCAAGTAAAATAGGAATAAAACAATGAAACTCAATTCCCAAAACAAAAGTTATCCAAATTCAAACAAACCGACCACCAATTTGATCGGAGTTTCGAACTAAATATGAAACTATAACCATAGGAATAAGTTTAGGTAAACATGTGGGGCGTTAGAACTGTGTAAAGTTCTTAAAAAACATAATTGTGATGATAATGGGTTATTGGAAGATAGTGGGATTTGCTGAAGTCGAAGAAAGATTCAATTAGTGTTGTCCTGAGATATAAATGCGTTGGACAAAGATGAAACATTAAAAACATAGTGGTATACGCTTTAAAATTTTGTCGCAGTTATCTAAGCACCAATTCATGCTTCATGTTCTCTGTTTTTTTTTTTTTTAATCTGTTTGGATTTCCCCATATTTTACTTTGAGATGCTGCACTTTCCACCCCAGTCCCCATGTGTTTACTTTTAAATACGGAGAGAAAAATTCTTTTGTCAGAAAATTTGGCTAAAATGATAAAATAACATATTTTACATTATATTATTTTACCTTTTTGAACATTTTCATCATTTTAATTTTAATACTTTTTAATTAAAAAATGGGAAAAAAAAAGAGTTTATTTTAAAATAAAAAAGATATTATAGATTTTTTAAATTTCTGGCCAAATTTTTTGGCCATTTAGCATTACCCTTTCTGGAGAATGTATTTATCTTTTTTTTTCTTTTCACTAACAAGTTGATTTTTTTTTTTTCTGTTTCTCACCCGATGTTCAGTATTCATATTGAAGTGATGGAGTCAGTCCTGTATTGAGATAAAATGCTTCCTAACAAAGGAAATTTTGTATTCAGAGGACTCAAATCTGAAACATCTAGTTAAGTATTTACCATTCCACGTCTCCACCACAACCCTTGTTGATAAAGTTAGCTTGATGTACAGCACTCTTGGTGCAAATATAATTGTTTCATGGGAAAAGGGCATGATATACCACTTAACTTTATTATTTAGAGTTGATATATCATTCGTTATGAAAGTGACTCATATATACCCCTATTGTTATACAAATGACTCACAAATACCCTTTTTCTCCAACGGAAGTGAAAAAAGTTAATTTTAATTTAATTTTTTTATTATTGTTTAAAAAATAAATATAATCCATATGGGGTATATTTGATCCTCCTCACATGTTTTTTTTTTTTGGCTTTTTTGTTTCAATGACTAATTTAAATTTATTATTTTGATTGTCAAGTTTATTTATGTTTCTCTATTTTTCCTGTAAAATTTATTATAGGTGCTTCAATTTTATTTTTTTTTACAAATACAAAAAACTAATTACAATATAGCAAAAAAAAAAATAGTTTTAAATTATAGCATAGCCACAAAAAAATTAGTTTAATTTTTTTTTTCTTTACACTTAAAGAATGAAAGAAAAAATAAAATAAGAATAAAAAATTCAAATAATGATAATCAAAGAAGTCAAAAAACAATTTATGTATGAAAAAGATTAAAATTTACCTTGAACTTTGCTAGAAGGATCATATATACCACATGATTTTTTTTAAGATTAAAAGTCAAAAATATAAATTTAAAACTAATTTTTTCACTTCTGTTAGATGAAGGATATATGTGAGCTCCTTTTGTAACGGTAGGGGTATATGTGAGTAATTTGTATAACAATAAGGGTACATATGAGCCAACGAAGGGTATATTAGTTCTAAATGAAAAAGTTGAGAGGTATATCAGACTCTTTTCCTTATTTCATTAACTTATAAATGGGTGGATTATGTTGAATGAGATAGCGTAAAAACATATGAATTCAAAATTTGAATTTTATGAATTCTCACATAATTTTAAGTTAATATATAATAATAATAGTAATTTTTAGTAAAATTTTGGTAAAAGTTACATTATCGTGAATTCATAGGTTATGCTCTAGATCCGTCACATCTAATCTTAGCTGAAGACAAACATCATGGCGTTAAGGGTTCTTAATTAAAGGACAATCTAATCTGGAATAGTAGATATTTTTGTTAGACTATTAATTAAAGTATCATTACTATCTACATAATTATTATTCGTTTACACCGACCTATCTTAAACTGTCTATCAGTTGATTTGATCCACATCTTTTATATATTCTCCTTATTAATAATGCTAATTAATTTTGTTTAAGAATGGCCGACCTTTTTTTAAAAAAAAAACTTCCTACTCCCTCCATCTCATTTTTAATCCCGAGTTTATTTAATTTAAGAAAGAAAAATGGATAACACATAATTTGCCTCTAAACTTGTGTTCGACGTGTTACAAATATGTTATGTATAATATTTGAATGATTAAAATGTCGTTTAATTTAGTAAGGTATATAAGAATAATACAGAATAAGATGTAGTAATGTTGAAATTCTTTTTTAATTTATTCACCATTTTATTTTGTATATATAAAAAAGCATGCCTTTACATGAATCTTAATAAAATTATTTGTATACGAAAATACCTCCACATTTTTTTAGCTTTGTTTATTTTAAAGGATAGCAGTTATATCTTTAATCAATATTTATTCAAGTATTAATTATAAACTCTGATATTATTAATGTCCTGATTTACTACTTTGTAATATATAACTATATAAGAATAACAAGTGTTAATTATATTGATATACATAAAAAACACTATCAAATAATGTATTAAATAATATCAAAACTAATATTAGTATTTTTTTTTTTAAAAAAAAAAAACATCCTTCCTTAAGAACTTATCATTCCCAATAAAAAGATATTAAAATTAGCTAGAGTGTTTCCAAATAAAAAATGTTGCCATATTCTGAACATATTAAAAAAGAAAATACTTGTATGAAAATTTAAGCCACAAATATTAGTTTCTCTTTAGAAAATTATAACATTATTTCCTCTTCTAATAGGACTTGGCATAAAATTGGTCCTCCTCATCACCATACCAAGTAAATATGGAACATGTGATAAAATAAAAACGTTACTTCCTCCATTTAAAAAAGAATGACCTTATTTTTTTTTAGTCTGTTTAAAAAAGAATAACATCTTTTTTTTTGTAACATTTTAATTTCAATTTTCCAAGTGTCATATTTAAGGCCACAAGATCAAAGTGCAATTTTGTACATTTGACATAACTTTAATTTAGGATCACAAGATTCAAAAGTCTCCTTTATTTTCTTAAACTCCGTGTCAAGTCAAACTAGACCATTCTTTGTGAAACGGATGGAGTGTTTTTTTTTTCTAGATAGAAACAAGAAAGTACAAAAAAAATCTCAACTAGTATTTGCTCTTTTTGATTAAATGGGGGAATGTGAGTTGATTTTCTTGTTGCATTTACATGTCGTTTCATATTTTACAATTAATATTATTATATGTTTTTTCGTATAGTTTGATTATAATATTATTATTGTTCATAATAGGTAAGTCACTTGACATGATTTTCTGCATGATGTTCTGATTATTACGATCCCATACTATCTGTAAAAACATTTTGTTATCTCTTCTACTTTTATATGTTTTTTTTTTAAAATTATTTATATCTTGAATCGAGGATTCTCAGAAACAAGTTCTCTAGCTCACCTCTGAGATAGAGATAAAGTCTGTATATACTGTACTTTCCCCAAACTCTACTACGTGGGAATATATTTTGTATGTGGTTGTTGTTGTAGGGGCATGTGATCGAGTTGATCTACAACGATATGGACCATTGAATTATATTCCAGCAGAGGAACTATCCTATAAGGACGTTGTACCATTTTAATTGACAGTGATGGATGGTTCATAAAATGAAAATTCATGAACTATTTTTCAGTTCTTTCACAAAAAAAATAAAACTACTTGATTGATTGATAAAATGTCATTTGTATTCACTCTTTAATGTAAAATGAGTGTACACTGAATCTAGGGACGAATTGGTAAATAGCTATATACTTTTTGGACCGCTAATCAATCACTATTTACTGTAAAAAAAAGTTATTTGGATGAAAATTACACTTAAAGCTTAATATTGGGAAAAACTCTAGTTGGTGTTTGAAGTTTTTTTTATTATTTTCCACTCAGTGTCCGAAGATTGTATTGAAGCCCCAATTACATTTGGATCGGGCACTGTAGCCCATTCTGGGATGGCGGTGTTTGAAGTTGCTGCAAGTGAAAACTCAATCACACTATATATGTATCTTTTCTGGTGTTACATAGTTTTGGGTAAATTTTCCATGCAAGCAGAAAAAGCTAGTATGAGTAGTCTATAATTAGATGTCGACTAAAATATGGGTAGCTACCCAACGCAATAGAGTATGATAAATTGATAATGAATAAGAATTATAAGGGCCACCAACAATGTATGTATATATCAATTATATTCCCACGATCGATCGATAAGCACCAGCAATAGAATTGGGAACACTAATTAAGTCAACTAGTAACACTGAAAGTGACAACACCATGCCCCATATAACATATTCGTCTAGAAATCGGAGCTAGAATTTTAACTTTATGAGTTATGAATTTTATAATGACGACTTTAAATGAAAATAACTGAATTTTATATTTGATATTTATATATATTTAAAGAATTTATTAATACAAATATAATATTTGAGTAAAATCTATTGAGTTCGATCGAATATGTATGTGGGCTACTTCGCACATCTATTAACAGCAAAAATCAACACTAATCTCGTGACAACACATAAAAAGCTAACATGTGGCTATGAAGAAAGAAAGAAATGATCTAAAGTTCGAATTAATGGCATATTTCAAACTTCACCAATAATTCATTGAGTTTAGAAATTTTTGGGATGTTCAAAGTTTAGAAAATTGAATATGGAAATATTCCCTTAAAAATGGTTAAGATCTTATCTTACTTAATTTAATCTAGGCAATTATTACTATTATTAAAATGGACATGTGTCTCCTATATATATTTAAGTTTGAAATTTGGAAGCTAAAGATGATAAAAAAAAATAGAGAGGAACTTGACTTAGAAAATGAAGGTGCTAACCAAATAGGTTGACCCTTAATCCAACAAGAGTGGCTGTTTTTCTTTAAGCCATCTTATCGAATGTTGCCCCTTCACATTAATAAAAGAAAATAAGGCATTGCTAGAAATTTTTATCACAAGAGTATTTATACGTAATCTAGCAAAATATTATGGGAGTGGATAGGGGTGGAGAGTGAGGCCTCTGGGGTGGCAGGGGGTGGGATGTCAGGTGAGTGAAGAAAAGACAATAAACTTAAAATGTCACTTATGAAACTTGTTTATCATAAAAAGAAAATTGTGAGGATTTCTAGTCTAACATGGAAAGGAGGCTGGAGCTATGTGTGTACTAAATACTTCAAAAGTACATATTTTTAAAAACTTAACACGAATACATCAACAATTTTGAAGAATTCAAGAAACACGGAAAGGAGTATCTAGTAAAAAATTTGAGTAACTCCAATGAAGTATATCCCGAAGTTTTGAATAGGGGCTAGATAGAGTAATATAGTTCACGGATGTGAGGAAAAAAGGTTCACTTCACCATCAATCATTTATGTTACCATAAGATTCTCTGGACCACTAAAATTCACTTACCATATATAAAGAAGATAAAGGAAAGACATCTAGTCATGGGTAGGAAGGGATCTGGTTAGGATAGATAAAAATATTTGAAGAATTGATATATGTCAAATAATTAGAGTTGATTTGGATTGACTTAAAAAAAAATAGTTTTTAAGTTAAAAATTAAAAAAAATCAAACTTAAATGATTTTTAAGTTAAAAAATAAAAAGTAAGGGATGCCTATTTTTGATTTTTAACTTATTTTAAGTTATTTTTAGTTTTGTCAAACACTTTCTAACTTATTTTAAGTCATTTTTGACTTATTATTTTAAGTTATTTTTTGACTTATTTGAAGTTATTTTTATATTTGTCGAACACTTTCAGAAGTCAAAAACTGACTTAAGTAGGTTTGACCAACTTTTAAGTCAATCTAATAGGCATCCCTTACTTTTTATTTTTTAAAAATAAAGACCTTCTTTCGGGTTTAGTTTTAAAACACTCACCTTCCCTATGGTTTACGATATTATGTCCACCTCTATTATTTTGATTTTTTTTGTAATCATTCTTTAAATCTATTTAAAATAAATTTAAATCAACTATGACTTGAAAAATTTACCCTTTATATTATTTTTTTCATATTAATGCATATTATTATAAGCATAACTTATTTAATAATTACTTTAAATATAAATCAACATAAATAAGTTATTTTTTCATATTGATTTATTTTTAAAGTATTTATGAAATAAGTCATTTTTAACACATATTAATATAAAGAGGGATAAATTTACCGAATCATAATTAATTTATATTTATTTTAAACAGGTTTAAAGTAGTTACAATAAAATGAGTATTATAAAAAGAAAACCGGGAGGGAGTTCTATGAAATTATCACTATATTTTATCTCGAAATTGTTATCTGGCCTACCAAATGACCCGTGAGTGTAACCCTCCCGTTAGACATGGACCTACATTTGAATATTAAAGAAACAAGAATACTACACACACGACTCTCTGCTATAAAAGGGTGAAGGAATCAATTCAGTCTGCCATAGTCTGAGTTTTACTACTCATATAGTATATTCCTTTAAAATCTCCTCCTAATATACCTCTAATTTTATCCTCTTTTCTGTCTCATTTCTCATAAGAAACATAAAAAATACAAAAAACCAAAAAAAGAGGGTAAAGAAATGGCCCTTCCACACACACAACAAGAAACAAAAGTTGTTCCAGATGCCTGGGATTACAAAGGAAGACCTGCCCTTAGATCTACCTCTGGTGGTTGGGCTGGTGCCGCCATGATTCTAGGTAACTTTATTTTTTTACTACTTAAATTATCTCGTATATATATATCGAGAATATATTGTCCCAGATTCGTGTCAGATAGGGTCATTAATGGATAAAATGCTTCCCAAGTACAAACCCGTGTGCACCACATCCTTTTAGGAGTTGGTTTCTCATATATTCACTCTGATAATAATTATTATGTCAGAAAGTCATTTTCTTTGTTAAAGAAAGTTAATTTTATGAGACAATAACTATTTTGAGCGATCATCTGTGAAATCAACCCATCCTTTTTATTTTTTCGTTAGTAGATAGATCTATTGTTGTGTTTTTGACATATAGTTTTTGTATGTGTAATATTATTTATCAGGGGTTGAAGCTGTGGAGAGGCTAGTAACGCTAGGCATTGCTGTGAACTTGGTGGTGTACTTGACTAAAACAATGCATTTAGGAAATGCTAGCGCTGCCAACATTGTTACTAACTTTATGGGAACTTCCTATATACTCACTTTGCTTGGTGGCTACGTTGCTGACACTTTCCTCGGAAGGTACTTAGTGATCTTTTAAATATGATTTGGACAATCTTCGCTTATTGAGCTAACTTTTGAAATTGAGTTAGATCCAATATCTAATTGAAAACTAAATGTGTTTACTTCACATCTTTTGATTTTCTTTTTCTTGGTTTAATCGTTTGCAGGTATCTTACCGTTGGCATCGGAGCCACTGTTCAAGCAATAGTAAGTGTCAATGTTTCTTGCCCAAAATGAATAAGAAAATTAGAAACATTTTCTTAATTAAGTGACCTCATTCACCTTTAGAGTGCTAAAATGTTGGAACTAAATAAATATATATAGTCACCAATCAACCTTTTCCTTTTCTTATGTATGCAATAAGTGATAAGCATATTGAGAAAAAGTAATTTGTAGACTCTTTTTCTCGAATTTATATCACTAGACAAGGTGTCAATAATCTTTTATCAGAATAAAAATCATTAATAGTTATAAGTATAAACAAAGGGGCTAGCCTTAAATTTTACTTTATTTCACTGTTTTTTTCTTTTAATATTAGTATCACGAATGTCACAATCATTTTAGTAAAACTAAGAGATCATTCAAAACACTGTCTAGTTATCTCAGAAAGCCAATAGGTTTTGTTTGATTTGTCTTAAATAAAATCAAATATAATATAATCTATTTTTTAACCAAATTGTGAACAGTTCTACCTATTATAAATGGTAAAATATCTTTACATTATTTTCATATTAATTTAAAATTTTAATATTAATTAATTATTTAATTGTTTTCTTAATAGGGTGTGACAATTTTGACAATCTCGACCATAATCCCAAGCTTACAACCTCCAAAATGTGATCTCGGAAGCCGATCATGCATCCCCGCAAATGGCAAACAGCTAGCCGTCCTCTTCACCGCCCTCTACATGACGGCCCTAGGCACTGGATTCCTGAAATCCAGTGTCTCGGGCTTTGGGGCGGACCAATTTGATGAGTCCGACCCAAAGGAAAAAGGACGGATGATAAAATTCTTCAGTTGGTTTTTTTTCCTAATCAATGTTGGAGCGCTCACTGCGGTGACAATACTCGTGTACATTCAGGATAAAGTTGGAAGGAAATTCGGGTACGGAATTTGTGCGTGCGCGATTTTAGTTGGTCTTGTGTTTTTCTTGTCCGGTACGAAAAGGTACCGGTTCAAGAAACTTGTTGGGAGTCCGTTAGCGCAGTTAGCTTCGGTATTTATTGCTGCTTGGAGAAAAAGGCATATGAAATTACCGTCAGATTCTTCCGTTTTGTTCAATATTGATGATATTATTGGAGATGAAAACGTTAAAGATAAACAAAAGTTGCCTCACAGCAAGGAATTCCGGTGAGTAATTTTTACTCTAACAAAAATATTTTTCGCGAAAATAAATCAAATATTCTTACTCAAATTTCTCATTCTCTCTTAAATTCCGTGTCGAATTGAATGAATATGCACGTGACTTGTACTAGTATTACAGTAAAGAAAATTTAATCTATAGTTAGGTAAGAAATCAAGTTTACTATATGTCGAGTGAATTATTTGAAGTTTGCGTCGATGTCTTGCATTATTGATTTAAATAATGTAAAAAAAATTGGGGCTGCTGGAATTGTAATTATTCACGTGGGTAGGCCAATCTTTGATAGCAACAATACAAATCACCAATTGATCAACACTATCTTCCAAGCACGTGGGCAACATTTTAATTACTTTTTTGGCTATGTTTTTTTTTTTTTTGCAGTTTCTTGGATAAAGCAGCTATTAAAGATTCATCTAGTGAATTTTCTGGGACAGCAATATTGAATAATTGGAACCTAGCAACTTTAACAGATGTTGAAGAAGTTAAATTGGTAATTAGAATGTTACCAACATGGGGCACGTCAATTATGTTTTGGACTGTCTATGCTCAAATGACAACATTTTCCGTGTCACAAGCTACAACAATGGATCGGCACATCGGAAAATCCTTCGAAATTCCTCCGGCTTCACTCACCGCCTTTTTCGTTGCAAGTATTATGGTTGTTATTATTTTCTACGATAGGGTTATTGTACCCTTATGTGTCCAGTACCTGAACAGTCCACATGGCTTCACCCCTTTGACACGTATTGCAATAGGTCTAGTCACGTCTATTTTTGCGATGATTGCAGCTGCTTTAACAGAGATAAAGAGATTGAACGTTGCTCAATCTCACGGATTGACTAACAATCCGAACGTGGTGATTCCCATGAGTGTGTTTTGGTTGGTGCCACAATTCTTGCTTGTTGGAGGAGGTGAAGCTTTTACATACATTGGACAACTTGATTTTTTCTTAAGAGAGTGTCCTAAAGGGATGAAAACTATGAGTACCGGGTTATTTATTAGCACGATTTCGCTTGGATTTTTCTTTAGTTCGATTTTAGTATCGATCGTAGACAAGGTGACCGCGAAATCAAGGCCGTGGCTAGCTGATAATCTTAACCAAGGGAAACTGTCTAATTTCTATTGGCTTTTGGCGATTTTGAGTGTATTGAACGTGATACTTTTTTTCTATTGTGCAAAACGTTACGTGTACAAGGAGAAGAGGCTAGCTGAAGTGGGGATTCAAATGGAGGACTCAGGACCAGTTTGTCATTAAGTAAATAGAAAAAAAGCTATCCATGCAGTACTTCATTAGCATAGCCAGTTTTTTTTTTTTTTTACCTTTTGTGTGTGTTTGATTTTGTTGTTGGGGTTTTATTTTAGTGGCAAATGTACCATAGAAAAAGTGGGTTCAAAGGACCCATTGTCTTTGGCTCAGGCCTACTATAGTTTGTATGTAGAAACTGCAGGTTGAAAATAATGTACTATATATGAAAGATGCTGAACCTACTGCTTCAAAGAAGCAGTGGTTTGTAGCACTATAGACTCGTATCGAATTTGTCTCGACATAAAATTTAAGAAATGTAAAATGTTATGGCATAAAAATAAGTAAAACGAAATTTTTTCAATTAAATTATTATTAAAATAAGGAAAGTATGATGAGTGTCAAGGGTGTCATTTTATTTTGTAGGGTTTTTAATTTTTCTACGAATTTTCCAAGATGTAGAAAAAAGTAAATTAATTAGTATTTGGAATTTATTTTATGGAACCTTGAAAACAACTACACTATTAAGTAGATTTTGTCGTGTATTTGCTAAGTCGCTTTCAAGTTTCAAGCATCTCTTGATTTTATTTCCTTCAAATCTCCCATCAAAAGTTAAGATCATGAAAAGGTGTCTTTTCCAATCATTTTCTTGAAAAAAAAGAGAGGTTATATTTCATGCTAGTGACAGCTAAAAGGATATTCTCTACTCCATTATTATTATTATTATTATTATTATTATATATATAGCCATAAATCTTTTTTTTTGTTGTTGACCTTTTCCTTGCAATTTCTTGTTTGCTAGTTCCTAGCTTTATACGCCAATGATCGAAGCCTAAAGGACTCATGGAGTAATATTTATTATCATTTTTATAAAAAAAATATTTTTGTTTCTTGACATTTTTACTTTGTTTTTTCTTTTTTAGCAAATCCTCCTTGTAGTGGTGGTGGGGGGTTAGCATAGTTAACTAGCACGACCCCTACCTATACACTTCCCGTCTCTGTTTACTTGTCAAATTTTGACTTAACATACCTATTAAGAAAATAATGATTGATATAGTGAATTTACCATTTTACCTATTACTTTCTTCGTCCGATATTATTTAATCACTTTTTATTTTGCAAAATGCTTAAAAAATCATAAAAAAGAAGATAATTTTACTAATTCACCTCTTAAAAAACTTTTTGGAAATTTTACAAAAAATAAGAGTACTTCTTTGATTTAGTAATAGCTTGCAAATTCATTCTACATCTTTTTAGCATGGTTGTCTTTGCAGTTGGCAGAAGAAGTGGTCCACAGTTTCCAGGGTAATGTTGGTAGTATTAGAATCACAACAGTGATAACCTGAATTATCAACTCTTGCTTAATTTGGCTACTATCTCATCAGTAGGAAGTTTATCCGCTATAATCAAAGGTGAATCCAGAATTTAAAGGAAAATCAACCTATCTTATTATTGATACTATATATTTATCCTTTCCCCTATAGATCCACCTTTCTTCAAAATAAAGATATAGCAATTAAAAGAAAGCTAAATCGAATCGAAATGCGGGCACCACAAACAATTTTTAAGGTTGTTAGATGAAAACAAAAAAGGCACCGAATGAGATTTGACCCCAGTCCCGTCACCTCAAATAACAAGGGGCAGAAGGTTTAAACAAATGCACGGATTAGTTTTAGTGTTGCTATAGTGTCTACTAAAATATATCTTTATCTCAAACTATATATACATATATATCCATAATTTTTCTCAAAGTTAACGGGTGCACATGCATCTTCATTCGTATATGTAGAACCGTCTTTGGCTACAACAAAAGAGACATTTAGTGGCAATAGATTTTTCTTTTAGTGGCAGTTGAGTTAATGTCATTATAAAAACCTTTAATAATATTTATATATATACTAGTTATAAATATCTTTATTATATTATTGTCGTTAAATATAAAATAGTAGTAGCAATTATATTTATTGTCGCTATACAATTTTCGCAAAATACTTTTATTTGTTGCAGTGATCATATATAGTTCTCCAAGGGGCTCTCTTAAAGAGTTGCTCAATGCCTTTAAAAATAAGGTATACACTGTACGCCCTCAAATTCGAAGGACTTAATTTTTTTTAGTAATAATAAAATTATTGTTAGCCTATTTTTAAATTTAACTTCCATATGATATGTTTAAGACCATAAGATTAAAAAATATTTAAGATCAACTTGTTTGAATCTCGAAATTTGAAAAGTGTCACATAAAATGAGACGGGGAGTAATAATTAAGAACATATTTTCTAGACATAATGTAAGAGGGGAAAAATATATCAAAACATGAGGAAAAAAAAAAGGAAAAGGACTTTCATAGCAGTGTCACCTTTGTCATTTCTTGGTAATTATGGACCATAGAAGATTTTGCGCTCAAATGAGTCAATCAACCTAATTTCCATCTTGAAAATTTTTCTCTCCATTTTCTCCATTTTTTTCTGTCTTTCTTTTTCTTTCCTTTTCTTTTCTTTCTTCTTTCATGGAAATCTTTACTCATGCAACGAAGGTAGCACGTACTCATGCATGTTCGTGATGATTTTATTTGGTTGACAAGATATTATGTTTTATCATTTTTTTTGGATCTAATTTTTGAATAAGGACAAGGTAACATTGGAGAGGCAAAATGGCAACAGAGGTTGTAACGGTGGGAAATAAAACGGAGGAAAACATAGTATGTTATTCACCATCCATGATAACAACGAATGGAGTATGGCAGGGTGAAAATCCACTTGACTATGCATTGCCACTCTTCATTTTGCAATTGACATTAGTTGCTATCTTTACTCGTATTCTCGTTTTCATCTTGAAACCATTTCGACAACCTCGTGTTATTGCTGAGATTCTTGTAAGTTTCCTTTTATTTTCCTATATATATATATATATATATATATATATATATATATGTGTGTGTGTCATTCTCATTTGTCATAATCTTGAGAAAATTTGATGTTCGAATGGTTATTAAAAAAAAAAAGATGATGGATGTTGGATTATCTGCTTTTATGTGAATGGTAGTAGATTGTTATTATGATGGGCGTTATAAGTATTGGTTTTAGGTCACTAATTCTATTGAACCACTCCTGATTGTTATATTTGTTTGATTAAATAGACTAATGTTGTGTTCAATGGTAACAGGGTGGTGTAATTTTGGGGCCATCAGTATTAGGAAGAAGTAAAAGTTTTACTGATACAGTGTTTCCTCTACGAAGTGTGATGGTGCTTGAGACAATGGCAAATGTAGGCCTTCTTTACTTTATTTTTCTGGTTGGAGTAGAAATGGACATTGCTGTTATCCGAAGAACAGGGAAAAAGGCGATACCTATAGCTCTAGCAGGGATGGTAGTGCCATTTCTTTTAGGGGTTTCATTTTCCTTCATGTTGCACAAAAGTACACAAGAGACTAAACAGGGGACTTTCGTGCTCTTCCTTGGTGTTGCACTTTCTGTTACTGCATTCCCTGTTCTTGCACGAATTCTTGCAGAGCTGAAACTTATTAACAGTGAAATTGGTAGGATAGCCATGTCGGCTGCTCTTATAAATGATATTTTCGTGTGGATTCTCTTGGCGTTTGCCATTGCCTTTTCTGAGAACAAAACTATGGCTTTGACTTCTGTTTGGGTACTTCTTTCTACTGCAGCGTTTGTTGTTTTCTGTGTTGTAATTATCAGGCCTTTAATTGGATGGATGATAAAGCGAACTCCAGAAGGCGAATCCATCAGTGAGTTCTCTATATGTATCATTCTCTCAGGAGTCATGATATGTGGATTTATTACAGATGCTATTGGAATGCATTCTATTTTTGGGGCTTTTATCTTTGGTTTGGTTATTCCTAACGGTCCTCTTGGCCTTACACTTATCGAAAAGTTAGAGGACTTTGTTTCGGGGCTTTTGTTGCCTCTTTTCTTTGCCATTAGTGGTCTCAAGACAGAGATTAACGCCATTGATGGAGTTGGTTCATGGGCCATATTAGCTCTGGTTATAGTCTTAGCTTGTATTGGAAAGATTGCTGGAACAGTCCTTGTAACACTGTATTACAGAATACCAATCCATGAAGGCATTACTCTTGGTCTCCTCATGAATGCCAAAGGACTCATTGAGATGATTGTGATCAATGTTGGTAAAGACCAAAAGGTTCTTGATGACAAATCTTTTGCAATTATGGTTGTGGCAGCTGTGCTTATGACTGCAATTATCATCCCATTCGTGACGCTGATTTACAAGCCAGCAAGAAAGTTCGCGCCATATAAAAGAAGAACAGTTCAAAGTACAAAACCAGATAGCGAATTCAGGGTACTGGCTTGCATCCATACACCTAGAAATGTTCCAACAATCATCAATCTTCTTGAAGCATCTTGTCCTACTAAGAAATCTCCAATATGTATATATGTCCTCCACCTTGTCGAGCTCACTGGACGCTCGTCTGCCATGCTAATCGTCCATAATACACGAAAATCTGGCAGGCCAGCGCTTAACAGAACTCAAGCTCAATCGGATCATATTATCAATGCATTCGAGAACTTTGAGCAACATGTTGGAAGTGTCTCCGTGCAACCCCTCACTGCCATCTCCCCTTACTCCACCATGCACGAAGACATTTGCACCGTGGCTGAGGACAAACGAGTGGCGTTTCTAATCATTCCTTTTCACAAGCAGCAAACAGTTGATGGTGGAATGGAAATCACAAATCCAAATTTTCGAACGATAAACCAAAATGTATTAGCAAATGCACCTTGTTCTGTTGGGATACTTGTCGACAGAGGACTAAGTGGTTCCACAAGGTTATCAGCAAATCAAGTTTCTCACCATGTGGCTGTACTATTCTTTGGTGGACCGGATGATCGTGAAGCATTGTCCTACGGATTGAGGATGAGGGAACATCCCGGGATCAACCTCACCGTCATGAGATTCCTCCCTGGACAATCTGCACTTGAAGAGGCAAGATCAGGTTCAAGAAGAAGTAATATGAATGATCCAAATGTACTTACAATAGTAACAGATGACGACAAAGAAAAACAGCTAGACGAGGCCTATGTCAGTGCGTTCAGGTTAAGAACAGCTAATGATGATTCAGTCGTATACATTGAAAAAGTAGTGAATCATGGAGAAGAGACAGTAGCAGCAATAAGGACTATAGATCAATCACATGACCTGTTCATAGTTGGCAGAGGACAAGGCACCATATCGCCATTGACAGCAGGACTTACTGATTGGAGCGAGTGCCCGGAGCTAGGTGCAATTGGAGATCTATTGGCATCATCAGATAATGCAGCAATTGTTTCAGTGTTAGTAGTGCAACAATATGTAGGAATGGGGCATGGGGATCATATTCTCACACCAGACAGTCCCGGACAACAACGACATGAACATTTCGGCTATATGAATAGCCGGACACAAATCAGAGGACAGACACCTCAATTCCATACACAACCCTGAAAACAATGTACATAAGATTGCTTTTTTTTATTTTGGTTCCGTCAATTAATATTTCAAGATAATAGTGACATTCTTCTTTAAGTTTTTCTTCATCTTTTTCAAAATTTTGAAAGACCACCTCCAAGAGTGGAAGGTAGTAATTGGATCCTACCTATCTATTATGTATAGAAACTTACTGATTGAATTACTATTTCTCTGCAAAAGACTAGCATCTCCTGTTCTCATTCCTTATAAAAGGTATATACATAACTTTTAAGAGATGAACATCACATTTTATCCAAACTTTATTAGCCCTGTCTACAATATATAGTTCAGATCATAGGTTATTAAGTTGGCCTTATGCGAGTTGCGACCATTAGGGATGTAAACGTGGCGGGGCAGACCAGGGCAGATTTCTCCTCTTTATTTTTTCACTTTGCAACATCTTATAATTTCAAAGCTTGAATGCTATGTAGAGTATTTCTGCTGTTCTGAACTTCTAATCAACAATGTTGATCTTCAAAGTGTCAAAAGAAAATCCTTCTTTTTACACAATTTTAACTGAACCTTTTGGAGAAAATTCAATGTATCAATTGTTGTAGAACAACTTTATCCTATTCAGTGGGCTGCATTCTTCCTTAACCAATAATATTAATAAAATGAAATTTATTTTTCCTAATGTAGTCTGCTTTTGGTTGAGGAATGGGCTGCTTTTATTTTTCCTCTTTTTAAGGCGGTCAATAGTTGAGGGACTACTAGTTTATCTCTGGTTAATATTCAAACGATATAAATTATTCTAAAGAACCATATTATCTAGTACCCAAAAAAACCAGAGGACAGGAACCTCAATTCCATTCACAAGATTTTGTTTTTTTAATCTATATTCTATATATATATATATATATATACAGAATATAGACAAAAACGTCTAAATTCACTTGAACCCGTATCCAACTCTCTTGATCCGCTCCTGAATACATAAATGTCCATTTTTATTAATCTCATCAGAAGATATCATTTTCATAACTAATAAAAATGGGATACAACAGACCGAAAAGAAGGATAGGAGGAGCCATCCTTCAAACCAAATAAAATAACTGCACACACATTTACTAACAAAATAAGCAAACCATGCATATACACTCATAAATAATACTCATAGTGCAAAAATTCTTTACACTATCAGTATATATAACTTGAATCCAAAGGAAAAAAAGAAGTTGTAGACAATGCAACAAACGAACACATAGAAATGGTTTGATAATTACGTGCATTTGAAACCTTTAGGGGCAGTCTTTCCACAGTTGTTGAGTAACAAGCTGAGTGAAAGAGCAGCATTAAGGTGAGCTCCCAAGACATTAGCTTTAATGGCAGTGCAAAGACAAACAGCAGCATCAACATCAGCAAGATTCTCAATAAGAGAACAACATGAACTCTTTGATGACAATAATGGGCTTCCAACAACAACATGCACCAAGTCATTCAATAAATTGGCACACACCTTTAATTTTAGTGTGTCCTTTGGGCACTTATGGTAAGTTGATGGAGGATTCTTGTGTTGAGTCTTTGGTGGACATGAGATGTAAGTTGAAGTAACCATTGTGAAGAAGAGAAGGTTCAAAGTGATGAAGAGAAGAGGAATGGATGATGATGCAATAGCCTTAGTCATTTTTACAAGTGAAAATTTGGGAAGTGCTAATTATGTGTGTTTTTTGCTAGAGCTAATTAGAGGGTACTTGGTGTTGGAAATGAACAAGTGAGTGAGAATTTATAGATGGAAAATGTGAGTTTTTTCTGTGGTTTGCTATTTTATGCTCCATGTCCAAATTGATGTAGCACTTTTTTTTTAAAAAATCTTAGTAGCTTAGTTGGTTAACTATCTGAACTCCCATCTTATTATTAGCGAGAGTTCGATTTCCCACATTGCAATCTCTTCCCCTACTCTCAATTTATTTTTTTAAATGTAGCTCATTTTTCTTTTTAGTTTATATTGTTTTAAAATGCCATATTTCTATATTTTGAAACAGTTCAACTTTATGATTCCACAAATATATTTACAACTTATTTAAATTTACAAGTTTCAAAAATCATTCTGTTTTTTTTTTAAATTTTGTGCCTAATTAAGTAATGCCACATAAATTAGAACTGAGGGAGTGACTAATTATTAGTGATCAAGAAAATTTAGAGAGGGACATGTCCATGTTGTGGGCTATTTGCATTAGATATACAGAGATGTGAGGACAAGCTGGCGTAATGCAATTCTAGATAACCCTAGTCTATTATATTAATGGTTCTTGACGTTGGAGCTTAGTGGATTTTTTTAGTTGTCAATGTTCTTCGATCTGGAAGAAAAGAGACTCTCCCCTACTTTCACATGAATATGTTGGATCTTTATCTAAAATCCATTAGGATGTGTTCTTGTGTTCACCTTGGAAACTAGTTGAAATAATTATTTCATATATTAATTATCTAAAGATGCTGCATTAATGGCTCCTAAAGAGGCAGAGAATGACATGCAGGAATAAGTTAAGATTAAGTTATGTTAATTACTACATTGATTTAGGAACTAATAACGCATTAATCAAACAATATTAAAGCAAATATATTACGTGTTAATTTGTAAGTAATTAACAACAAAAGAATATTAATTTTGAAATGATTAAATTGGTCACGTGAACCCTGTCCTCAAGATGCTACGTAGAGTACTATTTTGTTAAGAATATTCATGTAGAGAGAGGGAATGTAATAATAATAAAAATAAAATTGGTAGCGCTCCCTAACACAAGTGATTCCATATTCAAGAGGACTCAAACCCGAGACTTTTGGTTAAGGATGAAAGAGTATTATCAATTCATCACAATAATCTAACTGCAGATGACATGTACCTATTTTATAAATTTATAGTCTTTCCTTGTCTATCTTTCTTCATTTCCTACCGCTCTGGTAGCATTTCATTTTTTGAGAGTCGAAATATAAGAACTTTGATCAATATTTTAAAGTGTAGCATTTTTTTCATTACAATTTGTAACTTATATAGTAATATTTTTCGTATAGTTTTCAAAAAATCTAAAATATTGAATTAATCTAATTCAGATAAGTCAAATTAACTTCGTGAAGTGAATCGTGACAAGTAAAAGTGAATGGAGGGAATATCATTTTATGTTTTTAACCTATATATAATGAAGGGTCATTATTGGTCATGGCCAAGCTATATGAAAGTGGGAAGGATGCTTCTGGACTTGATAAAGACAGAGCCTCAAAGCTCACTGATGATATTTGGGATCTTGTGGTTTTCAATTCTTGCCTTCTTGGCATGGCAATTAGTAGTTGACATGATTTTAATGTCTCTTCATTAACTAATAACATGTGTCCAAGCTAAATACTCCTGCTGAAAGTCTTGTGCTTTTCATTATAAATTTTGGGAGCCATAGCCACAACTTGGAGACCATGTATTTTTTTCATTTTAAATAAATGGAGTGAACAAGTTTGCAAACTACACAAAAAAAAAAAACCATTTTAGGAATTACATTGAAAGAACCTTTTGCAGCACATAGTCATGATTATTGACATTTTCCAAGTCATGGTTCTTCATCTTGGACACACAATCAATCTAGCCTTCTAAAGTCCTAGGATGGAGTTAGAATATTCACTAAAGAGATTCATAATATAAAAAAGTAAACATACGAAGAGCTCAAGAAAATTCAACATCTACTATAACCTTGTATATGTGGTGCAATTTTTCGATGAAGGCCATTTCCGGTACCCTAGCTCCGACAATGCTTCTCAGTCACTTCATTACCAAGACGTCCATCGATCTAATGCAAAAAAACAGTAGGTTACTGGATAAAATGGAATGGGAAATTAGTGCTTTGGGACTTGCCCTTTTGTTAAAGTAGTAATTTGTTTATGCTAAAATATAATACAATCACACACCTCTTCCAAATGAACTCAACAAACAGATTTAAGAGCTTTGATAGATAGTAGTAAACACAATAAATAGTTACGTCTAGACACATACTATGCCAATAAATTTCAGTTAAATTTGCCTAGTTGACTACATCACCGAAGCATAAGTACGTCTTCACTTTCATCTTTATATGTATGACACTACAACGAAAACAGCTAGTTTTTAATGGTAATAAATATACTTATTAATAAAAATGTTAAAAAATTTATCGATATTAATTAATTGTCATTATATTCAATGTTGATATATACTTTAGAGGCATTTACAAAGACCGTTAATTATTGCTAAAAATACATATGTAACAACAATTAAGCTATTACTGTTAATTAATTGCTACTAAAGATCATTTTTAAATGAGAAAAAGGACAAATATACCCCGAACTTCGTAAATGGTATGTACATACCCTCTATCATACTTTTGGGACATTGGTGCTCCAGCCATCCAAAAACTAGAGCACATATGTAACACCTCACTATTTGAAAGAACTAGAAAGAGTTAGAATTGGAAAGAGTTGTTTTTGGAAAGAGTGAAAAATCTGGGAAATTGATCAAGTTATGTTAAGTTTGAGTTTTGTGTCAACTTCAAATGACCATAACTCCTAGCTCAGGATGAGTTAGGTGTTCTTCCAGATACCATAGGAAAGATCTTGGAATTATCTTTCCAACGCCACCGAGTTTGCTCAATTCCGAGTTAGTATGAGTGAGATATGACCATTCAAAGTTGGGTTGTTTAGATAAGGAAAGTCTAATCCGAATTTTAGAAGGGTATTATGGTCTTTTCCATACCCTATTATTTTAATTTCATTTTTGGTAATTAAGTTGGGGTCTAAACTGATTTGGTTCAGTTTACGCTTTTCAAAAAGAGTTAGGGTTTTGAGAGAAAAGAAAAGAAGAGGAGAAAAAGCAAGGATTCGTCAATTTCTTGGAGATTTTCGTGTGGATTTCACCAAGGGTTAATCCCTACGAGGTATGTGAGATCATATAGTGTTGGGTTAGTTCACCCACGTGCCAATCATGATTCAATTCAGCGAAGTATTGTTTTGAAAGCAAATCTTATGAGTTCTTGCTAATAATTCGTTTGAAATCTTGTGGGTTCTTGTTGTTGAAGTTTCTTGAGTTTGATTCATGAAATTAGGTGTGATTTTGAGTTGAATCTTGTATATATTGAGAGTATAGTCGAATCTAAGTGTTTGGGGAAAGAACTAAGTGTTGACACCCAATTTTGACCCTCCACAATATAAATTAATCATCGAGGTTCTTCAATTTCAAACGATTTAAAATAATTAGTTTATAAAATTTCCAAAAAAATAAAATAAACATAGTTTACAAGTTGTTTCAAATAATTTTGTCACTTTTTAATAATATGTATGTTTTGCTTAGTTTTGTATATAATTAATGCATTTTACGAATATTAAAAAATCATCTCGAAAGGATTTTATATTTTAAATACTTTATTAGAGGTAAGGGTCATAATTTTGAATTAATGAATTTTATGAAATTCAAAATACTCTCAAGTTATTTTAGAGTAATTTTATCATTTTTAATAATTTTAATAGTTATAATAATAAATAAGTATATTTCTACAAACACGCATTTTATAAATATTTAAAAACAATCACAAAAAGATTTTACATTTTAGTTAGATGTTTTGTTAATTTAATTTCGAGTTCATTAGTTTGTAATTAAACTAATTATTTTCTGACCGATTAACTATTTTATTTCGTTAAGATTAAGAAGCTCGTTAATTAATTAATATTAATTCATCTAAATTAAACTCAATTTTATCTCCTAAAAAGAACCAACCTTTTTTATTTTTGGGCCAAAATTCCAGCAGGCCCAATTCAATAATTCACTTCCCATTCCCTCAATTCCCATTTCTCCAATTCCCAGGCCCACTGTAAATTTACAGCAGCCCAAACAGCAACCTGGCCCAACTCCTTTTCCTCTTCACAAAAATAACATACAGCAGCAGCACACACAGACAGCAGAAACCAACGACCCAGCAAAAGGAAAATCCATCGCCCCTGCTTCCTGCCCGCTTGCTCCAGTAGTCCAGCGTCAACCCGACCCCACTGCCCATACCGATCCTTTTTCTCCTTCACGCAACTTTTCCTCAGCGAGAATCGCGGAATTTCAGCAGCAGCGACAGCTGCCATTACCAAACGTTCCAGCAGCTCCAACAGTCCATACCGGTCTCCTCATCCGGGTTTCACGAGATTTCCGTTGAAATCTCGTGCAAACGAACGAAATTTCAAATTTGGGTGTTGAATTCGAATTCTTATTCCACCCTTTTCCCTTCCAATCTGAGCCCTACTTCATTTCTATAAATACCTTACTCTTGTTCGACAAATGGGGGAGAGAATTTTTTTTCGAAAATAACTAATACCTACAAAACACATTTCAAGAAAGAACAAAAAAGGTACTTGTTTCTTTTGCGTTTGGGTCTGGTATTCTTGCCCAAACTTCTCGGCTACTGTTCGTATTCGAATTCGGGTGGTGGAAGAGCTCATCCTTGCTCGTTCTGTCTTGGTTCTACTGCCCTCGAAAAGGTGATACTCATTTTGATTTATCTCTCTTTTACTTTGATATGATGACTGTTTGATCTTGGGTTGCATAGAGGTTTAAAAAATGTTGAATTTCTGAAAGTTGTTGACTCATTGCTGGCTGCAAATTAGTGTTAGAGTTTGTTTGATAATCCATTATTGTTGTTTGTTTTCGTTTTCAAGATGGTTTAGTGCTCGTTTGAGCTCACAATATTGTTCGTGTTTTTTCTCGAATTCACGATTGTTATGCTCGCCATAAGCTTGGTTTGTCCCCTTGTTAACCACCATGCTTCTATTCGATCTCCGATTGCTGAAATAATTTTCTCATTTTGACTATATGTCCTCAAGTGTCAAAGAAGTCATTTAGTGATTTCCCTTGTGTAATTTTGAGTATAGATTAGTAATTTTAGTTCACATTTATATGGTTCGGTTGTTTTAGGGTCATTTTGTAGTATGAAATTATTAGACTCGTGTAGTGCTTGATGATTAGATGTTCTCGTGACTCATTCATTCACCCTAGTTAGCCTAGTATTTCGCCATGAATTCAAAGAGCTTATTAGTAGCATGAATATGGCTCCATATGACCGATCATGTTCTATGGCATTAGTTTAAGTTTGTTCCATGCTTTCTCGATTTCAAATGGTCTAGTTTCTACCTATTTAATCGAACATTAGTTTAGCATGAGATTTCTTTAGTATTGTGTCTCTATCTATTACATTTTGCATCCTCGAGTGATAATATTTGTTTAGGATCACTACGGCCATATCTTGGATTTCTATTATGTTTATGTATTTGTCTTCATGTTCGCTATTTGTAACATTGTGAGAAGCATGTTTTGCTACATCTGCTTTCTGTTTATCGTCACTAGTACATATTTGCTCTTTGATGTTTATTTTGGCTTAATTTCGATCCGAGTCAAAGGGTTCATGAATAAGATTTTTATCATATTCTTTGTTAAATGGGAAAAGGATTTTAAGTAGGTGTACTTTGAGATAAATGCTTAATAGTCATAATTAGTACGGATATAATTACTCATTGTTTTCTTTCAAACTTCATCACTTGAAATTCTTACCTTTGTTATCTTAAGGATAATGATCACCTTGCTTTTCACTGCTAGAAGTTATGGTATGATTGGAGCTAGCCTTATCACAAGTGTTATTTTGTCTGTATATGCGCATATATCTTATTCTAAGACCTCTTTGCTTTGGTCTGCAAGTAGTTGAATGATCACTTCACTTATTCTCATATATTTTCTTTCATTAATTCGTTACTTTGTTCTATGTCATTTTCCTCTAGCTAATTTATGTCTTTTTCTGCGTTTATGGTGTCGACCGAGTCCCTTGGGATTTTCCATTTTCTCTTGCATTTGTGAGATAAGCCATAGGGGTTCAGTTTTTTCTCCATCAAGTCAGCCCCTCCCCCTCCAATGTATTCGGAAGCTGTTACAGGTTCCAGGGCTCACCCATGTTGCTAGAAATTAATTCAAAGGCCCAAGAAACAGGCTGTATACATGTTGTATACAGCATTATACACTGATATATAGGCCAAAAACGTGAAAATACAGGGCTGAGGCAGAATGCAGGTGTTCGGAAGCAAGAAATATGTGAAAAGAGCTAATATACATGCTCATATACACCGATATACAGAAAATGTATACCAAAAAAGGGATTGGGCTGAACCTAAGTATTTGCAGCGAAATTGGCCCAATAAGGGCCTAATTTCATTATCTCTCTTATCCTCTTACTTGTTTTGATTATGTTTGACTAATTTTATTTAACTCTAACTTTATAATTATTAATTAGCTTAAAAAAATTTCCCAAAGACGAGTTATTTCCTTTGTGCCGGTTTAGTTTTAATATATTCCAATGTTTTAGTGGTCATTTATTTTATTAATCAAATAGGTTAGTCAAAACTTTTTTTTAATTACTTAAAAGTAATAATAATAATTTATATATACACATAGTCATTTTTGCAAAAAAGGTTAGTCAATCAATTTAAAGAATGATTCCCATGCTCTAACTTATTGAATTAGTTTAAATTATTATTCCAAAATAAATTAAGTAAATCCTAATTAATCTAGTTTTTGCTAAAATTTTATTCACATGCAATTTAATTCAAATGTTTCGTTGTTAGGTCCCTTTCTCTTAATAAATAAATAAAATAAATGTGTCATTCATTTAAATTATTTTTCCCAAAAAGTTAAATTGTAAATCGTAATTTTTATCATATTACTAAGAATTAGTCAAAAACTATGTTAGTCAAGTCGAAGGTCAACCGCATGTTAGTGGGCACTTCGAATGCCTAAACCCTTCTCGAAGTGTAAATTGAACCCCGAACCCTCTTTGGTATTTTCAAATGATTTTTTCTGTTTAAATCTTTGAAAATTATAAGTTTTCTTAACTTCTTTAAAAAATTAAGTGGCGACTCTCTTCTAAGTATTTTTCTCAAATTGTTTTATACTTAGAACATTTCAAAAAGTAACTTTTTCTACAGATAGGAAAATTACAGCGCAACACTAAGTTGATCTAGAGGGTTTAGAGTTGAAAAAAGAGCAAGAAAAGTCGGAATCCACCTGGGCAGGGGCCTGGGGCGCCACCCCAGCCAAAGAGCCCCAAAAGGGGCTCTGAAGTTTGGGCTCTGGGGCGCCACGCCAGCCAGAGCACCCAAACCCAAGCTCTGAAATTTCAGTGCTGGCGCCCTGCGTCTCTCAGAGCACCAGGGACGCCAGGTCTCCCACTTTTTCCCCCTTCTTTCCGTACTAGTTCCTTAGCAATGTACCTATGTTTTCTAGTAGGTTCCTATACTCTAAGGTATGTCTAAACATCATGAAATCATCTATAAACATGAGATCATGAACCTTGAATCCATAATTCAATTTAAGAAAAGTTAAGAGTTAAGTCAAGAAAAGTTCATAGAGTTTTCCAAAAAGTCTTTTACAAATGTTTTAACTTTGTTTTAAGACTTAAGCTTTGAGTTGAGTAAAGAGTAAGAATAAAGTTCATTTATTCAAAGATTATATAGGAACTAAGTATTCTCAATAGTTAAAATATTTTCACATTTGAGCAAGAAATAAAACGCCGATTTCCAAGAGAGCCTTTGAGCTAGTTTTGAGTAATCATCTCAAATCACAGAAAGAGTTTTGTTTTTAAAACATATGAGCTGAGTATATTTTGGGAGTAGTATTGAGCACCGATATGGAGATGTGAGTTCATAATAACTAAGTCTTTATAAACTATGTGGCCATCATGGGTAGAAAGAAACATACTCTTTAGATGAATCCTTAGTGCTTTTTAGCATAGATTAGTGGATCCACTTAGTTGAGGCGTTGTATATGACGACAAAGCATAAGATAGCTCTGACAGCGTGGGCGAGACACTGTATCATCACTTAGGCTCATAGTGATGGTTGTCGATTAGAGAAACTCCTATAGTATTATATTACTTTATATGTAAACTGAGTTGTTATTGCATTTCTTTAACAAATTGAGTTGCCACCTACTATTTTAAATGCTTTGTATAAATTGCACTATTATTGTTGTTTTACTTGTCATTTGAGTTGAGTATTCATAAGTTGAGTAAAGTCAAGATAAGTGTTCCTTTCAGATTCTTATCAAGCTTATGTCATGTTTAGTTTTCCCCTCGCATACTCGTATATTTAATGTGCTGATGTCATTTGTCCTGAATCATTTTATGATGCAGACACATGTCATGTTTATTATCTTATTTTTAGTATTTTAGTTGTTAGGATGATCGGTGGTCTTATCCCGACAACCCTCTTTGTTTTAGAGGCTTCATAAACGAGTAGTTATAGTTCTTTAGTCTTGTATTTCAGATGTTTTGCTATGAGACTTAAGTATTCATTTTGGCTAGTTTGAATGTTTCCTTAAATACATTCTAAGTTTATTTCATAAGTTCCTTATTTGAGATTATTTCTTATGTTTAAGTCTTCCGCTAAGTAACTAAGCTAGTCCAAGGGTTCGTTTGAGGCCAGCAATGGTTCTCGAGTGCCAGTCCCGCCCAGGGTGTAGGCTCGGGACGTGACAAACTTCGTATCAGAGCACAGAATTCAAAAGTCCTAGGAAGTCTATGAAGCCATGTTTGTAAAGTCCTAGTTATCGGTGTGAAGTGCACCATATCTATAATTAGGAGGCTGCAACACTTAGGAAATTATACCACTTCTTTCACACTCATTTCGTGCGTTAGAGTTTGATCTCTAAAAAGTTTCTTCTAACTCGTGCTTGTGTGTGTCTTTTAGTTAATCATGCCTCCACGAAGAGCTGTTTGAGGTTGTCTTGCTAGGCGTAATGTTGAGGAGAAAAAGGTACCTAATGCACCAGAAGTGCAACCCCAAGGAGAGGTCACCAATGCCGAATTCCGTGAAGCTATTCAGATGTTGTCACTGGTATGATCAAAGTTTTTACTCTTGATGTTTATGCTTTGCTAGACCTAGGAGCAAGTTTATCTTTTGTGACTCCTTATGTTGCAAATAATTTTGATGTTCTTCCTGAGAACCTTTGTGAACTTTTTTGTGTTTCTACACCTGTTGGGGAGTCTATTCTAGCTGAGCAAGTATATCGTGATTGTGTCATTTCCATCAATCACAAGAACATCATGGCTAATTTAGTCGAATTAGACATGGTAGATTTTGATGTCATTCTAGGTATGGACTGGCTTCATGCCTGTTATGCCTCTATTGATTGTAGAACTCGAGTTGTTAGGTTCCAAATTCCTAATGAGCTAGTTATATAGTGGAATAGCAGTTCAGCAGTGCCTAAGGGTCATTTCATTTCGTACCTTAAGGTGAGAAAGTTAGTTTACAAGGGTTGTATCTATCATTTAGTCCGAGTTAATGACTCTAGTGTTGGGACACCTCCTGTTGAGTCAGTTCCTGTTGTGAGTGAGTTTCCAGAAGTCTTTCCAAATGATCTACCCGGAGTCCCTCCTGAGAGAGATAGACTTCGATATAGATATTCTTCCAGATACTCGTTATATATCTATTCCGCGATACAGAATGGCACCAGCAGAGTTAAAAGAGTTGAACAGTTGAAAAATCTCCTAGATAAGGGTTTCATTCGACTAAGTGTTTCACCTTGGGGTGCTCCGATCTTATTTATGAGGAAGAAAGATGGTTCCCTTAGAATGGGTGTAGACTGCCGCCAGTTGAACAAGGTTACCATCAAGAATAAGTATCCTCTTCCAAGAATTGATGATCTTTTCGATTAACTTCAAGGTGCTACTTGTTTCTCTAAGATACACCTCAGATCAGGCTACCATTAGTTGAAAGTAAAGGAATGTGATATTCCAAAGACAGCATTCAGGACCCGTTATGGCAGCTAAAATTCCTACTTATGTCCTTTGGTTTGACCAAAGCACTTGTAGCATTCATGGACCTTATGAATAGAGTATTCAAACTTTATTTAGATATGTTCGTTATCGTATTCATTGATGACCTATTAATCTATTTGAGGAATGAGGAAGATCATGCTAGTCATCTCATAGTAGTTCTCCAAACTTTAAAGGATAGAGAGTTGTATGCCAAGTTCTCTAAGTATGAGTTTTGGCTTGAGTCTGTGGCATTTGTAGGCCACATTGTTTTCGGTGGTAGAATTAAAGCTAATACCCAGAAAATAGAGGCAGTGCAGAATTGGACTAGACCCACATATCCAACTGATATTAGGAGTTTCTTGGGGTTGGCTGGATATTATAGAAGGTTCGTAAAAGGGTTCTCATCTATTTCATCCCCTTTGACCAAGTTGACTCAGAAAACAGTGAAGTTTCAATGGTCTGAGGCTTGTGAGAAAAGCTTTGACCTTACCAGAAAGTACTCAAGGTTTTGTCATATATTGTGATGTGTCTAGAGTTGGTTTGGGTTGTGTGTTAATGCAGAATGGCAAAGTTATAGTTTATACCTCCAGACAGTTGAAAGTTCATAAGAGAAATTACCCAACCCATGACTTAGAGTTGGCTGTCATAGTATTTGCTTTGAAAATATGGTGTCATTATCTTTATAGTGTTCATGTGGATGTGTTCACTGATCACAAGAGTCTTTAGTATATGTTTACTCAGAAAGAGCTTAATCTCAGGCAAAGGAGGTGGTTAGAATTACTTAAGGATTATAACATGAGTATTCTTTACCACCCAGGTAAGGCTAATGTTGTTGATGATGCCTTGAGCAGATTATCTATGGGTAGTACCGCCCATTTTTAGAAAGATAAGAAAGAGCTAGCAAAAGATGTGCATAGACTTGACAATTAGGAGTTCGACTAATGGATTCCACAGAGGAAGGAGTAGTGGTGATGAATGAGGCTGAATCATCATTAGTGTCAGAAGTAAAAGAGAAGCAATACCAAGATCCTATTTTGCTTGAATTGAAGGAAAATGTTCATAAGCAAAAAGTAATGGCTTTGAACAAGGGGGAGATGATGTGTTGAGGTATCAAGGTAGGTTGTGTGTACCAATGGTGGATGAACTCCGAGAAATGATCATGGAAGAAGCTTATAGATACAGATATTTCATTCATCCAAGTTCCACAAAGATGTATCGTGACTTGAGAGAAGTTTATTGGTGGAGTAGTATGAAGAAGAGCATTGCAGAATTTGTGGATAAGTGTCTGAATTGCCAAGAAGTTAAAGTAGAACACGAAAGGCCAGGTGGTATGGCTCAAAATATAGAACTTTCGAAATGGAAGTGGGAGATGATCAATATGGACTTCATCACAGGTTTACCAAAGTCTCGCAGGCAGCACGATTTCATTTGGGTAATTGTCGATAGAATGGCAAAATCAACCCATTTTTTACCGGTAAAGACTACACATTCAGCAGAAGATTATGCTAAATTGTATATTCAAGAGGTAGTTAGACTTCATGGGGTGCCAGTTTTGATTATTTCAGACAGAGATGCGCAATTTACTGCACAGTTCTGGATATCTTTTCAGAAAGGCTTGGGTTCAAAGGTGAAGCAGAGTGCACTATTCAGACCTTAGAGGATATGTTGAGGGCTTGTGTTATTAATTTCAAATGTAATTGGAATAATCACCTACCTCTTATTGAATTTGCTTACAACAATAGTTATCACTCTAGCATCCAAATGGCTCCTTACAAAGCTCTTTATGGGAGAAGGTGCAGATCTCCTATTGGATGGTTTGAAGTTGGTAAAGCAGAGTTGATAGGACCAGACTTAACTCATCAAGCTATGGAGAAAGTGAAAGTGATTTAAGAAAGTTTGAAAATAGCGCAAAGTCATCAGAAATCCTGCATTGATGTTAGGAGAAGGGAGTTAGAGTTTGAAGTAGATGATTGGGTCTACTTAAAAGTTTCACCCATGAAGGGTGTTATAAGATTTGGTAAGAAGGGGAAGCTTAGTCCCCAGTATATTGATCCTTACAGAATATCCAAAAGGATTGGCAATGTAGCTTATGAGTTCGAGCTACCCCAAGAGTTAACAGTGGTTCATCCGGTATTTCACATTTCCATGTTGAAGAAATGCATGAGAGATCCTTCATTAATCATACCAACTGAAGATATTGGTATCAAGGATAGCTTATCCTATGGGGAGATTCCGATGCAGATTCTAGATCTCCAAGTTCGCAAGTTAAGGGCTAAGGAAGTAGCATCAGTCAAAGTCCTTTGGAAGAATCAGTTTGTTAAGGAAGCTACTTGGGAAGCTAAGGAGGACATGAAGAAGAGATATCCACATCTTTTTTAGCCTGGAGAATTTCCAGATCAAGGTACTAATTCTCTTCTTAGTACTCTTTAATGTATATGCTTGAGATTTTGAATTGCTTGTTGGGTGTTTTCGCTGAATGTTAGATGTTACACCCTTAACATAGTAAGAGTAATCTCATTCGAGGATAAATGTTCCCAAGGGGGAGATATTGTAACACATCGCTATTTGAAAGAACTAGAAAGAGTTAGAATTGGAAAAGGTCGATTTTGGAAAGAGTGAAAAATCTAGAAAATTGGTTAAGTTATGTTAAGTTTGAGTTTTGGGTCAACTTAAAACAACTATAACTCCTAACTCGGGATGAGTTAGGTGTTCTTCCAGATACCGTATGAAAGATCTTGGAATTATCTTTCCAACGCCACTGAGTTTGCACAATTCTGAGTTAGTATGAGTGAGATATACCCATTCAAAATTGGGTTGTTTAGATAAGGAAAGTCTAATCCGAATTTTAGAAAGGCATTATGATATTTTCCATACCCTATTATTTTAATTTCATTTTTGGTAATTAAGTTGGGGTCTAAACTGATTTGGTTCAGTTTACGCTTTCAAAAAGAGTTAAGGTTTTGAGAGAAGAGAAAAAAAGAGGAGAAAAGAGGAGAAAAGAGGAGAAGAAGCAAGGATTAGTCGATTTCTTGGAGATTTTCATGTGGATTTTGCCAAGGTTTAATCACTACGAGGTATGTGAGATCACATAGCTTTGGGATAGTTCACCCACGCGTCAATCATGATTCAATTTAGTGAAGTTGTATTGTTTTGAAAGAAAATCTTATGAGTTCTTGATGATAATTCGTTTGAAATCTTGTGGGTTCTTATTGTTGAAGTTTCTTGAGTTTTATTCATGAAATTAGGTGTGATTTCGAGTTGAATCTTGTATATATTGTGAGTATACTTGAATCTAAGTGTTTGGGGAAAGAACTAAGTTGATCTAGAGGGATTAGAGTTGAAAAACGAGCAAGAAAAGTCAGAATCCACCTGAACAGGGGCCTGGGGCGCTACCCCAGCCAGAGCGCCCCATAAGGTGCTCTGAAGTTTGGGCTCTAGGGCGCTGCGCCAGCCAAAGCGCCCCAACCCAGGCTCTGAAATTTTAGGGCTGGCGCCCCACGCCTCTCAGAGCGCTAGGGACTCCAATTCTCCCACTTTTTCCCCCTTCTTTCCTTATTAGTTCCTTAGCAACGTACCTATGTTTTCTAGTTGATTCCTATACTCTAAGGTACATCTAAACATCATGAAACCATCCATACACATGAGATCATAAACCTTGAATCCATAATTCAAGGAAAGGAAAGGTAAGACTTAAGTCAAGAGAAGTTCATAGAGTTTTCCAAAAGTCTTTTACAAACGTTTTAACTTTGTTTTAAGACTTAAGCTTTGAGTTGAGTAAAAAGTAAGAGTAAAGTTCATTTCTTCAAATAGTATACAGGAACTAAGTATTTTCAAGAGTTAAAATATTTTCACATTTAAGCAAGAAAGAAAACACCGATTTCTAAGAGAGCCTTTGAGCTAGTGTTTGAGTAATTATCTCAAATCATAGAAAGAGTTTTGTTTTAAAAATATATGAGTTGAGTATATTTTGCGAGTAGTATTGAGCACCGATATGGGGACATGAGTTCATAATAACTCAAGTCTTCATAAACCATGTAGCCATTATAGGTAAAAATGATCATACTTTTTAGATGAATCCTTAGTGCAAATAGCATAGACTAGTGGATCCACTTAGTTGAGGCGTTCTATATGACGGCAAAGTATAGGACAGTTCTGGCAGCGTGGGCGAGACGTTGTATCATCAGTTAGGCTCATAATGATGGTTGTCGGTTAGAGAAACTCCCACAGCATTATATTACTTTATATGTAAACTGAGTTGTTATTGCATTTCTTTAACAAATTGAGTTGCTACCTATTGTTCTAAATACTTTGTATAAACTGCACTATTATTGTTGTTTTACTTTGCATTTGAGTTGAATATTCATGAGTTGAGTAAGGTCAAGGTAAGTGTTCCTTTCAAATTCTTTTCAAGCTTATGTCATGTTTAGTTTTACCCTCGCATACGTGTACATTCAATGTACTGATGTCATTTGGCCTGCATCATTTCATGATGCAGACACAGGTAACGAGGATCAACATCCAGCGCCTCGTTGATCCAGTTGAGCATTCAGAGTCAGTTGATGAGCCTCTTTGCTTTCCGAAGGATCCCTTATTATCTTGTTTTTAGTATTTTAGTTGTTAGGATGATCGGGTGTCTTGTCCCGACATCCCTCTTTGTTTTAGAGGCTTCATAGACGAGTAGTTATAGTTCTTTAGTATTGTATTTCAGATGTTTTGCTATTAGACTTGAGTAGCCATTTTGGATAGTTTGAATGTTTCCTTAAAAACATTATAAGTTTATTTCATAAGTTCCTTCTTTGAGATTATTTCTTATATTTAAGTCTTTCGCTGAGTAAGTAAGTCAGACCAAGGATTCGCTTGGGACCAGCAATGGTTCTCGAGTGTCAATCTCGCCCAGGGTGTAGACTCGGGGCGTGACAATGTCCTTCACTCTAATGGAAGACTAAATAGGGACATGTGGCGCAATCTTATCCGTCGATCCGAATATTTAATAAATATCGGGTCAGTGGATAAGATTATGACATATGTATGTCCGTTAGTATAAAGGGTACATATGCTTTAGTTTTTGGACGGCAGGGGCGCCAATGTCTCAAAAGTATGATGGAGAGTATCTGCATACCATTTACGATAATTCAGAATATATTTGTTCTTTTTCCCTTTTTAAATATTGTGTGAGGAGATTATGAATCAGTAACAACTGAGCTAATAATGAGAACATGTACTTGTCGACAAATCACATGCTAACTTATATTTCCTCCGTTCATTTTTTAAAAAATAGATTTTTATATTTACTTGTCATTTTTGACATATTAAGTAAAGATAATTTTTTTAAAAAATTTTTATCCTCAACACTATTTACTTATTCCACAAATCGTTTCTCAAGAAATGAGTCTATTCATCAATTAATATGAATATTGTTATAAAATACAGGACCGTCTTAACCCTAGCCCACTAAAGTCATCGCTTGGGGCCCCATATTTTTTGGGGCCCCATTTTTTTTTAAAAAACAGTTACTTATATATGTTATTTTTAAAATATATATATATATATATATATATATATATATATATATATATATATATATATATACATACTATGAGTGCTATGATTTTTACTAAGAAAATTGCATATGAGATGAATATAAACCTGAATTTCGTAAGAAACAATTTGATGAAAATATAGATAACGAAATCACAAAGTCCCTTGAAGAATATTTTAGAGTTGATTACTTTATATATGGAGAGTAGATCAAACTATTTTTTCACTTCAAAATAGATTTGAACCAATTGAAGCATATAAAAATATTTTGATTTCTTATTTAGTGGTAAAATATTGAGATCACTAGATGATGAGAATTTTTAAAAAATATTGTCTTTAACTTTGACGGTTTACATTTTTATTTCTTGAATCAAAAGTGTTAAGAGAAATAATACAAGCAAAAGATAATGATCTAATGAAAATACTCAATCAAATAAAAAGACTTGATTCATTTCCGGATACACATATTGCTTATAGGATAATGTTAACACTTCCTGTAACCATTGCCCCAACCGATTTATTTTTTTTTTGAAATTAAAATTGATTAAATCTTCTTTAAGATCAACAATGTCTCAATAGAGATTGAATGAATTAGCTATATTATCATTTAAAAAGGAATCATTAAAACAAATTGATTATAAAACAATACTTAATTTCGCATCTAAAATAGCTAGAAATGTTGATTTTAAATAAAAGTATATATGATGAAAAAAAAAATATTAGGACCCCTCTCTTAAGTTTCGTTTTAGGTCCCCTAATGTTGTTGAGTTGGCCCTGATAAAATACTCATATTAATCATTGTTTCTTAAAGACATACAAAATTCGAAATAGACGAGCAAAAATTAACTGAAGATCAGTATTACTTAAACTTTATAAGCTTGTTATCCAAGTTGTAGATTAGTAATTACCAAGCATTAAGTTGATTAATTAACAAGGCCGCGTCATAACTTCTCCTCACATGCATCTTTACATGAAGAATAAATTTGAGACCATGAAGAATATAGGTGTCATATGGTACACATAACATGTAGAATAAAATCCTTACTTTTTCTACCTATTTAAAGTAATTCGAGATGACAGAGTCTCGTGTTAATAACATGTTATAAAATTAGAATATCAAACAAGGTATAAAGAGAGTAAAATCACCTTTAATTCACTACTATATTAAAAAAAAAATAGTTTCTATTATTTCATGATTTGGCTATATATAGCCTAGTTTATCTTACTACACATGTAAATAAAATAAGCCTATCATATGTCATGTATACCATATAAAGGATCCCCATCATTTTATAAGCAAATTAAATAAACAATTTAGTAATGTTGGGATTCTTATGTGACTTTTTCATTTGAAAAGAAAATATTAACAGTAAATCGAAATGTACTGATAAAGAAGAAAAATATGATCAAGATAATTGAAACATTTCAAAAAAAATATTTTCTTATTATGATTAATAAAAAATAATGGGATGGTGGTGTTTTGATGATCCTTATCTTAGTGATGGCAACTTTTATATTTACCTCGTAAAACTTCTTAAAATAATCCGGCAAGCCCCTCAATATGTACTCTCCCTATTCTAAACTTGAAATTGGGCAACAAATTTTAAAGTGATAGAAATAAATTACAATCACAAATAAAATATGATGAAACATAACTTTATTGATGAAAATATATAGGTATAATTTTGTTTGTTCTCTTGATTCTTCTCTCTAAAAATTTCTCCGTGATTTAAGGGTCATAGTAGCGTATTTCTCAAACTAGGATAATATGGATCTCCTTGAGATTTATTTGATCTCCATTGATCTTTGTGAATATTCCATAAATTTGCGAAATTTTCTATATGTCTCTTTAAAGAAATATATTACCCTTTATATAGACATGAGATAAGGTTTATGTTAGAGTATAGCCTCCAAGAATTCTTACTGAAATAGAACTCGTTTTATAAAGCCCTATAAAATTTCGATGTCTATAAAAATAACTAAAGATATTTTATGAGAATCGATGTCTATAAAAATAACTGAAGATATTTATGAGAAGAAAATATTACTATTGAGATTTAAGAGCAAGGCAAAACGAAAGCATGCAATCGATTGAAGGACTATAAATTTGCTTTCTTTTCAAAATTCCTATGCGAAAAATTATTTCTACAATTTGAATTAGAATCCTAATTAACATAAGGACTAGCATGTACGATTAAAATTAAATCTCGAGGTGTATACATGTTTTGTTCAATAGAATATTTATGTAAGGACATGAATGCGCTTTATTAATGAAATATACTTGAATATGTATTTTTCAAGCTACATTCGCTCATAATTATTGATAACTATATGTTTGTGTAAATATTTGAGTTAATATGTCGTGGTTCTCAAATAGGCAACTCATGGCTGCCATTGTTCATCGCAGTTAGGTTTTCCTATATTTTGTAATTAACACTCAGTATTGAGAATATAAGTACATTTAAGAGAGAATATATTTTTTGTTTGTCAGTCTAAAATATTTATCTTTACTTGATCGTTTTCCATACATACAAAATGGACTAGTACAAGAAGTTGGAACACTACTATCCCCATAATCATGATAAATTATATTTAAATTTGTGCTACAATCATACCGATGAATTGTCTAATTTCCATCTTAAATTGCGAACAAAAAATTGTATACTTATAAGAACCGATAATTTAAGTATAAGTTAAAACTCTATACACTAAATTATCTTACACAAATAAATGAACAAATAAACGAATATATAATCTATTAAATAATTTATTTATTAAAATTGAATAAATAATTGTTTTAGAATAAATACTATATTTAAATACATGATTAATGATATATAACATTACTATTATGCATATACTATTTCTGCACTATGAGTAGAAGCTTCTATTGAATCAAGACAAACAAAACTGTATTTTAAATCGGAACTTTCCACATATTTTTCATGCATAATCAGTAGAAGCTTCGAAAGAATGACTTTTTCTTTCTTTCTTTCTAACCACCATTATTACTCTTTCTATCTCAATTTATGTGATACATTTCGTTTTTTTGAGAGTCAAACAGTTTAAGTTTGACTGAGAATTTGCTCATCCAATCTTCAAATTTTAGAAAATGAAATTTATATTTTTGTAAACTACGCAAAAAGTACTATAAATCACAATAATTGATAATTCAAAATATTTAGAAAATGTATGAAAAATTTACAATTAAAGATAGATTTAATTGAATCTTGAAATTTGAAATGAGTCATAGGAGTATTATATAACATAATCATGATGCGCAATATGCTGATTTCAACATGAGTTCAGACTTTTTTACATACTTGTCTAAAGTTAAAAAGTTGCAATTTAAAAAGTGTAAAGAGTTGTATGTACATCTACATCTACCTAGTTTTGTCTGGTCTGAATGTTCTGACTATGGTGTAGGACCTTCTTGTTTCGAATTTTGACTTGTAGTCACAATAATGGATAAGAATTTTTGTTACGTGTACCAACAATATAAAAACTACTTACTTAAATAGTTATATCACTTAAAAGATAATTAGAGACGCTCTATTTATAATACTAGCATTGTTTCATCACTTAGAAAGTAGAATAAATAATATAGAAAAACATCGTTCTTTTTAAAATTGATTGAAGAAAAAAAAATGTCACGTAAATTGATATGTCTCAATAAAAGATTCATTATACTATCAAGGTATACAACATAAATGTAGGAGAAGAAAATAAATGAACATGCAATTATAGATTGGAAGATCAAATATAGACGTACAGAAATCGAATCTCTACAAAAATTCTACACATACATCCACCATAATTGCCAAATGAAACAGAAATTTTGAGCTAATTTCTTTGAAAATTACCTTAAAACAGAAAAATAGACTTGTTTACACTATTAGAATATTTTATCATGTACGCATCCAAAGGATAGTGGCCGCGGGTTTCCTTGTCTTCAAAAAAAATTGAAAAATATTTTATGTGGAAATATTAGTTATTTAAAAATAAGGATAAGGAAATGACATTTCAGCTTCCACATTAATTGTAGTCTCCTCCCCGATCACCTCCTAGCCCCCATCCCCCCACAGCCCACCCTCACTCTCTACCTCCACCCTACCTCACATAGTATTCTACTGCACGCCGGGTAGCACTTTTATTATATATAAATTCTTTTAAGATAATATTTTTTATTTACAATACAAGAAAATAAGTATGCAACTGAATTATATTTTTGAAAAAATATTTTCCAAGGAAAACATCTTGGTTTTCAAAGTCAAGGTCTTTGTTCTTCCAAAGCATATAATCCACCCATTTCAACATTGACTAGAGTTTCATGGAAATTGCTACTCTACATGATTAATACTCCTAGTAATAGCAACTTACCTTTTTTATTACTTCTTTTTGGGAAATTATTAAGCAAAAAACAGGGGACTCATTCTTCTTTGGGACTTTAAAGTAATCATAATACCAAAAAGCACCAATGCATCACAAGTTGTAACAACTATAGTCCAAAGATGAACTTATTGCAGTTGAAATGTACACAAAATTAGTTGCTAAATGTATTGAAAATTTGAAAGTAAATTCAAACAAAACTGGGAGAAGAGAAGCTCAAATTTGATGAACAACTAATATGCATATCTCTCACTATTTATTATACATTACTCAATAGGTATTCTAATTTCATCTGAGCTTGAAGAACCCGAGTCACTGTTAGACGAATTAGTTGGAGTAACTTTCTCATGCTGCTGAATGAATTTTATTATTTCTTCAGTTTCACCAAGAAGACGAATAGCATGTTGGACATTTTCTTCCCTCATCTCTATGGCATTGGAAGAACATTTTTTAGTAATAGCATAAGGCATATTGATCAAACACGCACCAAGTACACTTGCAATCATAGCAGATATATGATTGAATAAATGTACTTCTGTCTGATCATCAATTTTTTCGCTGTCCTGTAGTATGATTTGACTCATTTGATACATAGAGTTTGCTGCTATAACTTCAGTTAACTTTCTTGAGTAATCATCTTTTGTGGCGTAGTCTTGCGCTATGTTTGCAAAATTGTGGAAAATCTCTTTGCTTGTTTTTCCTTGAAGATCCATTTTTTGCAGATCTTGATCAAGCCATCTACGATATAGATATAGCTCCAACCATGCTACGTCTGCAGCTTGTTTATTTTTCTCCGAGTTTTCATAGGTTCCAAGGATATCTTCAATGAAGCTGACATACTTGAGACCTTGGCTGACACTAAGCAAGAGACTGTCCACCATTTTGTGATCAATGTTAGGAATTGTTGTGGCAATTGCTGTTAAAGTTACTATAGACATGTTCCAGCCATTATGTGGCTCTTGAAATTGGTTGATGTCAAACTTACTGACTCCTCTAAAATCAGTCAGTTTCTGCAAGAGCTCAATGAGATGTTTTGGCTGCTGTTTTCTACCAATTTCCATCATCCAAGTGGTGTCATCCCTCTTGTTCGCCGTCACCTGAGTCAGCTCCTCCTCGCCTTCCAGATGTAAAACATATCGACTGATGTCTTCCTCCTGACTCTCTGCTGATTCTGATTCAGAGTTGATTATGTTGTTGCACTGCGAGGAAGAATAAAAGCACGAACGTAGCAAACTTAGGAGGAGAATAGGGAATAGTTGCACTATCTTGCTGGCTACAATAATTAGTATCTGTACTCTTATACAATTTAGCAAGATTAAATTTTGTATCTGCTGGACTGACTTTCTGCATTTTGGATTCTTGATTTCCAGCCCAAAGGGACTATCTTTCCAATCTTTCAGTCTCTCAAGCCAATGCCTTTCTACTTTAATGCTTATGCTTTTGTTTGAAGATTTAATTGTAGCAATGGCAAACCATCTGATAAGTGAGGACAATGTGCCTACTGCCACTCCAGCGGATTGAATCCTCGAAATGCAATATGTTGATCTTCTGTAATCAGACATGGACTGCACATGCGCATCAAATAAGTTGTCACGAAATGACACTTCCAGTAAAAGCAGACAATTCAGACAACAGATAGCACAACAAGCAGCACAAGTAGCAGAACGCGCCATCACAAACTGAGGATTTCCTGTTTTTGCCATGACAAAAAACTTCCTCAAATTTTCTTTCAGTTTCACTTCAACCGGTTTTTCACCTTCTACTAGATCATCAATTTCAATCATGTTGCCTCTTTCTCTGTACTCCAGTTCCAAATAACTTTTAATAGTTGGAACTGTAAGCGCGGAGAAGCACATGATCACAAATAGAAAAACCATAGAAAGCATAACAACAATATGTTCTGTTTTCTCCGAGTAGATAATACCGGTGCCTAATTCAATGCAGACATTAACAACAAGGGTGATCACAAGAATACCCAATGCTGTCATGTCCATGAGGATGTCCTTGTTATCCATCAGCGCGAGCGATGGCATAAAGTTGGCCATTGCTGTAGACATAAAGACAACACTGCTAAGTTTAGCCATCTGATCAATTTTCCCTGGCATGGGATTGTTTAGATCAAGTGGCAACTTAACTACAACCCCTAACAATGTCAATGAAGCAGCATTAAAAGTGAAAAATCTGCATGGAAGCCAGAATTTTCGCCTTCTAATTCCTTGTGCTGCATCTGCTAACATTGCAAGTATGCATATCAAAGATGCTGCCACAATATACCTCCCAATCCATGGCATTGGTGCACTGAAATTGTCATGATGAGACATATTATTAATTTGTGATGAGATCTTTTCTTTGAAGAGAGGTAAGTTAGATAGAAAAAGTAATGGCTACAACCTTACTTATATAGAAAACAACAATAACAACAACATACCCAGCGAAATCCCACTAAGTGCAGTCTGAGGAGGACATAGTGTAAGCAGACCTTATAACTACCTCATGGAGATAAAGAAGTTGTTTCCGTTGGACCCTCGCCTCTACTTATATAGAAAATATTACTTGAAAATAGACTTTATTCCTAGTCTTGAAGCTCTTTGAGCATGGGCGGATCTATGATGGCCAGTGGGGGTGCCACGCCACCCCCGAACGTCGATGGAAACTCTATATATACATAGGTATATATATATAATATTTATATAAATATAAAGCGTGCCACCCAGTGAGCAAAATTGGCTTGTGGTGCCACGGTAGGAGGGCAACTTTAGATGGCTAATGTAGCGGGTTCGAATCCCATTTGTACCCTTTTTTTTGAGAAATTTGTTGCAGACATTTTTTAAGAAAAAAAAAAAGGCTCCAAGCACCTTTTTACGGAAAAAAGCTGGCACATTAATCGATAAGTCTATTTGGCACCCACGGACTCTAAATCCTGGATCTGCCACTGTCAGACTTTGAGCATGGGCAGAGCTAGAACTTTGGTATATAGGTTCGGTCGGACCCAATAACTTTTGCTTTGTGTTAAGAAATTCATTAATATTGAGGTTAGAACTCAGTTATTAACACTTCTAGCGGTTGTTTTAGAATCTAGAACCGATAAAATTAAAATTCTGACTCATCTTTTGAGTCTTGAGTGTGCAGTTTGACATTTGCTATAGAAATTGATCAGTATGTTCATACCAGAGTACAAGTCAACTAACAATTAGTTAAAACAATTTTAAAAAATGTGAATTATTCCTTCTACAATAGAAAAATCCAAATCTTTTGGAGATTATACGAATATAGTGAGAGCAATGTTTTTGAAAAAATTGAAGATTATAGGAAAAAGTCTATTCAATGCTTTCTTTGACGATAACGACCTATTTTTTGACCTTATAGTAGTGAACTGAAATTTCCATGCAACTGATATAAATTGATTTCTATTTCTAGTATATATATACACTTTTCTGTGGAAATTTCATGTCATATTTAGAGAATCAAAACATTGAAAATATCAAAATAATAATGAATTTTTTTGACTAATTATTCTAATGGAAGTAGCGAAAACAAATTGTATAAGTGACATTCCAAGTTTATTATCTCCTCCCCACCACTCCCATGCACCCCCGAAATCCTCACTTTCCATCCCTATCTGTGTGCATAATGTTTTGCTAGATAACATATAGATATTATTGGATAATATTTTCTTGTTTACTTACCAAACACTAGAAATTAAGCAAGACACTCACTTATTTTCCAAGAATAAAACATTTTCTAGAAAATAAATTTCCATGAAAAACATTTTCCTTCGTACCAAACACTTTAATAGCGGGTTAGAGTTATGAATGTATTAGTAATGTAGGGATTAGATATGAGTGAATCTATATAATATATAATGCAGAAATTAGTTATTATGTATTAATTATTCCACCTTCTATCCTGCATAAAATAATGCATAGATTCCCTCATAATTATAACTTACACATGTATTAGCTAGTTATGTGAGTTTCTAATTGTCTACCAAAGGTCATATTAATTTTATACATAAATATCTTATTTTCAAGATACCTACGGAACGTTGTATAGGTTATACGGAAATTAATATATGAATAACTTGTTTCTTATCCCACTACCAAATTCCACACTTAGTTGCAATAGTTGTCACCGTCCACAACCCCAACCCAACCCCCGTCAGATTTCCAACTTGTAAGAAACTTTTTTTTTTTTTTATACTTCATGTAACACTCAAAAACCAACAAAGACTAGAAGAACTAGAAAACTATTATAAATTCTAATCAATGTATGAACAAAAGAAAAGAAAGAAAAAGAAAAAACAAAGTAGTAGTAAATAGTAAATTAGAACCCTTATATTGAGTAGCTGAATCTTATAAAACAAAAGTATTATTCTACCTTAATTCCTGCTCAAATAGTGAATGATGCTCAGGGTATAGGGTGCTACACTCTAACAATAATTTATCTCAGGGGCGGATCTACAATAGTGAGAAGTGAGAACAAATTTTCAGAACTCAATAACTTCCGTACATATTTATGTGTATATTGACAATTTTGTTTAAATATTTGTTAGGAGCCCAATAACAAAAGTAATTTTTTAATCGAACAGTAAAAATAGAACTTGCTTAAACTTTTGTAACCCTCCTTGATGAGGGTTAAGTTTCTCTTGAGCACATATAATAAAGTTTTGTAATTTGAAACCACAACAAATAGCATTGAAAAAAGAAGCAAATCTACGGTCAAACAAAACCAAACTTCATACGTACTTGGCTATAGAAAGTAGATTTTTCCAATGCAAATTAAAATTAATTAATTTTAGTAGGACCTCAAAATAAATATCGAACATAGGAAAAACAAAAAATAAATACACCAGAGAAACATATAGTCTATAGCCCATTAGCCATTAGTATTCTTATGACTAATTTGACTATGGAAAAGTATATTCTTACAAATGTTACTGACATGAGCAAAATTGTTTGATGCAGAAAAGAACTAATTTTTTTCTAGAAGAAGACCTTTGAAAATTGAAAATAAAAACACTGCATGCAAAGTTTAGTCATCTGGAGTAAGTGATCAATTACCAATAATTAGCTATGTCAATTAATTAAAAATGGGAATTAATTATTCCTTTTGCAACCAAAAAATCCATTTCTTTTGGAGATTTTATACTACATAAAGTTCGTTTTGAACAATTTGAAGATTATGTTGAAATCTTTTTGACCTTAATTACATAGTGTTGAAGTGAAATTTCCATTCAGCAGACTTTGTTTTGTTAATCTCTACAATGCAATATATTCTTGTGCTTCATTTCAATGGAAACTTCATTTCGTATTTAGAGGATTAAAAAATAAGAATTGAGATATGACAAAATTTCAATCTTGATATAAGTTTCTCAGAGTAGGATAAATAAGATTATTCGCTCATTATTATACCTTTTCAAACTCAGTAACATTTTATCGGAGTTTCAACAATATTATGAGGTTCAAACAAGTCTTGCTATTATGATTTTATTATTAGTTTTTGGAGTTTAAATTTTGACCTACACATTCAAAATTCAAATATTTATTTAAGAAATATTCAGCATATTGTGTTGGAGTTTTTCTGTGTTTTAGCTAGAAGTATTCCAACTTTTACTTTCACATTAAAACTAACTAAATTTAAATAATTTTAAAAATGATGTCAAAAGATGACTTTAGCTTTCTGGATTGATTGAGACTAGAAGCAATTTTATTTTTTTTATAAAATGAAATCAACAAAATAGGAGACACACAAAAATAAAAAAAATTAACTAAATGATAACCACTTGACTATCCTAATCTTATGAAACAGAGTAAGTACCATATTTGTTACTCAATTAATTAATCAACTATGATGATAGCAAGGTAGATATTATTCCACTCATACAAAAGTTTGTGATTGGATTTGATTGTGTTCCCATTTGTCTAACTTTGTAATCTCTTTTGGTGACTTTTTCCTTATGTTTTGAGATAGAGAAAGAGAATATGCAAAATCTTCTTCCAATCTTAATTTTATTTTCTAAATCCATCTTTTGACCTCCTCATTTTGGCACTTATTAGTTTTATTATATCTTAATTTTATTATTTACATATCAATTATTAATTTTTAATTATTATGATCTTAATTATTAAATATGTTTGTTTTTAAATATGTTTTAACCACCTAATTAATCTAATAGATTTGAATTATCCAGTATTATGATATGTAACGAAGTCTTATTCAAAAAATTCTACAAAGATAACAGGTTATTAATATAATTTCATTCGGTTTAACGCTATTGCTATCAACCCACAATTATCAACTACCGCTGTTGCCGCCCACCTCCCACAACCACTATCACTATCAATCATTACAATAAGATATCACCATTAGTACTAGTCACCATTTACAATGAGCACAATCAACCATCATTACCATGCGGCAACCAATCACTACTGATAATCATCACCACTAGATACTATTATATATTGCTAACCACCGACATTATTCATCATCGCTATCAATAATGACATCATCCACCATAACTATTAGTTGTCAACACCAACTATCACCATCAACCAATATTGTCAGCCACCATAAATACTAATTACTACTCATAATTATCATCATTAGTTATCACCATCAACAATTACTATATAATTTTTTAAAAATACTCTTTTGGTATAGTAGTAGATTAATTTAGTACTCCATTTATTATGATTTAAATAAACACAAATCTTACATATTCAAATGTTTTAAAGATGGTTTTAATTATTTAGTATTCAAATTCTAATATAGCATTTTAGTATTCATATTAAGATATCTAAATCATAGCTAGAACCGTCAATATGAACTATGCATGTTGAACCGGTTGTTTTATTAAAAAAATAATAATAATAATAATTAGGCTGATTTTAAGAGTCGCCGCTTAATTTTTAAGTGAAATCAAGAAAACTATTGTTTTCAAAAGACGAAAACAGAAATCTAATGAAAACTTAAAGGGGGTTCGAAGTTCATATTAGCATTTCAGGAAGGGATTAAAAGCACCCGAAACGCCCGCTAATACGCGGTTATCCGGCAATTAATTATTTGGCTAAACGGTTTTAAATTAAAAACATGCATGACTAAGTTATGAAAATAAACAGTTTGAAACTTGAAATTATTTTTAAGGAAAAGGGAAGTATTATAAGGGTATTTACTTAAGTGAAATACAATAAATATTCCAAAGGTCAATTTTAAAAATAAATTCGTTTAATTTCAACTCAAAACGGCTTTCTTTTTGGGGAGTTGAATTTTTAAAACCTTAACATTAACATCAATTAGTAACAAATAAGCATATATAAAACAATAAAACAAAGAGAAAGACTTGGGCCCAAGTCTGGTTTTTCTGTCTGCCTGGACCAGCACTTGGGCCTAATTTCATTTTGGGCCTTTGGCCTATTTGAGCCACCCGCACTTGTCCTAAACTAACATGAAAGAAAGATATTTTTCTCTTATCTTTAGGGTTTAAGCCCAATTCTTGCACCTGTCCTAAACTTCTAACATAAATAATAATAAATAAACTGACAAGGGCTTAGGCCCAAAATAACAAAATACATGTCTTTGGAAATAAGAGTGGCCTTTGACCCAATCTTTTCAATTTCTTGATCTGTTTCGTATTTTTTCAACTCCGGGACCTGTTCATCGACTTTTATAGCTGACCGACTTGGAAAGAAAAGATTTGAGCCTTTATGGCTCTCTCGAAATGCAAAGATAGAGTCCGTGAGGGACTCAGGCAGTGAGTTCATACGTAGGAAAGAAAAGAATAATTAGTAACGTCACATAAAGGGATTAACACAATTCTATAATTTCAACTGAATGGAGGGATGACAACTTGCACCAAAATTGATTTTTTAAATCTATAGCTAGCCCTTTATATAAAAGAAAGAGAAAAATATATAAAACAAGATTAATATTTATGTCAACTTGTGTTCAATCAATAGTATGCCAAAATAAATAAATAAATAAAAGATAATGATTTAAAAAAAAAAAGGAGTTTAAGTTAGAATCTTACTGGAATATTTATTTAACACCCAAATCCCTATGTGACATTAAAATTTGAAGAAACCATGTCCTTAAAAAATGAAACACGCCGATTGATCATAACAAAACAAGATATTTAATAGATCATTTTTGCATGCTTTTTAGAACAAAGAATATTATTGTTTTACCAACAAGCCCACAGTGAACTAAAGGAAATTTGATTCCTACCCTATAACTTGACAATAAAGGATTAAGGGGTATAATTCTCAACAAATTATTTTAAAGAGTGTCCACGACAAATAATGAAGAACTGCAACGAAATATCGAGCAAACCATAGCTTGTTCTAAATAAGAAAATATCATGTCGACTTGAGATTAAGATACATCTAATAGACAAGAAGAAGGAGAAATTGCGAATTAATTACAGAATCTAAAAAAAAGACAGGAAAGTTTGAACGAAATAGTATTCGAGACCATATAATTAGACCCATTAAACTCGATGAAAGAGATCAATCATGGAAGAAACTCCTTTGAAAAATAAAAACAAAACAATCATAGAACACTTTTATTTGCCAGTTGAATAATGAAACAAGGTTAAACATATATCAAGCCCTTTTGGAGACTAAAAAGAACAAGTCCCCTCATAACTAACAGGCTCCGATTTATTTTAATGAACACATTCAATATGAGAAGCAACGGAAACACGAAAGTAAGCTTAAATAAATATACACTCTGATTCGCACATTTAACTTAAAGCAGAGAAAGAATGACGCGATGCCAGACACTGATTATTGATGCAGATTCAAGAGAGAGTAAACTACGACTGAAGAAACATCCCAAAATCGATCCACAAATATGCTATGAAAAACTTATAAACCTGGAACGGTGACAAACAGGAACCAACATCCCAAACATCCAAGTATACACATTTGCATCACACAAGACGGGAGATACAGAGAAGGGGAAGTTATATACCTCTTCGAATGCGGCAAACTGGGATGCCAACGAGCAGAATAGGAGCTTTCCACGACCACGATAAGATTCCAAGAAATCCGGCAAGTCTCAGCAACTCACGAACGAGAAAGAAGAACAGAGCTCTATCCTAACTGTATTCGAATGTATTCGCTTTATATCTCTCTCTAAACCGTTCTTTTCTGTCTGTAAATCCTTGCCAACTCTTTTTTCACTTTTCTTCCAACCTCTATTTTCTTAAACTATATTTCCACTATCTACTCCCACCTCTAACAGTGAGTAATAAGCGAGTATATATAGAAGGGAGATAATTAGGGTTCCGAAAAGGGGAGGGAAAACGGACGAAAATTCGGGTTCAAAGCCCATTCCAAAATTCAAAATCCAAAGCTCTTTCACCAATTCGGACAAACACCCTTTTCTTGAGGTTTTAACTCATTCTGAAAGGGGAAAGAGGGACGGACGGCTCGGATCGAATTGAATGTCCTCGCTATGTCACGTGGCTCGATCTAAAGATGTAAGGGCGATTAAACGCGGCTACAGCAGTGCTTTTCGCTGCTGGAACAGTACCAACGTACAGGGAGACGAGGGTGCGATACGTGCTATTGTTGGATGCGGTTTCTTGCGATTCTGGGCTGAGAATTGCTGGGGCTCTCGTTGGTTTGTTGTTCTTCTTCTGGGCTCGATCTCGACTGAGTTCGGGTCGAGTTTCTCGCGTGAAGAAGACGCAGGGGTCGTCTGGTTCAGGTATTGCTGCTGTTATTGTTGAGGAAGAAACGTTGCTGGGTCTTTTTAGAATTGAAAAGGTGGGTCGGGTCGGAAGAATTGTATTTGGGCCGGGTTGGTTAATTTGGAAAAGGGTCTATCTTTTGGTATTTTGGACTGTTTGGTGGGCTGGGAAATTTAAGGCAATAAGGGCTGCTGGAAACAAGTAAAAGGGCCCAATTTTGGTCTTTTGATGGGTTTAAATTGAGATTAGAAGATGGGTATGTTTGTAATAAAAAATAGCCAAGTGCATTACGAAATTAGCCCAAATTGGATGTTATGTAGTGAATTTAGCTAAAATTTAAAGGAGATGAATTAATATAATCAACTAACAAACTTCTTAATTTCAACGAAATAAAATAATTAGCTAAATAAAACTAAAGACTCAAAATATAAACTAATAATTTACACAAAATTAAGTTAATAAAGTATTCAAGTAAAACTAAAATCTTTTGACACGATTTTTTGGCTATTCATAACATGACATAATTATATACACATTTGTAAAATATACATATTTAGTGTTTAAACTTATCAAAAATTACTAAAAATGATAAAAATTACTTTAAAATAATTTGAAAAATATTTGAATTCTACAAACTAATTATTCTAAATCGTTTGAAAATTAAGAAGTTCGGAAACTAATTTGTATCGTGGAGGGTCAAAATTGGGTGTCAACACAGGTTAGCCCAATTCATGATTTTATAAGGTTGTACTATGATTTTTGAAGTCCATTTAAAAAATAAAAATTTTAAGTCGGCCCGAGTAACCAAACTAGCCCATGAGGCTTGAGCAAAGTTGGTTGGTCCAGGACTCGGGTTAAAAAAATAGCAACTTTCACATATAGCAAACATAAAAATCATATTTGTATGTTATAACTATAGTTTACATAATTGCGCTCCATAGCAAATTTTATGTTTGCTATAGAGCTTTTGATTTGTATAATTCACTACAAACATCAAAATTTATACAAATTGTTCAATTTTGTATAAATTCATTTATACATTGTAATTTGTATAATAAGATATGTATTTGTATAATTATAAGTGTATAGGACAAAAATATATGTATTTGTATATACACTTTTCTCTCGCTTTATACAAACAAAAACGTATTTTATACCGAAATAATGTATAACATGACTAATTGTATATCGAAAATGGCTAATTGTATATCTAATCAAATGGCAAAAAAAGAGGATGTTTGCTGCGAATTACAATTAAAATAAACTATGGCTATAACATTTAATTTGAATTAATAGTTTGCTATTTCATACAATTTTTCCTAAAAAAATAATTAAAAAGCATGGAGTATTAAAAGGGTAAATTTCATAAATATACAAGGGATAAAGGTTTAAAAAATACCCCAACTTTGGTCGAATTTGTTGTTGCGATACTAAATTTTCATGAGGACCTATTACCTCCCAAGAATATTTAATATCGTATTATTTACCCATAAACTATTTAATAGTGTATTTTAAAGGTATATATGTTACTATTTAATAGTGTATTTTAAAGGTATATATGTGCCCACGTGGATACGTCATGTTACTATTTATAATTTTGCATTATTTTTTATGTCCACGTGGACAAATATATATGTTTAAAATACGATATTAAATAGTCTAGGGAGGTAATAGGTCCTCATGAAAGTTTAGTATCACAACAGCAAATTCGACCAAAGTTGGGGTATTTTTCAGACGCTCATCCCAATATACAATAAATTAGTTTTATTTGCATCAAATATAACCAATTTTTCATTTTCATTAAAAAATAATCCAAAGTTGGTTCTACCGTTAATAATTTGATTTAAAAATACTCTTATTATTACTTAGTAGGTCAAAAATGTCATTTTTCTTATAAATCTATTATTTTCTTTTAAACACATTTTATTTCTAGTAAAAATATTACTACTTTAAAAAAATTACTGTATTTCTAGAGAGTCCCACTTATTTTTTAAAAAAATCATTTTATTTTTTTTATCCTTTTTAATCTCATTTTATTAATTAAAATAGCATAACTATATGTACCTTCTCAAGTAATAATATATGTTAGATATATAAGATCATAGTAATCTCATCATTAGTTTTATTTCAATAACGATAAAAAATTCTTATAAAACAGAAAATATTTGTATTTCTTAATCTTTTTCGAAGTGAAGTAGTATAAACATTTACTAGTAATAAAAAATATTATTTAAACAAGAATATATTTAAAAAGAATGAAACAATATATTTATTTGGAAAAAAACATTTTGACTTTTAAGTAGCAGAATATTTTTAGATCAAACTATTAACACATTTTTAGATCAAACTACGCATTTTTTGTTCAATTCCACAAACTAGTTGGAGGAACATGTTCAACCCTTTTTCGTATCCACCACCGTCCGAAACATTTCTTCATAGTCTTCACATCTATGCAGTGCCTTTTCCCTAAAACCCTAAACCCCCAATTCTTTCTCCGTTCCTTTAACACTACTCGCTCAAAGGCCTTCACTGTCCGAAGCATGAGCTCCGGGTCACGAATGTTCCAGCTCAAAGTCGACCCACTTACCGGAAACTCCGAATGGGTTGTCATTGAAGAAGATGAAGCTTCAGGAAATGCTACAAAGCAGCTTCTTGCCAATACTTCTTACCTTGACATGCTTAATGATACTCGAAGGAATAAAGCTTATCGGGAAGCCATTGACAAGACCATAACCAAGCCTTGCCATGTCCTCGATATTGGGTATTCACTAGTTATATATCATTTTCGGAAGTTAAATTACTTTGAATTGTTGAGAATGTTATATCTACGATAAATAGGAAAAATGACTCTATCCCGGCTGTATTTGCTCCTATCGGATATTATATTTATAATACATATAACTATAGAAGAATGACTTGAAGTATCTATCGACATACCTTATGTTCCATTTTGTATAACTTATCCAGTAAATGATTCCCGAGATAAAACATTTTTGATGAAGAATATTTCCTCGACACTGGAGGTAGTGTTAATGTAACTTAGCTCAGAAGTCAGGCCCTTTATGTATAAGAATGGAATCAGCAGAAAATGAAGAACTAAACAGAGGGTCTATTATAAGCTCTTTATCGTTTCAGCTTTTTCCGGAATGAGAAGTAAGCAACAAAATTTAAAGGGGAAACACCGAAAGATAGGTTCAAGATGATAATAACATGAAAGAAAATATATGTTAATAGTGATATGTTAAGTAAGAGCAACCAAATGTAAGGAGGAAAAAAGGCGACAAAAGCTTGGTCTGTATAAACTATGACTTTACTGTTGACAATTTTTTGCTACAATTAGGTAGGTCTTAAGACTTGTCTTTGGTGGATGTATGGTTTATTAATTGGGAGTCAACATACTTATATTTTACGTTCTTGTTTTTGATACAAATTGCAGAGCGGGAACTGGTTTACTATCTATGATGGCAGCCCAAGCAATGGATAATGGAGATTCGGTGGAGAGCTCGGGTTCAAAGGGGATGGTTACCGCTTGTGAGTCATATCTTCCTATGGTAAAATTGATGCGGAAGGTTTTGCATGCCAATGGTATGCAAAGAAAAATCCGCATCATTAACAAGAGGTCAGATGAACTAGAAGTTGGTGTGGACATGCCTTTACGGGCAGATGTGCTTGTGAGTACACTAGTTTTTTTTTCTTCCTATTACTAGATCCAGACTATTGACATGCTTACGCTGAACATGTGCCTATGATTGATAAAGTAGTCAGGAAGTTTTTCCACGACATCTAGTTGGAAAAAAAGAGTACATTGTGGGCTAATCTGTGAAGTTTTACTTACAGAATCTACTGGACAAAATGAAAGATGCATTCACCTAATTTACTGTTCAAATATGCTAACAATTTCAATCTTCGTTTTGCCTCGTTTATGTAAACATTATTTAACATGATGCCATTCTACTTCAAGTTTTGTGGATACCGGGCTGGTTGCTGTATATGAAAATTACCAGTCTATATGGCCATTTTATTTGACACCATTGGCGCAAAGTTTAAAATGTTATGTACTCCCTTCATTTCATTTTAAATGACATTGGTTGACTGGACACGAAGTATAAGACATTAATTTGACACGTATATTATATAAATGGTGGTAAAAAAGGGTATTGAAGTAGTGGGTCAAAAAGCTAGTTTGGAAGAGCAAAAATCACATCAAAGGTATAAAAAGTTTCAATAATTAAATGAATTGAATTTTTGAAAGTTGTATAGAATAGCTTTATTTGCGTTATGGTGTCAACATCGTGGAATGTCTCCAAGTAGAAAAAGTATGATATGAAGCAGAATGGAGGGAGTACAACATAAGTGGTAATGGAATAGTATAATAGTGCTAAAAAGTTTGTAGAGGAAAAATACTTTTACTTGTGAAGTTTTTACTTGTGTCTTGGTCTCTAACTTTGGATGAGATTCCTCATGCACAACTTTTGAATATTCTTTTTTTTTGCGCTCCTATTTCTAAAGGGTGAGGGTTTAGTTATAATATAAACAAAATTCATATCATCACTCTTAAGTTTTTTAAGTATCACTCTTAAAAATGAACCTCTATTCTCATAAACGAAAATAAATTTTATCTTAGCGTAAATGGTGTCTATTTCTTCAAATGGATACTTTCTCTTCACTACTTCTTACTTGATAATATTTTATTGCTTGAAATAATAACACAGGATCAACTTCTACATAAATTTCAAACTACCAAGAGTAACATTTACTCAGACTTAAGGGCTTACTTCTTAATTTCTCAAATAAATAAATTCAAGTCTACCTATAGACTCTTCATTATTAAATTAGATGATAAAAATGGGACAATAAAGTACTTTATTTTATATATCATGTAGATTAATTTTTTTGGGGTAATGCCGTTTTGCGTTTTTGCAAATTTTCAATCCAAATACTACCATACTTTATTTTTGTTTGGGTTTCAGTTTGTAATGAGTTGTTTTAATTTGGGTTGGTGGTTTGGTTCCTTTTTTAAACACCTTATCACAAGTGGAGATTCACGCTGCACATCTGCCATGTTTTATAATGTTAAAAAGATTGAATGGTTGATTGTTAACCAGTGACATTGTATTGTTGCATGAATGCTTGTTAATCATTTACCACTCAATTCAGGTTAGCGAAATACTCGACTCTGAGCTTTTGGGTGAAGGGTTAATTCCAACTCTGCAGCATGCTCATGACCAGCTACTGGTAGACAATCCGAAAACAGTGCCTTACCGTGCAACGGTTTATGGTCAGGTGTTTGACCATGGCTATCATATTTAAGTATTCTTTTGCAGATTGTAAGTTTAATTTGTTTCTTGTAGTTTGCTTTGATTTAATTTAATCTTGAGACTACTCTGCATCACGTGGTAATGACATTGACCAGACTAATAGGACTCATGGTCAACTAGGCAGTCAGAGAAGCACGATGACTTACTATGAGTAGTCTATATGCTGACAATAGGGACCAATTTCATAAATCACCTGCCTAAGGCAAGAGGAAACCTGAAAGTAACCAAAGATTAAATGAATTAAAAAAATATCGTCATCTATAATAACATTGTACCATTGTCCTGATTAAAAAAAGGTAGTACCATTGTGATATGTTGTAAAAAGAAAATGGAACATCATATAATTTGCCAACAATCCTACCTGTACCAGGTACTAATTTCTAATGACAGATGTAGAACATTTTGCGTTATAATCAAAACTTTTAGTCTAATTCTTGTTACGTCAAAATTAGAAGAATGTGCTTTTATGGATACATATAGATGAATAGAAAGAAAAAGAAGAGCTCGTCTTATGCATACTATCACTATTAAAGAAATTCTACTTTATTTTTCATTAGGAAAATTTCCCGTACGAATTGGTTTATATCTGTTCTACTTCTACCTGATGGTGTAGGGTCAGTGTCCTTTGGTTGCAGGCAGTCACTTTTCAGCTAAACCTGCAATTTTCCATAAACTGATCGGTTATTTGTCCTCTCCGAAAACCCATTGGTTCAGTTTTGGGTGGGTCTTGAAAAGTTGACTGACCTTGTTAGCGTGCTGTCATTTAGATAGCTCGGTTTTCCTTTCTTGGTTGATCGGTAAAGTCATTTAGATAACTTGTGTGTCCTGATTGTCGGGCTGGGTTTACTATTTTTGCATCAGCCAAAATTCAGGTGCCATCGCAAGTGCTTCTTAGTAAATTTCATATAAACTCATCTTATATACAGTTAATAGAACTCATTTCAGATCTACAAACTAATCAGATATTCCTTTTATATTTATTGAACTTAGCTAGTGAGTAGTGAGTAATAACTTGCCTGCCATCATATTACTTGGTTGCGATGTACTAAAATCGTTAGGGTATGTTCCAGCCCACTGGGTTCCTGTGGTTATAAATTAGTTATTTTTTTTCCCAACTTGCCTTCCAGCTGGTAGAAAGCACAGATTTGTGGAAGCTGCATGATTTGTATAACACTGAGAAAGAAGTACTAGATGAAATTCGTCTTGTTCCAGAAGGAATGGATTCAGCTTTATGTGTCAAACGGCAACAATTTTCCATGCATTGTGATGCATTGGAAGAAGACATCAAGTTGGTAAAGTACTTCAGAACAAAAGATGTTTCTATATTGACAACTTCTGGAATACCACTCACTTCAATTTATACAGCTATCAGAACCCTTCAAAGTATTTGATTTTGACTTTTGGAGAAGGCTGGATAGTCACCGTGTAATGGAACTGAGTGTACAAGCTACTAATACTGGCACTGTTCATGCTATAATCTCATGGTATTTATTTTGGTTCTGAAGTGATTTTGTTTTCTCACATTAAACAATATATAACTTGGTTACTTTTTAGGTGGTTGCTCCAGCTTGATGAGAAAGGCACTATCTTCTACTCCACTGCACCAAAATGGATAAGTTGCCCATCTAGTATGGAAGGATTTAATTCATCTATCAGCTGTGAGTGGAGTATCTCTGTGTTTTTCTTTTCTTTTAACATGAGGGCAAGATTTTTGTAGTTTCTAGAGGCAATTTGGATAGAACTACATATAATCTTGTTTAATTTCATTTGATATTTCTTGCATGTAATCATAAAAATTAGCACTTCCTTAGTGTTGATTTTGACATAAAATATACATACGGTTTCATTTTATTTTATTTTTGGATAGAACTGGATACTTTTTCACTTGTGGATTTGCTGCAAGGAGTACTCTTTCACATTATTATATTTGTTATTGGTATCCTTTACATGCCTATAAATGAAAAAATGAGTAACAGGCTTTCTAGTATCAGAGTCAAACATAACTCCTTATTTGTGCTTTTATCTGTATGCACTATAGGGAGTCAGAATTGGTGTGACCACTGGAAACAATGTGTTTGGTTCATACCAAAGAAAGGTTTGTCTTTATTGAAGGATGAAGAAGTTAGTTTGCTGGCTGTTCACACTGATACTAGCATCTCATATGAAATGAAGACTTTGTCCCAGAACTTGGAACTTGGACAAAGTGAGCTCAGTGCTCAGAAGTACCAAATCACTTTGCTGCCAGAAAAAATTGCATTATATAGTGATGTCAATTGGAGATGCTCAATGCTGAAAGCTATAAAAAATGCAGTAAGTTTTCACATCTATTCCATGGAACCACCAACCAAAAGAATGTTTGTACATCCACATTAATTGTTCAGTTTTTTTTTTTTTAAAAAGAATGTTTGCACATGTGCATTCATTAAGTATAGTTCTTTAGAATTGAGCACTGTGAACCTTAACTCAGAAAATAACTACGAAAACGTGTTTGGATGTTTGCAATTGATGTTGGTTATCATATCCTTGTTTGCTTTTGATGAATCGAAGCCATATGCTTTCAGACTTTCCATGCTTATGGTATTTGGTGCTTCTCAGGTTTACTTTACCTTTGAGTTGATTCTATTTGATGCATCATTTGATGTTTTATTGCTTCCATTCTCAATGTGTTTGTTCCTTACTATATCTTTTTTTATCAAGTGACAGAATTTGTTAAGTGTTCTATGACGTATTTGTTGTGCATATTTCATCATTAGTTTTTGCACTTATTGTTCACAATGTTGTCGATCCTGATTTTAATCTCTTTATTATCTCACTCAGCACCTTTAAGTTTCAATTTGACAGACAGTCATCTAAGTATCTGTTATTAGGTTTAACACAATCAAGCAGAAGATCAACCTCTTATCTATTCTCTCCTGCCAACGCCACCGCTCTATCACCCCATTGGCCCATTGTCTCCCATCAGTTAATCAGTTACTTTAGTAGTGGTATTAATAAACATCAATTGCAAGTCATTTTTTGTTTCTATGCCATAAGCCTATATATCAAGAGTGGGACAATAGAGAATGAAACAATGAAAGGAATTCGATCGAGGATCTTTTGTGTGGATTGAGAGGATCGAGGATTTTTTATGGAATTTCAACACCAATCACCCTCTCAAAGCTAAATCTTTACTTAAATCTTTTTTGCTAGACTAAGACCATCTCCAACCCCACTCTATTTTACTCTCCATTCTCTATATTTGGAGAGTAAAATAGAGAATGGGCTCTCCAACCACCCTCCATTTCACTCTTTATTCTCCATATATAGAGAGTTGAATAGTAGTTCTCCAAATTTGGAGAACTACTATTCACACTCTCTATTTCACTTTTTCATTATTTTATTATTATTTCTATTATTTTGTAATTAACATATTATTTTTCATATAAGGCTATAAATTAAATCTCTAATATTTGTAATTCTTTTTAAATGTAATATAATATTTTTTTTAAAAATATATTATTTAATATATACTACTTTTTCATTCCGAATTAATAATATTTCAATTTTTTTTTGTCAATTTAATATAATTTGATTTTATTATTAATTTTCACTATAAAGAATGCACAGTTTTAAATGGTCTACAATTGTTCAAACAATTCGTAATCCACCTTCTCAAAAGAAGAAATATTACGCGATGAAACAAGAATCAAGCCGAAAAGATGTTGAACGTACATTCGGAGGTTTGCAATCACGTTTTGCAATTATTGTAAGACAATCACGTTTTTTGAGAAAGGAAGTGCTACATGATATAATGACTGCATGTATTATATTGCACAACATGATAATCGAGGATGGACGTAATTTTAATGCACCAATTCAAGATGTCGTAGAGACTCCAATTGCAAGGAAAAAAATGGTGGTAGATGAAAATCTTCTATTTGAACAATTTTTAGCTAGACATAAAAAAAATTAAGGACAAAAATGCTCATTTTGAACTCCACAATGTGTTAATAGAGCATTTATGTGAGCAACGTAATAATCTTGAAAGTTGGGTATTTATGTAATGTTTATATAATTATATTTTAATGATTTCACTTTTATTTGAATTGTTCATCAGTTTGTATATTATATAATATTTGCTACCAATTTATGTTATTTAGAAATTTGGAATAAAATATAATTTTATATTAAAAAAATTGAATTTTTTTAGATCACATGAAAATTATATAAAAGTGATTATTTGGAAGAAAAGAAAGAAGAGATTTATATTATGAAATAAGAAAATAAGAATGAAATAGAAATAATAATATTATATTGAGGAGAGAGAAAAAGATTCCTTTTTAGAGAATAAAATAGAGAATTGGGTTGGAGTTGGTTGTCTGAAAAAAATAGAGAACTCTATATTTGGAGAGTGAAATAGAGAACGGGGTTGGAGATGCCCTAAGTTAACCCCTGTAAATTTTGGACTTCGTCAGCTCCCTGATTTTAGATTCACACATCCTAAAGGGCTTAACAAACTCTCTTCTGCTTTTTGTAACTATGCATCCACTTGATGGCTTTTAATGATATACCTTCATCAAAAGGACAAGAAGAAAAAAAGGAAATTGTTGACAACAGGAGAGGGTGAAAGAGAGAGATAGAAGAGAAGAAGTTCAAAAGCAGAAGTAGCTAAGAGGAGATTTTGTACATCAGAAGAAAAAGAAAATAGTCATTGTGAAGAAAAGTAGAAGAAATTAGCAAATCAAGAGAGAACAGAAATAGAATTAATGAAAGAAAGTACTGGCTGACCAAAGAAGAAGAAGATTGCAAAAAGCTGATTTTCCCTTGTGTTCTTTCTTTGGTGGTTAAATCTTTTAAAGTTGGGTTCAAAGAGAGCACTTTTCTCTTTAATTGCATTACTCTTCACTTTCTGATTAAGTTGTTCGGATACTCCAAAAATGCCATGTAGCCGTGTCAGATCCTCCAAGAATGGCATTTTCGGAGGATCCGAGCAACATAGCTTTCGAAGCACACTTATTCAAAAAAGCGTCAGTACACCCAGATAAACAAGTAAACTGTAGCTTCTTAAGCAACAGGTGATTACTTCTATTACTGATGGCAGAGTGTAACTCCTTAAGTATTGGTTTTTTCGTGGGAGAAAGTGTATCTCCTCAAGTATTGTGCCAAATTCATTGTTAAAAGGAAGTTCTCATCAACATAGTTCCTCAAGTTTATTGTTCTACATCTTCGTTTGCTTACTGCCGATATTTTTTTCGTCCTATCAGTTTTCATGTTGTTTCCTAATTCCTATATTAACTATTCTTACTGAAGAACAAAGTCAGCCAGATCATATGTGCTCATAATTACAATCATGCATGTTATTATTGTTTACATGGAACTGACTGCTTATTTTGCTATTTTTACTAAAAAAATTTACTTCAAATTGTCAGTTGGAGTTAATTGTGCTCCTTTGCTCCTTACAGATGAAGCAGAAAACTCCCTCCTTGTGTGTTGTTGTGGATGATAGCATATTTCTTGCGGTTGCTCTTGCCCATCTTGCAAAAGGGTCTCATGTGCTATCATTGTTTCCAGGATTGCAAGAGAAAGGTGCGCAATATTTGCAAGCTGTTGCAGCTGCAAATGGTTATTCAAAGGATCATGTAGAAGTTCAGAAGATGAGTGAACTGTTGACCTCTCAAAGTTTTCAGGAGAAGGTAGCAAATGTAACAATTTTTCTCTTGAACCTCGACCATGATTGCTTCTTGTTGTCTCTTCTACCCTATTTTTCCATGGCATCTCAAGTATGGAACGTTGTATGCCTAACACTATACCACTTCCTTGCAAATGCTGATGATTTGTTGTTTCTCAGCAGATTGACTTGTTAGTTGGGGAACCTTTTTATTATGGTAACAACAGTGTGCTTCCATGGCAAAATCTACGGTTCTGGTAAATATGATGTAACTTGTTCCTTTGATTTTAGTATACTGAGTTGATGCTGTCTGAAATGATTCCGTGCTGCGCTTTTATGGATAGATTATTCAGTACTGGACATTGAATGGTTTAAATTATTTGTTGGTAAACAATCTTGGAATGTGGTCTCTTTAGATCAATGCTTGTTATATTTTTCTTGCATTTGCTTTTGTTAGTGATTTCCCAGCTATACTGTTTTGATAATCTCATCACTGCTGATCAGCAGTTCTGTCTTTCATAACACAGCTAAGAGGATTGATGTCATCAACACTATGGAATTTTTTTTACTAGTATTGATTGTAATATGTAATGAATAAAAAAGGTCGGTTGGCTAAATATGCCACTCTGCCTGCGTGGCGAGTGCTGTATGGCTATTAAGACATATGGCCGACATAATTTGTGTAACTTTATAGGGTTGGCTCCTTGGCCGACCCTCAAAAAATAAAATAAAATAAAATGTAATGAAACTCTTAGCTAGTGCCTCACTGAGTTCCAAATACCACCTGAATCTAATCAGAACACATAGGCACAACATGTCCTGCGAGCCGCTTTGGAATTACAATCAGCACTAAAGCACTGCGCCACTGCCTAACAATGTGTCAGTTACTAATAGAAGAGCATCATTTTGTTTCTTAGAAGCTGTAGTGGATATAAACCTGTATTTCTTATTCTAAGCTGACAAGTGAGTGATTGGTTAGTGTTAAAGAACCTTTACTTCCAACCATAAGGTTGGGATTTGAATCACCAAGGGAGTAAAGTGAGAAATGCCACTGTGGCCCTCTTGGCTACGGGGTTTTGAGGAGGGGATGGGGTTAACTGTATCAACGTAATAAAAATTTCAATCATTGTAAGCTGCATTTATAGAGCAGTTACCATTTGACGTAAAACAACCTCCACCTTTGGACATACTGAGATTAGAAACTGCCACTACATGCAATGGTTGAGAATTCTGATGTCGCAGGTTCAAAACTCAGTGGAGACAAAAAAAACACTAGGTGATTCTTCCCATCTGTTCTAGCCTTGGTGGACAGTGTTACCTGGTACCTGTTGTTGGTGGGAGGTGGGAGATATCCCGTGGAATTAGTCGAGGTGCGCGTAAGCTAGCCTGGACACAATGGTCATCAAAAAAATAATTATGTTCCTGTTCTTCAATTCTGCTGCTGCTGTATGACTCTTTTTATTCTTTTCGGGGAGGTGGAGGTTATTTTAATACCTATGAGAAATGTGAAATTCTTTTCATGGTTATGATATCATTTGTAGGAAGGACCGAAGTTTATTGGATTCAGTCCTATCAGAAGGTGCAGTGATTATGCCTTGCAAAGGATTGTTAAAGGCTTGTGCGATGTCTCTTCCTGTAAGCTCATGGATGCATTCTGTTTGATGCTTTGACCATGAGAAGAGTTCAATTCATGTGATGGACATGTTAAACTGTTTGTGCAGGACCTTTGGAAAAGTCATGAGTGCCTGCAACATGTTGAAGGCTTTGATCATTCGGTTGTCAATTCCATGATAGGGGCATGTGGAGGTTTACCTCCTGGACAAGAAAATCCTACTCTACCTTTTTCAGTCTGGCAATGTGGGGAGAGCAAGGTAGTTTACATCATCTTTGAGGAAGAAGAATGCTACAAATTAGACTATCTAATGCAACAAAGTTTAAATCTGTTGTTGATACAATTGAGATTTAAAATTGCAGAAAATGAGCGACATAGTTACTATCATGGAATTCAATTTCCTGAAAACAATAAGCCCATGTTCTGGAAAAGCTAAGGTATCAGGTCTTACATGGAAACTGGCAAGATTCTGTTAACAATAAAGGCAGTTTGCAACATTAGCTCACAAAACCAAGGTTTTGCAGGTAGAATTTATTACACATGGAAAATGTCACGGATTTGTTCTTTGGATTGACTGGGTGATGGATACAGAACAATCCATTGTCTTGTCTACAGGACCAGGTGTGTCTTTGAGAAGTCGCAGTCTAGACAATAATTACTAGGACATTTTGTTTGGGGTGTCAAATGCTTGCTTCTTGTTTTCTTCACAAAATTTTGCTCTATCCCTTTATCCTTGAATGAAGTTTCATCAACTTAGTGATCTTCTATCTGATTCAGAACAAAGATACTGGAAGCAAGGGGTAAAACTTCTGAAGGAGCCCGTGGCTGTGGGGAGCCATAGATCTGCCACCACTGATTGTCACTCAGCAGATATTGAAACGTCTTTCGATCCATCAACTGGTGACCTCATTGTTGATTATGCTTTCTTATAACCAAGAGCGCATCAGTTGCCTTTCCCAATTGGATTTGCTGGGAGTATAATCTTCTCAATGTCATCCAAGTCCAAAGCAGCAAGTCATCGTATTCCTCACTCTTAACACTCTGTTTGGATCATTGTTACCTATTGTATTGTATTGTATCGTTACCATAACTACAATGTTTGTTTTGATTGTTAATTAAAATGTATTGTATTGTATTGTTAATTTCGTTGTTACGTGACAATGAAAACCCCCATTTTATGGAACAACCGATTTGTTGTGTTCCCATTGTTACTTAATTTCTTTTTTCAATTATACCCTTACATAATATTTCATAATACTATTTTATTATTTACTCTATATTATTTAATTCTAGTCAAACCTCCTATCCTAGAATAATTAAGGATATTTTAGTAAATTTATAAATTACAATATAATTTGATACAGTTAAACCAAACAATAAAAATGTTATTAAACAACAACAAACAATACAGTCTAGTCAAACATTGTATCTATCATACAGTACACAGTACATTATGAAACAATGGGTAACAATGATTCAAATATGCAAGTGGTATAGATACATCAGCAATGAAAGTCTAACACAAATTCCAAGGCCACAGCTTCAAGGATGTTAGGGTTATCAGCACTACTTGCTCCGTAATATTGCAGTCTGCAACTCCTTGATAGCGAGTTACTGTAAGATTATATTACCCAAATGTGACCTTGTGCACAGAAGTTTTGCATCTAGGTTTGTAGTTTCGATTGGTTTGATCCAACATTCTAAGCGTTTTCTACATGTCACCATTTTACAAGTCATTTTCATCTCACCACTTTTAGTTTGTTGAAAGAATTGCTGCTTGCTGAGCTGCCACCAGAAGGTAAACATGAAATAGCAGCTACTTCATACTGATAATTTATTACTCTTGGAAGAGAAAGGATTCTTCAAAATTTCATGCTTAATGTGTCAAACTCAAATATATGTTTAAGAGTATTTAGATATCACTGGAATTGTGTCAATTTTGTCAATAGAACACAACTTTCAAGTCTCCACTAGAGAGAGGGAGCGCTTTACCCTAAGGTAAGATTTTTTTTTGTGTGAATCTGAATTAGTTGGGTCCGGCGGAAAACTTGAAAGAAAAAAAGGAGATGGTGAATAAATCATTGTTACACTGTGTTGCTGTCATTCATTTCCCACTAAATTTCTATTAGTACGAAGGAACAAAAAATAATACTAGGCCCCAAAATTGATCCTGATCACATGATATGAAATTATTGCTCAACCAATTTTTGGGTTGAGATATAATTTCATTTTTCACCTTCAAAAGACTCAAAACAGTTAAATGAGTGACATATTTGAGGACTCAAATTACCATCTATTCTTATAGTAGTACTGGCCAATAAGAGTTATTGTGACTTTTTTTTCTTTCAATAATTCCATGCACGTCACTTCAGTTTTCTTCTTTTTTATAACCTTTTGGAGCGTAACATCAATTTATCAATGTTTAAGTTCCCTTTCCCTTATGGAAGTATGTGTTTCTAAAACATCGACTTATAGTATGCTATATAAAGGGTTAATACTTAGTATATGAACAAATCTATACGTCAACATTTAGATACTGCGGCATCTATCCTCCCTCTTCATGTCCGCATCATTTTAGCTTTATTTTTTCACATATTGTCCACTACGGAGGCAGGAGGTCACTCTCATCTTATCATGTACTTTCTCATTTCTAATTTTGTCTCTCCTAGTATGCTCATATGTTCATCTAAGCATCCCGATTTTTGCTACATACTTTTATCTATAGTATATGTGAGTTTTTGACTGATCAATACTATGCCCCATACAATATAGTCGATCTAATAACCACCCTATCGAACTTACCTTTAAACCTTGATGAAATATTTATGACATTTCAGTTAATCACTAATTTTATATTGAAAAAATTATGTTTATTTATAAAATTGATTATAACCATTAAAAAGGGGGTTTTCAATATTTGATGTTTATGAGCTAGTATTTTTTCGAGAGAGGTATTGAGAAAATCTCTGAATTTGATGCAAATTATTAATTTCATCTTCGAATTATTGAACAACATTAATAACACCCTTCTACTTGACTAACTAAATTTAGATACACCATCAATTTGTCACATGACATAGCAATTGGTCTCAAACTCTTTGTAGGAGCATGAAACCCTTAATAAAAAGTTGAGAGAGGTGTTGAAAATACCCTTAAACTTGATGAAAATTTAGGGTGTATTTCACTCATGTTGAAAGATCGGGGGTGTATTTAAGTTAGTCAAGTAATGGGGTGTTTTTAAGGCTGTTAATAATTTGAGGATGGAACTAATAATTCACGCCAAGTTTAAGGACGTTTTCAATATATCTTCCTATTTTTTATCAACTGAGCTAACAAAGCTCCAGCTCACCAAGGAGGAACTAGGAAGGATAAAATGTGGCAGAAGAATAAACTTTAACTTGGTCTTAACAGTCATTCGTACCTTTCAATTTTGGATATATACAAGATATACTTAAACTTGTATTGAGTTACGTTGATTAAGTAGACACATAGGTCCTACCTAGTGTACGTCTCACATGAATTGCCAAGTAGAACGGGTGTGTCTACTTGTTCAGCTTTATACAAATTTAAGTATTTTGTTTGTACATAATCAAAATTCAACAACATATATATCAATTGAAACCAAGTTAAAAGGGTGGATTTTTGTATTACAGACTACAAAGTTGTTGTGATGTTGATATCTCATTCACAAAATGTACCCCATTCGATGTTGACTTACATATACGCATTTCAAACACATTTTATTTGGACTATATTCTCTCTCTCTTATTAATACTACTAAACTAATAATACTAATAATTATTTAATCTCCAACTCTTTCTTCAATTTTTCTCACTTAGCTTATATCATTCATTAGCTACACAATAATAAAAAACACACACAAACCAAATCCATGCGTTTACATTTACTTATTGTTATAAAGCTGAATTTGATAGCATCTTCTGTGGGTTTAAATACTCCTTTAATTATAAGTTTATTATGCCCTTTTATAATAAGGCTAGCTGCTTGTTCCTTTAAACCTCTTCACCAAATTCACTATAATTTGGTTCATTCTATGAGTCTTTTTTTGTTCCAGATGAGCCAAATTACCTTCAACTCTCAACCCCCTGCAGCTCCTCGGAGTACTACGCGGTGGGGAAGAGCTGTTCGGCTTGTCTACAAGAGGTTTACATGGGCAAGCAGAGGCGACGCGATGGTTAAGAGTTTGGGGATTCTAAATTTCGTTAATAACCGTCAATCTACTTTGTAGGGGTTCACAAATTAATATACATAAATATTTAATTAATTTTTTAGTACAAATATAGAGTTTACCGAAAAGCTACTGGGTTCGGACTGAGTTCGTCCGAACCCATGAACCCCACCTAGCTCCGCCTTGCAAGACACGTACAGTTCCGTGAGGCGGACGAAGAAAACTTGCGTGATCTTTCTATAATTGCTCTTTGAAGTAGATTTCCCATGGACGTTGAAACTCTTCGGACTTGAGAGGCAAATTTTGAATTTAAATTTGTAGATTCAAGTGCTTGTCCCTCAACCCATCGTACTATTAATGTTACGATTTCGTAATTTTAAAAATCGACTCTTTCGTTTAACCGTGCACACGACATATCTTGGGTTCAGTTGAATTCATTGATTACATTTCCTGCCTTTTTTTCGTTGGTACTATTAGTTTTTAATCATGTCTAATTTCTGCGTCAAAGCTCTTTGGGCACACGTTCTAATAGTTGTTATGTCAAGAGTCAGATTCATAATTTAAATTTTATAGGTATTGAATGATTGTATTCTTAAAATTATGAGTTTAAAATCTAATATTTTTTGAAATTTTAACTGTTCTTTCACATATATAATGATGCACCGTACTGAAAATGTTGGCGTTATGGTCCGTAGAGGAGTTAAAATTTTGATTAAGGAGTGCTAAAGTATAAAGAAGTAAAATGAGTGTCAAATTGTAGTATACATACATAATTTTTTTTTCCCTTAACTGCATAATTTAATTTTTCAACGAAGAATCGTCAATTGACACATAAAAATTAAAATTATTTTTTCATAGATATATTTCATATATTGAATCCCGTTATATAGTCCAAAAGCTTAGCTCATTAGTGATTGCGAGGGTTCAAACGTATTTCATGGTTTGTAGTTCAAAGTCATTTCCATTTCAAACGTAATTCAAGGCCCAATAAAGTGAGATTTTTTTCCATATTTTAAAATAAATGATTTTTTCAAAGTTAAAGAGTATTATTGAAACTTTTTTTCCATAACTATTTGCTCATATTTTACAATATGGTCACTAGTTTTAAAATAAATTTGTATTTGTCATTTTTTACGGAAGAAAAGAACTTTTTTTATATTTTACTTTTAGTATTAATTAGTTATTCTCAAATTATTTTTTAAGAAATTTAATATAAAACATCAATTAATAGGATTAGTGTGATAAAATAGTTGTCTATTCATTATTTTTTAATAAATATGACAAATTTATATATGACAAATAAAAATGAAGAGAGGGAGTAATAATTGATGTTACGATTACTCATTCACACTCAAGTTTAGATGAGACTACCATTTACTTTTCTTCGTTTTAGTTGATTTGTTGTATATATTTTTTTGGTTTTTTTAATTTTTTTGTTCTAATTTTTTGCATAATATATTTAGGCGAAGGATGGTTTGACGCATATTTTTTGTCGAAAGGATTTATGTGGAGTATATAAATTAAATGTTAGTTATTATAACTATATATCTAATTTTGCACATTCTTAATACAATTGCGAAGATATTTTACACAACTTTCGCTAAATTTTCGACTCTGTCACTCTAATATCATAAGATTAAATGATGATTTTAATATAGTTTACATATCTTTAACTTACAATTACAAGATTCATTTTTTTTTTACTTTCTTAAATTTCAGATCAAGTTAAAATCAAATAAATAATTAAAATGAAGAGAGCAATACAAAACAAAAATTAATGCAAAAGCAAGAAAGAGACATTTCAATACTAGTGAAGAAAGGTATAGACAAGTAAATTACTAATTAGTTTGTTGTGACTTTAATATGTACGTAGCAAAATTAAAGTTGGAGAGCTAATTGTCTTCTTATAAGGACAAAAAAATTTAAGGAGATAACATCTAGGGAAGGTTTAAATGGAATATACACTACTTTTTCCAACTAACATTAGAAAATGTCATTATTATAATAGTCCACAAGAATCTTAGGGGCGGAATTAAGTAACGGAAGGGATTCATCTGAATTTTCATTATATATATATATATATGGTTATTTGCTCTTTAATCATATGAGATTTTTTATTCATTAACTAATATTTCGAAATAATTACTGCAACGTACTGTTTAAGTCTTCAATAATAGCTTTAATTATACTTTTTCTAGTTCAATATAAATGAACTGTTAACTTTTTCTTTTGGTTCAAAATGATATTTTATAATTCAAAAATGTATTAATTATAATTTTTCAAAATTACTCTTCTTTTTAATAGGGTTTAGGTATTTAAATGAAATTGCAAAAAGTTTATTTATGAAATTGATATAAATAAATTAGGAAAAACTATACAACTGCACATACATCACTATCATATATACTATATATATTTACCTTTAGTTTAAAATAGTTACACATAATACCACTTTTAATATTTATACTATATATTTTAAAAGATTTAATCAAATACACAAATCCCTTAAATATGGTATTGAATAATTATCTTAAATTTAAACTCCTTAATTAATGATTCGAGTCAAATTTTTTTCTACTCACATCTGCCGTTTTCGCCACACCCCACCTCCACCAGCCTTCTTTCTTCCTTCATCTTCTCCCTGTTCCTTCCTCTAGTCCTCAATTTTGTGAATCAAATGTGGATTACATGACTTGTTCCTCTTCATGAAACACAACATTTCGTCTAACATGTATAAAGTGTTGCAAGCATCAGGAAGGGGATGCCAACTTTTTAGATGACTCTGCAATATGCAACTAATAAATCACCTTTGAGATTCCTAAAATTAATTTTATTTCTTTTTATTTTGTTGTTTCTCAAAATATGGCTGACCATTCTCAAAATCGGATGATTCTTGTTAAAGGTACTACACATTAACAATATTATACTAAATCAAACAACTTTTATTTGTTTATTTTCACTCATGGATTTCTCATTGCAGGGATTGACTCTTCATCCACCAACATTGAAGCCGAGAACAGATCTAAGTATAGGTCCGACCCAATTAAGATGGAAGAATTACACTAAGCTTTAATTAACAGAACCCATCAAATGCAACGATATTGTCTATTTAGTTAAAAGTTTATTTATCTATGAGAAAAAAATCCATATGCTAAAAAAAGGAAGAATTTTGAAATTGTTATTCAGATTTTAAAAGTTTGATCAAACAGGCTAGTAATCCGATTTTATTTAGCCTGCCATCGATCATTAATTAATGATGTACGTTTGGTAGAGTGTATAAAAATAATACCCAATAGAGTGTATTAGTAATGCATGTATTAGTTATACTTGTATTAGTTATGCATAGATTATTTCTTATGCATTGTTTGGTTTGGTGCATTAAAAATAGCATGCATTGTATAAAAAATTTTATTTACAAAAGTATCCTTCACAATTATGGTGGAAAAGATGTAAAAGTACTTTTTTGAGGGGTAAGTGGGTCTTTAACAATATTAATGCATGTATTAAATCCTTTGCATTACTAAATACCTAGAAATCCATGGTATTAGTAATACACTCCTCAATACACAATAGAGTGTATTACTAATGCAAGCATTAATAATACATAGCATGAAAAAATGCATCAAACAAGAAATAACTAATACATATAATTAATGTATACATTATTTTTGCTAATACACTCTACCAAACGACCCATTGAGAAAAGAATCCATTGTGTTGTCTAGACAATAATTATTGAGACATTTTGTTTGGGGTGTCAAATGCTTGATTCTTGTTTTCTTTTCACAATATAATACTCTTCTAGTGTGCATTAGAGGAGTCAGAAAGCCTGTGAACTTATGTGGTTTATCAACTCCTAATCAAATTAAAGTGAAAGTAAAAATGAGTTTTGGGGAGTAAAGTTGAGGCTCCACTTCATTTTCTATGTGATTAATCCCATCATTTTGTCACAAAATTCACCTTTCATGTCTCCATCATTTCGTGCCAATGAAAATATGAAATAATGGTTAAGAGTTAAGACTTTCGGCTGCTTGATCTAGATGTAATCCATTTAAAGTTTCGATTATGTGATTGAACTATTATGAAAAGATTGATCAGACATATATATAAATTTGTCAAATTGACGTTTAGGTTCTTATCATGTATTTATGGATGATAAAATCCGTTAAAACTATAAATTATAGGTGTAAAATTAATTCTTTAACTTTTAAATATTACGCATTTGGTTTAATTAGATAAAAAATTTTTTGCAGTGATTTAGAAATTTCCTATGTGACAGCTAGACCTGAAAATTTTGAACGATCAAAGAAAAAAACTCTAATTAAAATGTAAAAAGTGCTATCAAAACCATTTAGAAAGGTATTACCCAAATATAAGATTCAAATTTCTAACCTCACTTAAAAAGGTACACCTAATTATCATAGCATTATATAATACTTTAAACGTGGGTTTACATATCTATATTTAAAAAGTATAACACTACTAATCTACTATATATGATCTAGAGAGGAGGCATGGGTTCATGTTAAACTACGGAACCCTCCCCCCCTCCCCCCCCTCCAATGTAAATACACCTCTGCCCTAGTTAAAATTCTAGATCAACCTTGATAGTGAATAAATATCTAGGCAGGTAACACTTTACTCCTAAAATACGTTTTTTTTTGTGTGAATCAGACTTGGTGAGAACTTTTTTTAAAAAAAAAAAAAAGAAGAAGAGATGGTGTATAAATCATTGTTACACAAATTGCTGAGATATTTTAAAGATTAAGTACCATAATTACGATTATATAGCAACAATTTTTTTTTCACCCAAATAGCATTAGTTTTTTTTCAAAGTTATGTTTTAATAATAATAAAAAAAAATATTAAAAAAACACGTCCAATTAGTTCTCCAGCCGTTCCTTTTTTTTTTCTCAAACTTTTCACCTTCCACGATTTGCTCAGATTGGTTATATATATTCTCTCCTAACAATAAAAGGTTTTTTAACAAAAATAAAAATCTCTTACTACTCATTTTGAACGCACTTCAATCATGGATACCAACAATTATTCAATCCTAATTCACCATAAAGAACGTTGGGACACATCAGGTAATAATGATAAATCAATAATTGATTGTTGTTTTTTTAAGTGATTTTTCTACGTGAAAAATCATGATCGTTATGTTGTAGTATACTATGTTGGATATGGTTTTTTTTTTTTTTTGGTTACAGGCTAACAAACGATGTTAAAAATGGTGTAATTTTGAATCTTTTAGTTAATGGTTGTTTTTGTTGTTGTTCAGCAATTTCGATTTTTTTTTTTTTTGGGGAAAGTTTTTCTTTGGTTTGTTTTCTAGGATTTGTAGGTTAAGACTAGAAAGCAGTTTTAGTGCTTATGGTTAGTAAATTGATTAAATGATCGTTTTTAAATATGAACATGTTGGTTGTACAGTGTGGTGTATTTCTGGTTTTTAAGATGTCATTCAGAATGTTAATGATGGTGTGCATATTGATTATATTTTGGTAGATAATTTGGATTGTTAAGTTATTGGATGAAAATAATAGTTTTTAATTGGTGTCATTCAGTTTATTGTTCTTTTGGTATATAATGATGGTGTCATATTAATTCTATTTGTTAAAATATTTTAGATTGGTAAGTTATTTAGTGTAATTTATCATTTTTATTTACTAAACATAATGATCTACTAGTTTGCTTAGATTTTGATTTTTATGGTGTTTTTCATAGTGACGTTTTTGGTACATAATGATGGTATTCATATTTATTCTGCTTGATAGATCATTTGGATAACTCAAAAAATAACTTAATAGTGTAATTTATGAATGTTGTGGTACATATATTGAATAATTATTGGAGAGAACTTTTTAAATCAGGCTATATTATTTTAATACATTGAATTGACCAGGCTGATTGATGATATTGACTTCGAATATGTTTTAATCTAAGACAAGTAGATATGTTGATTACGATATTGAAGGAGTAACATATGATGCAAACACAAAATATGAAGGCTTAATTACTACTATTGCTTCCTAATTAGATGTGGACACAACAATATTTCATTTACAACTAAAATATGTCGTGAGTGAACCATCTCCACCAATGAAGATTCATAACGATATGGGTTATTACAAGAAAACAACCAGGCAGACCACCAAGCAACGACCGTAAGAAGGGATTCAACGAAGGAAAATACAAGAGGAGTAAAGTCACTTGTAGTAAATGTGATACATTAGGGCATAACAAAAAGACTTGCCCCAAATTTGCTTATCAGAATTAACATTGTTGTATTTCAATTATTATTGTTGATGTTTTCTTCCAACAATTCTGAATTTTTTTAAGACTGATAAATGCACTTTTATCTGATTTGGTTACTCTTGATTAGTTTATTTGTATTGTTGATGATTTAATTGACATATCTTTGATATTCTCATGTTTGACATACATGCTTGGTATTGTCGTGTTTGTCATACAGTGTTGCGTTCTAGGTGACTTAGATAAATGCAACATGTTCAAAAAATTTGTGTTGTAACTAATGAGTGAATGTTAGTGCAACATACCAAAAAAAAAAAATGTAGCACAATTGGTGTGCTTATTGTGAAATAACACAAATACTGATAAAAATTGAATTGAAAACATTACTTAGAGTAATTTTTTTTTTGTTTGGAACCAAAATTAATACACATCATCAACATAAATTTTTTGGTATAATTTTGGAGTAGTACTGAAAAATGTTAACAAAAATGGATGTAAATAATGGCTATCACGTATCGATTTGGTGTACTTGTGATGAAATAAGCACAAGTATTGGTAATAAATGAGGGGTATATACTAGATGATATTCTGGTATAATATACCAGTCTGAAACATTGAATACACTTAAAGCTAGTTAAAGTGAAAAGTTTGATTTATATTAGACATCATTAACGTAAGAAATTATGTATAATAATGATAAAAATAATGGTTGCACTATAAATACCCAGCACATACACAATTGGTATGGTTGTGTAAACAAAAATAATAGTAAACATTGGTGTATATAGTGGCTGATATCCTGGTAATTTATACCTACATGAAACATTGAATATGAATCCACTAGTAAATGATTCTGTTTTGAATGAAATGTTGGTATACATGCCCACATCATACATCGAATCTTTTAACTACTACTTACGTTAAAACATGTAATAATGTTGGTATATAGTGTCTGACATGTTGGTATTATATACCAATCTCACACATAGTTATATTATATACCAAAAACACACATTTTTGTTGAAATGTTCTATTATAAACCAAACTCACAATAAGTTCTCACAAGAAATTAACCAACATAATGAACCAAATAAAGGTAGTTAAACTCCAAAATTAACACAATATCCAACAATGATATTCTGGTAATATATACCAACATGAAACATTGAATATGAAGAATATGGAGAGTTTAGACATTTGACAGGTGAAGGAAATTTCCTAGAAATTATAACTCACCTATGGCTACATCAACTTTATTGGTAACATAAAAAGTTATATAAAAAAAGGAAGAAAATAAATATGATCCCAATAATAATCAATGAAACCTGTAGATATGGGACTATAAAAGGAGAGATAATATTGAAAAAATTTAATACCCTAATTATACTCCATATTAAATATACGTTAATCAAAAAGCATGAGAGAGAAAAATATGAAAAAATAAATAACTTAAAAACAAAAATTAATTAATTTGTTATGTATGTAATTTAAAAATTATATTTATAATTAAATAGAAGTACATTGATATTTTATTAATTAAAGTCTTAAGTAGTATACATTTATAATTTTCACTATTTTAAAACTAGGTCCCAAAATTAAGTGCTCAACAAATTTCTGGGTAGAGATAGAATTTCATTTTCCACTGTAAGCAATTATTTGTGGACTCCCTACTGGACTATAACACTTTAGCCCCATTGTGACCTTTTCTAGAAATTATTCTATACACGTCACTTCAATTTTTTAACCTTTTGGAGCGTATCGTCAAAATCCGCTTTATAGTATGCTATATAAAGGGTTAATACATAAACAAATCTATATGCAAACGTTTAGATAGTGGGGTATTTGTGCTCCGTCTTATTATATCTGAATTATTATAATTTTGTTTTTCGCTCATTGTCTATCATAAAAGTTATTTTCACCTTGCTACATATTTTTTCATTTCTAATTTATCTCTTCTATTATGTTTGTACATTTATTTAAGTATTCTTATTTTTAATATATACTTTTATTTTTATTAAACATGTGAGTTTTTGATTTGCTATGCGTCTACTTAACTCTATATTTCCAAGGATTAACTAGTAGGAAAGATAAGAAGTAGTAGTGCGATGTTGACTTCTCATCCATAAAATGTACCCCATTGCATATAGTTATGATTCCTACACATTTTATTTGGACTATATTCTCTTTCTCTCTTTTTAATACTATTATTTAATCTCCAAGTCTTTCTTCAATTCTTCTCACTTATATCATCCATTATTTGCACAAGAAAGAAGAAGAAGATTAACTTAGTAGCTCATGGGTTTGCATTTACTGATTATTTTAAAGCTGAATTTGAGAGCATCTTCTGTGAGTTTAAATACTCCTTTAATTATAAGCTTGTTATGCCCTTTTATAATAAGGCTAGCTGCTTGTTCCTTTAAACCTCTTCATCAAATTCACTATAATTTGGTTCATTCTATGAGGCTTTTTTTCTTCCAGATGAGCCAAATTACCTTCAATTCTCAACCCCCTGCTCCTACGCGGTGGGAAAGAGCTGTTCGTCTTGTCTACGAGAGATTCACACGTGCAAGGCACACACAATTTCGAGAGATGGATGAAGAGAGCTTGCACGCTCTCTCCATAATTGCTCTTTGAACTAAGATGTGATTTCTCACGGACTTTCTGTCCATGAGAAATCAGGAATTTAAGGCGGGAAACAATTTTTCCACGAGCTCAGCACATATTCTGATGAAGAGGTAGATTTTGAATTTAAATTCAAAGATCTAAGTGCTTGTCGATCTATCCATCCTATTACTTTTAAGTTACGATTTAGTAGTTTAGTATCTTTTGATTGAAATTTTAGTTAAAAATAATAATATTAGGTAAGTTGGATCTGTTGATATATATATAAAAAAATTACACTGGCGTTGTGGTACATTTCAAAGCTTCTTTTGTCGGTACTGTTATTTTTTAATCATGTACAATTTCTGTTTCAAAGTTCTTTGGGCATGAGTCCTAGCTAGTAAATGGACAGTTAGACTCAGAATTTAAATTTAATGAGTTTAAATATGGTATATTTTTCGGCTTCTTCCGTCAGCAGTAAGCACCAGAATGTTTAAATTGCTAAATAGATTAGCTTAAAATATGGAGATTATTTTATTTTAGCTGCTAAATATGCGTTAAAATTTGTTAAGCATCCCTTTTAAACAAGGAGTTTGTGGTAGGTAAAGTGCCAGCAAATAGTTAGGGCCTATGAGCAACCTGGCCACAATTTAAAGCAGCAGTCATGTAAGTGACAGTGGGGGAAAAATAAAAACAAAAACTGAAAATAAAGAAAATAATGGCATTTTTTCAAAAGGCATAATACATGAATATACCCTTTAATTTAGCCTCATTTTATATTTATGTCATTCAACTTTGAGTGTACACAAATAGACACGTAAACTTGTATAAAGTTGAACATATAGACACACGAGTCCTACGTGTCACAATACATGTAGGACATAAATTTCCATGTAGGATGCCATGTAGGGCGTTTGTGTTTATTTATTTAATTTTATACAAATTTAAGTGTCTACTTGAAAATACCCAAAATTGGAGGGCATAAATATAAAATGAGGCCAAGATAAAGAGTTGCCTTTTCAAAATATTGAACTTTTAGACGAGATAATTTATGTGTTTTTAACATTTCCTCTAATTTTAAGTAGAGAACCTTGGTTGCCATAATTACGAAATAGCTTTACTAGTTGTTACGATAATTCATTCACTTTAAAGTTTAGATAAGACTAGGAATGACACATCAACCATAAACCTGTCCAATCTGTTTAGATTTAGATGAATTAATGACCCGTTTAGCTTGACTTGTTTAAAATCTGAGTTGATATATCGTTTATTTTGACCTATAAGAAATTCTATTTAATTTTTTTTAAGAATATTTTTAATATGGTATGTAGTCATAATATATGGAAATAAGATTAGGTACTCAAATAAAATTTAGTAAGAATTGGACTAGTTGAGGTAATGACTTGATTTTTAGTCCATTTTAGCTTAATCTATTTTAATTCAAGCAACTTTTGGACGAATCATTAACCCACTTACTTATCTACTCAACTCATTTTAATATACTTAATTTCAACTTAATCCATTCATTTAATACTCGTAAATTAGACTACTGATAAGAAAACAACAGTTGCAAAAGAATCTAGGGAAGGAGAAGAAAATGTACAAGTGAAATGAATTCTTTTGATGTGACATTAATATGTTACGTTGCAAGCTGGAGAGCTTGTCTCCTTACAGAGACTAATTAAGGAGAGAATATCTGGGGAAGGTTTAAATGGAATTACTAGTATTTGTTTCACGTCACAAAAACAAAATACTCTTTGTTGATGATATCAATTTGTTGGTCAAAAATATCCTTTAGTTATACGTAAAACTTAATCTACACATACCCTTCAATCATTATATTGAACAAAAATCACAGTGTATTGAATGTTTAGCCTTGTTTTGGTGCTAAACTTTGATGATGCCAAATCAGATAACATAAGAAATGTAAAAACAAGAAGTGAATGAAGGGGATTTTTGGATTGCATGCGTACAAGAGCAAATGATAGAAAACAGAGCTCGGGGCTCGGCTCGATTAAAGCTCGGGCTTGTTAAACTGGCTAGGTTAAGTTCGTTTGGCTCGCCTTGATCATATCATATGTTTATCCTGAATATTTTTTTATTCAGAATACGTTTATCCTGAATATAATTCATATATCATGTCTTATGTTTAATTAAAGCAATTGGTTACCTGACTTCTTAATTAAACACTAATATGACTCATGTTAGTTTGAATGGAAAACGGTTAAGACGAAGGATAAATTACAAGAAGTGGCATTGTCTGAATTTAATTACTAAAATTAATTGAATGACAACTCAAAACAAACATGGTCCCATTTCTTTCTGTAAACCGAAATTATTAAGGAGAAACCGATCAAAGTAGAGCAAAATAAAGATCAAATTGGTAATTTCATTATCTGCAGATACTATTATTTTTGTTCAACATAAATATGAGGGTACAAACAAACTGAATTTCCTTTAAATTGGAACCTAATATAAATACCTCAAGGATTAAATAAACATTTAATATTAACCAAGGGAGAGGGCACGGAAACACTTTTCAATTCGGCTTAATTCCCTTGCGACATGAATCATGTATGGTCTATCATCTCCCTTGTCAGCTGTGCATTTCCTAGCAAGATTGAAGTAGTCTTTCAATTGTTGTTGAATCGCAATTCCATGCTCTTCTAAGATAGTTGGATCCGCAATATCCACTACATTACCCTCTTTGATATAGTGATCGAAAAAGTAATTGGTTGGAAGATTTTTAAAATCTGTAGTCTCTTTTGAATTTGTAGAATCCACTCTATCCATAGAATTACCCTCTTCAGTATTGGATTTAGCGTCTTCTTCAAAATCTATTCTCTCTTTTGAATCCACTCTTTTCATAATATCGCACACATCCTTTCCGGTTAATAGCTGAAAGAGAAGAACCCCAAAGCTGTATACATCAGTCTTTTGAGTAATAACTAACTGGTGGATATATTCTGGATCTGTATACCCATATGTTCCACACAGAATATCTTGTATCTCCAATTCCCCTGGAGGCAATGATATGGACGATGAGAAGTCTACTATTTTGGCAACGCCACTATTCTCATCTATTATTACATTGTGAGGCTTTATATCTCTGTGGATGATAGGCGTAGTAAATTCAGTATGAAGGAAAACGATGGCAGAAGCGACATCACGGGCAACTCGCAGTCGATTTTCCCAAAGTAACGATTTTCTATCAAGATCATTAATATTACCCTTTTTGAAAAGTAGATCGCTAAGAGATATACCTTCAACATATGCTTAGACCATAACTGGTTCTTCAAATTCTAGACAGCAACCGATTAGTCTCAGCACATTCTTCAGATGACTCATTTGAGCAGTAATCGCAATATCTCGATGGATATTGTTGAATTGACATCTATTAAACCTAACTAAAACAGGGCGGTTGTCCAGCAAGCCCGTTACCATATGCACATCGGGGAGCTCCATTTTGCTTTTAGAGTGTCTAATTGCATTCTCGATTTCATTCGCAGTGTAATAACGGATGGGGATTCTGCAATTTCCATCGCATAAAGCAAGAAGCTCCTCAAGCACCGAACTTCCATTTTTTAAAAAACAATCCTTCTCTTTCTTCCGCCTTTCAGCAGAAGCAGAGGAAAAAAGTTTTTTCATTGCGAGTAGTAGTCCCTTGAAGAAAGACATTATTTGCTTGCTCTAATTTAGAATAGGGATTAAATCCAATAACGCATCCATCACTAGCTAGTCGTTAACAAGTCGGAAGAAGTTTCCTGCTGGTCTTAATTTGTGCAGTCATTTCCATACAAATTGAGTTTCCAAGTACTTTCATTGCAATTGTTTATCAAGTTCCATTACGCCCTAATGTCGTTGTCCTATCAATTAATATTTGATTTCTGGATTTAGCTAATGAAACACAAAACTTTATGTGGTGTATCAAGCGTCAGTTTTTTTTTTTTTTTTTTCCATGACTGTTACTTTAATTAATAATTTATTTATTCATTGTAGTGACCGAACACACTATTTCCTATTTTGTTTTAATTAATAAACGTACATTATAATGACGTGAACCTGCAGGCCTAGCTCTTGTTAATTCGAGAATTCTATGCTTTCCTAGCAAAGAAGAAATTTAACATATCCAAATGGCCGGCAAATGAGAAATACAAAACTATGGATAAATTTCCTTGAGATTGAAACCTAATATGAATACCTCAAATTATTTAATTTTGACCAAGAGAGAGGGCACATAAACACTTTTCAATTCGACATAATTCCCTTGAGACATGAATCATATGTGGTCTATCATCTCTCTTGTCAACTATGCATTTCTTGACAAGATCCAAGTAGTCTTCCAACTATTGTTGATCCAACAAAACACATATAAATGGATTGCCATTTTGTTAGGGACAAACTTCAACAAGGATTAATTACACTTCATCATATTTCCACACATTCACAGTTAGCATACATTTTTACCAAGGCCTTGACTGGAGTCAAGCATTCAACAATTCTAAGCAAGTTGTTTGTACTTATTGCACCTCCCGCATGGCGTGCCCCACGCTTTTGTCCAATTGATTTCTTTTCCATTACTATTATCCCTATTCAGATTTGGATTAAAATAATAATATTACCCTTTTAAGCTCCAAATTCCTTTCTTCTTTCTTTATTCAGCTTCCCAATTATTTGCTCATTAAAATATTTCGCATTGTAACACAATCTTTTTGTATTTCTAGCGTTTACTATTTTCAAATTCTATTTGAAAAATCATAACTCACTAAAGGAATTCAAAAGTAAAAAAGTTACTAAAGTCCATTTCTATTTAATTGTTACCAATTTAGATTTCACACTCATTAAAAAATCAGGTAAATTTATTACTATATCTCTATTTAATGTTCTCTTAAAATTAAAATTTCAAAATATATGATAGTAGTAAATATGTTTACTCGAAGTCTAAATAAAATTACTTCATATCAAATCTTACAAAGCGAGCTTAAAAAAAATAATCTCTTCATATTCTCTTATATTTCATGAAGACTAAATTACAAATGAAATACATGATAATTGAACTACTAATTTAAATTTTTGAGCTTGAAATTGGAGTCAAATTTCAATACGAATTGATTCAAAAAATTTTGTTTGATTGTTGTGATTCCTTTTTGAAGATCATTTTTATTTTATTTCAAAATTTATTCTGTACTTTTCACCATGTAAAACACAAGTCTTCGCTAATAAAGTAACAGTGCTTCAAAATAGGCATACCTTACCACCGGCTCTGAAAAAACACAACCTCTGTTACGGCATATTAAAGTATCTCCGTCTTACCAACATGGGTTGTGGTCAATATAGTGGCATAGCTAGAAATTTCATAAGGGTGTCCAAATTTTGAATAGTAATTTTTTTAAAAAAAAATGACGATTTAAATTACCAAAATAAATAATCAAGTTAAGCAATATTTAATTAAATATAAGAATATTTTTAATAGAATTACAAGTGTATAATTCAAAACTAACATAAAGATAAAATAAACTACTATTGAAAACATAATTTAAATATATTATTACAGTTGTACTTGACGAGGTTTCATATCCTGAAACGTTTTATAATAGACTTATTAGAAATAGTACGAAATTCGCTAGGAAAATGTATTAAAATTTAAGAAAATAATTCAATTTTTTCAATATAGACTCATTAGAAATAGTACGAAATTCGCTAGGAAAAGGTATTAAAATTTAAGGAAATAATTCAATCTTAATTGAAAAAAAAAATAGTTAGTAGAGGTAAGATTCGAACTTGGGTCCCTGAAGCCAATCATGACACTGCGGGGAATCGGATCGGGGCAGAGAGTAGGTTTGCAACGGTTATTGCCAACTCCACTACGCATTACTTTGTTATTTCAGGGTGTCCAAATTCTACGTGTATATATAGTATAATTTTTCGACGAAGGGTGTCAAATTGGACACCCTGGAGCCTACGTGGCTCCGCCCCTGGTTGTGGTGCATTGATAAGAGTGTTTCACCCTTAACCAGAGGTCTCGAGTTCGAGCCCTGGGTATGGAGAAAATTCTGTTGTGAGCGTCACCCTGTACAGGCCCTGCAGTGTGCGATCTGAATTTGGACAACGCCGGGTGGAAAAAAGAAGTATCTCGGCCTTTGACCATATATCTCACCGTCTTCCGCATTAGTGCAATTGATGTCGTTAATTATGATGGGCGTAGTGATCTGGTGAATTATGCATATACCCTTCAAATCGATTTGCAGTTCATAAGGTATGGATTCTTAGATCTCTTTGCTTAATTAAACAACTACCATGTCATGCTTGCTCTTAATTTGCTTTGGAGGGAGTGTGAGAGATCTTCAAATAATGTTGCTCAACAGCTGCCTTCAATTCTACTTTTATATATATAAAGAGAATGAGTTAATATCTTAAATGAGAATTTATTTAAGAAAGTCATTTAACTTTGTTTTATAATAATAAAATCACTCAACTTAAGATTTTTATCTTTAAAAATTACTCAACTATATTAATAATTAAAATAAATTTGACATGACAATTTTTTTTAGGACAAATTATAGAAATACACACCTTTTGTTTCACTTATTTCCATTATCCCCTATTACTTTTAAAAATCTCCAAAATACCTTATTTCTTTAATATATCCAAGCTGCATATTAATGTATCCGAGTCAATATTTAATGTATTCGAGCTACATATTATGTATCCTAGCTACATATTAATGTATCCGAGCCAGTATTTAATGTATTCGAGCTACATATTATGTATCCAAGCTAGTTTTTAATGTATCCGAGCTACATATTAATGTATCCAAGCTTCAATTATTGTATCCGGTTTTTTAATTTTTAAGGGATTAATGTAATTAGAAACTTATTAGGAATAGATTGTAATTTCATATTAAAACTATGGGATTTATGTAATTTATCCTTTTTTTTATGTCATATAAACTATGTTATCCTCAAATTATTATTGATATTATTAGCTTTTATTTTATCAAAAATCCATATTCCTCTCTCAATTTATTTCATGGATTCTCAACACATGAAGAGTAATCGCCAACTCCTCAGAGGTTCACCTCTTTTATAAATCCTTTTTCTTACTTTGTTTTTTTTTACGTGATTAATTAGATTCTAGTGTTTAATTTGAATTGTTATTTTTGTTTTAGTATTTTTCAGTTGAACTTGTATTGTTTGTGTTGAATCAGTTATTTTTCTTCTCCTTTTTTTATTTATGTTTTTAGTTAAATTTAATTGATTCTTTTAGTGTGTGTGGTTATTTAAAATACTATGGTGAGTTTTGATATTAATAAAATTAATTTCTCGTTCTCCTATTAATAATTTAATACTAACACACAATTATCATAAGTAGGTGACAGGTTTTTTAAGAAATCCAGTTTAAGAAGAATTTTCAGCTCGTCTTCCAAGAGATTTTGTTTTTAAAAAAAGATTTATTTGTAGGGTCCATGTTTATATGACAAAAAATAATTTATTTTGTTTTTTTAAATTTACTTTAATGATAAATGTAGTTGGGTGATTTTTAAAGATAATAGCTTTAAGTTGAGTGATTTTTAAAGATAAAAGTGCTAAAGTTAAATAATTTTATTAATATAAAATAAAATTTAATGATTTTGTTAGATAAATTTTCATAGTTGAATGATTTTTTTAAGATAATAACTCAAAAGAGAATCCTTAGTTGAATTCCTTTTTCTATTATTACAAAAATTTAGACAATTAATTGCCCAAATTAATCTCCGCCACACGCAAAAATGTTGCCTCCTCAAATCTGCCGCTACAAAATGGCCAAATACATGCAACACCTGTTGTTCTTGATCTCCTTCTGAATCTCCATGTTCTTCAGACACTTTCACCATAATTGCTTAAAGAATTGTTAATCACAAACTTCTGAAATCGTTCAAAACACCATCCGAAATCATGACACACCACTAAGGTATTATACTTTTCCATTCTCCGGTACTTGCTTAACTTCCACCCATGAATTGACTGACACTTTTAGAGAAGGAACGATCATAATCTTAATTAAGTTGTTAATGATGCGAGCAAATTACCTAGTTACATATAATTTATTATAATGACGTGAACCTGGCCTTGCTCATGTTAATTCGAGAGTTCTATGCTTTCATAGCAGAGAAGAAATTTAACATAACCTAAAATTATACAATCCCATAATCCAAGAAACGTTTATCCTGAATATTCATATATCATATCTTGTGTTTAATTAAAGAAATTGATTAACTCACTTGTTAATTAAGCACTGAAATGACTCATGTTGGTTGAAATGGAAAATGGTTAAGACGAAGGATAAGTTACAAGCTGTGGCATTGTCTGAATTTAATTACTAAAATTAATTGAATGACAAATGCAAAACTAGCATGGTCCCATTTCTTTATGTAAACTGAAAATATTAAGGTGAAATCAATCTAAGTAGAGAAAATTAAAGATCAAATTGGCAATTTCATTATTCTGCAAATATCCTTGAAATTGGAACCAAATACGAAAACGTCTAAACATTTAATTTTGACCAAGAGCGAGGGTCAGGGCACGGTAACACCTTTCAATTCTACATAATTCCCTTGCGACATGAATCATGTATGGTCTATCATCTCCCTTCAAAGCTGTGCATTTCTTAACAAGATCCAAGTAGTCTTCCAACTGTTGTTGAATCTCAATACCATGTTCTTCTAAAATGATAGGATCCGCTATATCCATTACATTATCCTTTTTAATATAATAATCGACAGAGTTATTGGTTAGAAGATGATATAAATCCACTTTCGCCCTAATATCGTACAAGTCCTTTCCGGTTAATAGTTGAAAGAGAAGAATCCCAAAGCTGTAGACATCAGTTTTTTGAGTAATAATTAACTGGTGCTCATATTCTGGAGCTATATACCCTAATGTTCCACGCACCCATTCATCTTGTACCTCCAATTCCCCTGGAGGTAATGATATGGAGAGTGAGAAGTTCAATATTTTGGCAACGCCGCTCTTCTCATCTATTATCACATTGTGAGGCGTTATATTTCTGTGGATGATGGGTGTAGTAAATTCAGTATGCAGGAAAACGATTGCAGAAGCAACCTCACGTGCAACTCGTAGTCGATTTCCCCAAGATAGCCATTTTCTAGTTTGATCATCACGATTAAACTTTTTGTAAAGTAGACTGGAAAGAGATATACCTTCAACATGTTCATACACCATAAACGGGTCTTCAAATTCTAGACAGCAACCGACAAGTCTCAACACATTCTTGAGATGACTCATCTGAGCAGTAACTGCTATATCTCGGTGGAAATTTAAGAGCTTATAGCTGCTGGGCCTAACTATAAGGGGGCGGTTGCCTAGCAATCCCGTAACCATAGACATATCGGCAAGGTCCATTTTGGTTTTGGAGTGTTTCATTGCATTGTGGATCTCTATGGCAGTGAAGTAACGGATGGGAATTCTGCAATTTCCATCGCATAAAGCAAGAAGCTCCTCAAGCACGCAACTTCCATTCTTCAAATAACAATCCTTCTCTTTCTTCCGCCTTACAGCAGAGGCAGAGGAAAAAAGATTTTTACTTGTGAGTCCCCTGAAGAAAGGCATGCTCTAATTTAGAAGAAACTAGCTAGTCTGGATAAATTGGGATTAAATCCCACTACTCACAAGTGGGAAGCTGCTGTCTTAATTTGTGCATTGAATTCCACACAAATTGAGTTTCCAACCACTTTCATTCTGAATGCATCAGTGGAAACGCGTCTGCTTTACAAAGCTTGGGCTCCACTTTTGTCCATTTGTTTTTCGTTTCCACTTCTGTTGTCCCTTTTGAAATTTTAATTAAAAAATATTGTTTTGTAGACTCCGGACTAATATCTTCTTTCTTTATTTAGCTTCTTAATTACTATCTTGATTTCTATTTATATGTCGTTTTTATTAAAAATAAATTTAATACTTGTTATTTTACAAAACTAATGCATAAATGATAGTACTATTCTTTCTATTTTACTTTGAAAGTTATTACTACCTTTGAAAATATGAATTTGACCAACATAGGAAAATTAAATGGTTCATTCATGCTCATTGGTCAATCTCTTTAATTAATCAAAATAAATTAATTTATGTCCATTTATTGAAAACTTGACTTCAAAAGAACACTAAATAAGAATATAATGATAAAATTACCTAAATTTTTTTATAAGAACCGAGAGAGTATGTCTTATTAAAATATTTCACATTGAAACACTATCTTTTTATATTTCTTGCGTCTACTATTTTCAAATTCTATTTAAAAAATCACAACTCAATGAAAGGAATTCTAAAGTAAAAAAGATATTGAACTACTCCCTCCGTTTTTATTTAGTTGTCACCATTTTAGATTTTACGTCTTTTAAGAAATTAAGTAGATTTATTTGTATTTAATGTTCTCTTGAAATTAAATTTTCAATAAATGATAAATATGTTTGTTAGAAGTCTAAATCAACATTACTTCATATCAAATCATGTAAAGTGAAATAAAAAAACATTTTTTTCATATTCTCTTATACTCCATGAAGACTTAATTACAAATGAAGTACATTATAATTAAAATGCATTAGATGACTATTTAAATTTTTTGAGTTTGAAATTGGCGCTAAAATTTCAATTTGCATTGATCCAAAAATTTTAGTTTGTTTGTTGAGATTCCTTTCCGAAGATCAAATTTTATAAAATACAATGGTGGGAGTAATTAATTGATATGCAGTAATTATAATGAGCATAAATTAATTAATTACTTAGTTTTGTTATGTTGATCAAATACATACTTTTAAGGTTAGTATCCCTCTATCATATATTAATTAATCATCTTATTAAAAATAGTTATCTTATATTAGTTGATCATCTTAATTAATTTTTTTCTATATCACCCTTGCAGTTAATTCTTTTTTAAAGTGTTTACATTTGTTTGAAAAATATCCAAGAAGTTCGTAAGTGGTAAATTAGTCAAATTATCTTCTTATTTATGATTTTTTAATATGCGTGTAAAAAAAGTGATTAACTAATATGAGACGGGGGAATAGTTTTCAAAGTTAAAATAAGAAGAACATTGTCATTTATGCATTGATTTTGTAAATAACAAGCACTCCCTCCGTCCCATTTTATGTGAGTTAGTTTGACTCGACGCTGAATTAAAAAAAAAAAAGACTTTTAAAACTTGTGGTCTAAAATGAATGATGAAAATTTGTGTGACTATAAATCATTTTATTAAGGATAATAAATGAACATTTTAAAGTTAAATTGTTACTTAATATAAAAATGTTCCCTTTTTTTGATACTGACTAAAAAGAAAAGTAATTCATATAAACTGAGACAGAATAAGTATTAGGAAACATCTATTTTTGGTAAGTATAATATGTGAATATAGAGGCGGACCCACATGTATAGGTGGGGGTGCACGTGCACCTGTTAACTTCCGAAAAAATCATGTATATATATATATATATATCTTGAGAAACTGATAGAAATAGGAATATAAGAAAAAGTGCACCCTTAAACAATACTCCCTCCGTTTCACAAAGAGTGACCTGGTTTGACCTGGCACGAAGTTTTAGAAAATAAAGAAGACTTTTGAATCTTGTGGTCCTAAATTAAAGTTATGTCAAATGTAGTAAATTGCCCTTCAATCTTGTGGCTTTAAACATGCCACGTGGAAAGCTAAAATTAAAATGTTACCAAAAAAGAAAAGATGTCATTCTTTTTGAAATAGACTAAAAAAGAAAATATGTCATTCTTTTTAAAACGAGGGATTATAGAATTGCTCCTGGTCTGCTGGTAGAAGTGAGGAAATTCCTTCCTGTGGACCTAGGTTTGATCCTAGTCAACAACTCATTTTTTGAACTCTTTTTATACCATCCAATAGTTATTAATGACTAATCGAATACGACATTATCCATTAATTGTCATTGAAAATTTCACTTCGCTAATGCTTAAATATTATTGGGGCTCATTTTTTGAACTCTTTTTATACCATCCAATAGTTATTAATGACTAATCGATTACGACATTATCCATTAATTGTCATTGAAAATTTCACTTCGCTAATGCTTAAATATTATTGGTGCACCCAGACTCTTCAAATCCTAGGTTTGCCTTTGTGTGAATAGGAGCATAGGGAGGGAGTAATATATAAGGGTTGAAAACTAAAGTCACGTAGTTAAATAACCTAAAATGATACAATCCCATGTTGGTCAAAATGGAAAATGGTTAAGGCGAAGAATAAATTAATTATAAGCAGTGGCATTGTCTGGGTTTAATTTCTAAAATTAATTGAATGACAAAGACTCGATTGTTCCACACACGAGATCTTGTATCTCCAATTCCCCTGGAGGCAATGATATGGACGATGAGAAGTCTACTATTTTGGCAACGCCGCTATTCTCATCTATTATTACATTGTGAGGCTTTATTTCTCTGTGGATGATAGGCGTAGTAAATTCAGTATGACGGAAAACGATGGCAGAAGCGACATCACAGGCAACTCGCAGTCGATTTTCCCAAAGTAATGATTTTCTGTCAAGATAATTAATATTACCCTTTTTGAAAAGTAGATCGCTAAGAGATATACCTTCAACATATGCATAGACCATAACTGGTCCTTCAAATTCTAGACAGCAACCGATTAGTCTCAGCACATTCTTCAGATGACTCATTTGAGCAGTAATCGCTATATCTTGATGGATATTGTTGAATTGACATCTATTAAACCTAATTAAAACAGGGCGGTTGTCCAGCAAGCCCGTAACCATATACACATCGGGGAGCTCCATTTTGCTTTTAGAGTGTATTGCATTCTCGGTTTCATTCGCAGTGTAATAACGGATGGGGATTCTGCAATTTCCATCGCATAAAGCAAGAAGCTCCTCAAGCACCGAACTTCCATTTTTTAAAAAACAATCCTTCTCTTTCTTCCGCCTTTCAGCAGAAGCAGAGGAAAAAAGTTTTTTCGTTGCGAGTCCCCTGAAGAAAGGCATCTCGATCTAATTTAGAAGTGACTAGTCTCTATGAATTGGAAGCTGTGGTAGTGGAATCTATGAACAAGTTGGAAGCTGCTGGTCTTAATTTGTGCATTAAATTCCACACAAAACAATGGCGACTTGATTGGACTCTCTTATGAATTTCCAAGCACTTTCATTGTAATTGCTTATCAAGTTATTCCCTAATGTCGTCGCCCTATTAATTAATGGAAATGTTGGCTTTTGTTAGGAAGTTGACGTTTTTTAAAATATAATTGCCCTTTTAATGATCTATAGTGAAATAATCAAGCACCACTTTCTTTATTTTCGTGCATAGAAAAAGTAACGCATATTTTGTTTTATCGTACACTATACTCATGGTCAAATGTTAATTAAAGATTAACTTGTTGAGATCAAAGATTACTCAAACCACCCTTCTGCGTAACTCAAATTATTTGACTTGGCAATTTCATAATGGAGGTATCAAATTTGAAACCCTTTGCTTGTAACAATATATTGGCCTTTTGGGTCAAGCTCGTCACACGAGTTTGCCTAGTATGATTTTACTTTCAAATGTGATATAAAGGCTATTGCAGAAAATAAAGTTTACTTAACTCTCTCCTTCTCTTGAGATATTAAAAGAACAAAAAAGATCTACATCTTACAAACTCTAACCTTCAATATAATGGAAGGGCTAATATTGCCCTTTTTTTAGCTCTACACCTGTTCTTCCAAAGATTCCAACAAATACAAATAGGCATAGTATGAAGGATAAGCTTATGGACATCATTAGAATGTGTTTTTTAGCCACCATTTCATAATTAGCAATCTAAGAGAAAGGTATGGCATGGAACCTGAAAAGAAGTTCCATATATACCTTCTTGGATAATTGACTTGTGCTAAAAATGTGGTCCATTGTTTCCTCTTCAGCGTTTATGCATCAGGAATGTGTTGCTTCGAACGACAAATACAAAACTAAGGAGAAATCAAACCAAATTGAGCAAAGTAAAGATCAAATTGGCAAAAGGCTTGTTGGGTTATGAAGGGTGATTAGGGCGTCATGCGGAAGTTTACAATTTGCAAATCATAGAGACGGTAAATCAGATGGCAAACAAAACTATTCTAAAAGATATAATATTATTATAGTTTGGTCAAACGACCTACATATTAAAAACTAATATTGGAAAAACATAAACATATTGGGAGAAAATCTCTCCATAAATTAAATTCTTAAATGTCTACATTGTGGATTCTATTGTGTTTTCCAAATTTTTCCACTAAGGTAAGAATAAACCAAATATAGAAGAGAATTATATTTTCCTTTCAGAAAAATAAAAGCAATTATGGTAATGTTTTAATTTTCCTTCAAGGTAAAATTAAAACTCAAACATGGTAAGTAAATCAGGGCAAAACCCAAAACCCTAACAATTTCATTGCTCTTTAATATAATAATCGACAAAGTAATTGGTTGGAAGATTTTTGAAGTCTGTTGTTTCTTTTGAATTTGTAGAATCCACTATCCGTAGAATTACCCTCTTCAGTATTGGATTTAGCTTCTTCTTCAAAATCTATGGTCTCTTTTGAATTTGTCCACTTTATCCATAATACCGTACAGGTCATTACCGGTTAATAGTAGAAAGAGAAGAACCCCAAGCTATAGACATCAGTTTTTTGAGCAACAATAAACTGATGGAAATATTCTGGAGCTATATACCCCATTGGTCCACGCACACTATCATCTTGTACCTCCAATTCCCCTGGAGGTAATGATATGGAGAGTGAGAAGTCCACTATTTTGGCAACGCCGCTCTTGTCATCTATTATCACATTAGATGGTTTTATATTTCTATGGATGATGGGCGTAGTAAATTCAGTACGGAGGAAAACGATTGCAGAAGCGATATCACGTGCAACTCGTAATCTATTTCCCCAAGATAGCGAATTTCTAGTTTGATCATAAGGATTACCCTTTTTGTAAAGTAAATGGAAAAGAGATAAACCTTCAACGTATTCATACACCATAACCGGGTCTTCAAATTCTAGACAGCAACCTGTAAGTCTCAACTCGTTTGAGCAGTAATCGCTATATCTCGATGGATATTGTCGAATTGACATCTATTGAAACCTAACTAAAACGGGGCGGTTGTCCAGCGAGCCCGTAACCATATACACATCGGCAAGCTCCATTATTGTGGTCTTAGAGTGCTTTATTGCATTGTTGATCTCTATGGCAGTGTAGTGACGGATGGGAATTCTGCAATTTCCGTCGCATAAAGCAAGAAGCTCCTCAAGCACGCAACTTCCATTCTTTAAATAACAATCATGCTCTTTCTTCCACCTTTCTGCAGAGGCAGAGGAAAAAAGTTTTTTCCTTGTGAAAAAAGGCATTTTTTGGTTGCTTTAATTTTGAAGTGATCCATGAATTGAGATTAGTTCCAAAAACGCATCACTAGTGGGAATCAATAAGCAAGTTGTGAGCCTCCTGCTGCTCTTTCTTACTTTGACGCGTCCATTATATTGACACTCTAATGTCGCTCTCCTTGTGTTAGGGAGTTGATTTAGTGCCCCGTTTATATGGGCGGGAAGAGGAGTGTACCGTGAGAGAGTAATCGGCATTCTAGAAGCACCTTTTTACTTCTATTCGCTACCGGTTTTGAGTCTAATTAATCTATAATAATCGGATAAAGGGCAACTTATTAAATCATAAACTCTTATGTTAATAATAATAAGGTTAAGAAAATAATTATTAAAAAAAGTAGAATAAGAGGTAAGCATAATATTATAAACTACCATGGAAGTAAGTATACAAAACTAAATTTGAAGGGTGGTTTGTGCAATTATCTTTTTTATTTTTTGATTATAATGATTTTCTAGAAAAATAGTTTAACTTGAGTGACTTTATAAAAGAAAATTCATAAGTTGAGTGACTTTGTTGATACAAAATAAAATTGAGTGACATTTTCAAATAATTTCACATACTTGAGTGACCTTTTAAGATATTTACTCTAAGTTTTCACATCCTGATCATATTTGCAATATTGATGCACTTTTGATCCTCCCTCAAACTTTTATCTATTTTTCAACATTGATTTTATCCACAATTTATGTATGGAATGTTTAATTCAATCAGAGTGAAGATGAAAAGGGGAACATCTTATTTTGTTTAGTAAATATTATTGCAGCTAAAATCGAAAGGTTCATCACATCTTTATCACGTGCAATAGTACAATTTTTCTTTTCTTGCAACGTCATATACCAATGTGTTCTTAGTTTAGTTGCAATAATATTTCTGCTGAATAAAACAAGATGTTCTTCTTCTTACCTTCTCTTACACGGAGTTATTATTTCTATTAAATATATAAAAAGACGATTGAATATTCCATACATAAAATTGTGGACAAAATTAATGTTAAAAAATAAGCGAAAGTTTAGGGGAGAACAAAAAATGTGCCAATAGTGCAAACATGAGAACCTATAACTGCTCCATATGAAAAATCAGAATGACTTTGAGTCTTAACACAAAGAAATATGAACTTTTTTGGGCTTTTTCTCGACAATGAAACACTAAACCTTTAGGCCTCTAATTTTCGGTACCAAATATATGTATACACTAGGGAATTAGTTTACCTCATTAGGCATATAAATAATTTCCCCCTAATACCAGATTATTAAAATAACAAAAATGTAGATGCTTGTAAAAACCAGGGATATTAAGAGCAATATTTTCAACATATTAGAAAATTTGACATCGTCACATATCTGCAGAGCTCTAATAAATGATTGCAAACGTTCTATTCATTGATCGATTTTATCTTTTACTATATATTTTCTGATCATAACATTTGTTTTTTTAAAATATAATTGGCCTTTTAATGTTCTGTAGTGAAATAATCAAAATCAAGCATCATTTTCTCTATTTTGTGCACACAAAAGTATTGAATATTTTGTTTCAACCATACATTATATTTGTGGTCAAACGTTAAAGATTAATTTGTGTAGATTAAAGATTTCTCGAACCATCCTTCAGAGTAACTCAGATGGTGTGACTTGACAATTGGAGGTTTCAAATCCTCTGCTTTGGCTGTACCTAAAGTCGGACCATCATTAATTCTTGCCTAAGACTCAAATAGCAGTAAGTTTCGATCATAATGTTTTCTACATCGTACATAAAACACTCGTAAATAGGAATACTTTTGAAATGTTGACCAAGCACACAGTACTCTTCAAATTGATTAGTCAAATACGAATAGTTATTCTCTAAAAGATTTTTTTTCAAAGCACATCTAACAAAAAAAAAATTCAAAATAAACAAATTTTAAATATTTGATCAAACAGGCTAGACTTTTGATTTTTAGCCTATTAACATCCGTTGTCATCAAAGTTTATTTAGCTTGACCTCGATCATTAATCAATGATCTAAAGATATTGACTATTAAACAATAGCACACAAGTTTTCACAGAATGCATTATCTTGCTATATTATGTGGGAACAAAGCTTGGTAGCAACTAATTTGGCTACTACACTTGTGGGAATTACTAGCCACAAATGAGAAAGTTGGCAGCCATATATGTGGAAGTTGGTAGTCTAATTTTGATAGAGTTTGACGGTCAAATTTTGTGAAAATTGACTGCCACGTTTGTGTCATTATATTAATGATGTAATCAAGATGTTCAAAACTTTATAAATAGAGTAGTAATTGAACATTTGAAGATACACCAAAATAAAGAAAGCAGTAGTTCTACTAGATGGAGAGTAATTCACAAGCTATCTGTTGAGTTGTAAGAAATAAAAGAGTGTTGTTCATATAGAAGAGTAGTAATCTTTTGACACTACCAAATTTTCATCGATATTATTATATTACTTATTTGGATATCATATTTACCCCATTTTAATATTTGGTGTCATTGTTACTCTCTTGCTATTGCTATTTAGTGTAGACATTATTCTAAGTGTGATTATCATTTTGTCCAACATATTATACGTATTTTGCATAGTTACCATCATGGAATTCAACTTCCTAAAACCAGTAAGCCAATGTTCTAGGAAAGCTATGGTATCAGGTCTAACATGGAAAATGGCAAGATTCTGTTAACAATAAAGACAGTTTGCAACATAAAGATCAAATTAGCAATTTCATTGTCTGCAGATCTCATTTTTGTTCAACATAAATATGACAATTTAAGCAAACTGAATTTCCTTGAAATTGGAACCTAATATGAATACTTTAAAGAACGGAAACATTTTTCAATTCGACATAATTCCCTTGCTACATGAATCATGTATGGTCTATCATCTCCGTTGCCAGCTGTGCATTTTTTAACAAGATCCGAGAAGTCTTTCAATTGTTGTTGAGTCTCAATTCCATGCTCTTCTAAAATGATAGGATCCGCTAAATCCATTACATTACCCTCTTTAATATAACCATTGACAAATTTAAAATATTCTGTCTGTTTAGAAATAATTACTCTGTACAAAGTATTTCCCTCTTCAGTAATGTCTTCTTCAAAATCTATTGTTTCTGTTGAAGTTGTAGAATCCACTCTATCCATATGAATATCTGGCACTGTCTTTCCGGTTAACAGCTGAAAGAGAAGAACCCCAAAGCTGTAGACATCAACTTTTTGAGTAATAATACCCAATATGGCATGTTCTGGAGCCATAGACCCATGTGTTCCATAAATCTTATCCTCTTGTACCTCCAATTCTCCCGGAGGCAGTAATATGGACAATGAGAAGTCTACTATTTTGGCAACACCGCTCTTCTGATCTAATATCACATTTTGAGGCTTCAAATCTCTGTGGATAATGGGCGTAGTAAATTCGGTATGCAGAAGAACGATTGCAGAAGCAAGCTCATTCGCAATCCGTAATCGATTTCCCCAAGATAATGACGATTTTCTAATAAGATTATCCTTTCTGAAAAGTAGATCACTAAGAGATATACCTTCAACATATTGATACACCATAACTGGTTGTTCAAATTCTGGAGAGATAATATCTTAAAAGGTTGTTGAACTATGAGAAATTATCTAACAAAGTCATGAAATTTTGTTTTATAACAATAAAATCACTCAACTTTAAGATATTTATCTACAAAAATCACCCAACTACATTTATCATTAAAATAAATTTGGCATAGCAAAATAAATTACCTTTTATGCCATATAAATTACATGGACCCAATAAATCAATATAAAAAAAAACATTTTATCCTGCTTATCAGTACTCCCGTTCTTTTTTTATTATCAAATTTTGGATATGAAATTCAAATTCATAAGAGATCCAATATCACATTACAGCTAGCTAGCGAATATATGCAATGAAATTCTATAAATGGCATTAGGGTTGCACATTATTACTTGTATTTTGGCGTATACATTATAACTCATTTATTTGAATCAACATATATGTACTGGAGTATCTAACTAAAGTAACCAATATATAATGATCACTTTAATTAAAAAAATGAATAAATAATCTTCTACGAACAGTGGCTCAAAGTGTAGAAATTGAAAATTGAAGCAATGTGGGTATAAGTCGAATTTATACTGGGCGAGCCGATTAAAAAATACAAAATTTTAATTTGTGGGATTCAAATTTATATGGTAAAAAAAAAAATTATTTATCATGTCAGATGTATCTCAATGATAAATTAAGAAGGAGATCTTTTAAAATTTTGTTTATTTGTCATGACGTCCATATTTACATGACATATAAAATAATTTATTTTGTCACGTCAAATTTATTTTAATGTTGAGTAATTTTTAAAGATAAAAATTTTAAGTTGAGTGATTTTATTGAAACAAAACAAAGTTTAACGACTTTACTAGATAATTTCTCATAATTCAATGACCTTTCCAGATATTAACTCAAATTCTAGACAGCAACCGACAAGTCTCAACACATTCTTCAGATGACTCATTTAAGCAGTAATCGCTATATCTCGGTGGATATTTTTGATTTTCCATGTATTGAATCTAACTAAAACAGGGCGGTTGTCCAGCGAGCCCGTAACCATATCCACTTCGTCAAGCTCCATTATTGTGGTTTTAGAGTGTTTTATTGCATTGTTGATCTCTATGGCAGAGAAGTAACGGATGGGAATTCTGCAATTTCCGTCGCATAAAGCAAGAAGCTCCTCAAGCACGCATCTTCCATTCTGTAAATAACAATCATGCTCTTTCTTCCGCCTTCAGCAGAGGCAGAGGAAAAAAGTTTTTTCATTGAGAGTAGTAGTCCCCTGAAGAAAGGCATGCTCTAATTTTGAAGTGATGAATAGTCTCCATGAATTGGGATTAAATACAGTAAGGCATTCATCAATAATGAATAAGGAAGTAACTGTGAGGTTCCTGCCTCCTGCTGCTCTTTCTTACTTTGAGGCGTGCATTAGATTCCACACAAAATGGAGTTTCCAAGCACTTTCATTTCATTTTATATTAAGAGTAATATTTTCAACATATTAGAAAAATTGGCATCGTCACATGTCTCAAGAAGCTCTAATAAATAATTGCACAAGTTGATCAATTTAATTTTCTACCCTATATCTTCTGATTGTAACATTTGTTCCTTATAATTGGCCTTTCAAGATTGAATGATCTGTAGCGAAATAATCATGCACCACTTTCTCTATTTTGCGCACACAAAAAGTGTTAAAGATTTGTATAGATCAAAGATTTTTCGAACCACCCATCAGAGTGAGTACTCAGATGGTTTGGTTTGACAATTCTATAATGGAGGTCTCAAGTTTGAAACCTCTTGCCTGTGACAATGTACACAAACAAAATTGTAATGTATCTAATAAAAGTGAAGTGATGTATTCGAATGTTAAGAGAGAAAAAGGAAAAAAAAATCTTTTTATAATTAATTCAAATGGTAGAAATTTTTAAAAATTATGTTATCTTAAAATCATGTAATTACATAATTTTCCTGTAGAAACCAGATATTTGTTGGATCAATGTATCTGACCATGGGAAACAACTCGAGCAGCCCAATGTAGTTGCCGAGGAATTAAAGATGGAGAATCCAACCCAACGAGGCATAAGCAGCCCACTACGTACATCAATGCCCCGTAGTTTTTTTTTTTTTTTTTTTTTTTAAAAAAAATGGTTTTAAAGTTTTACTCCTATTTCTCATTTAATAAAAATATTATTATCCAAAATACTTTAATTTATGACTTAATTTCTCTAGGCAACTTTTTCAGAAAACGGTTGACCTGAGACATAAGTTCAGTGCTATATCTAAGGTACAAGTTCATACTACTAAACTTAAGCTCCAAAGCACAAGTTATGCCTACAACATAAGTTTAATGTATGAAATTCTTAAGGCATATTGTTCTAAAATTGAATTTATATCTCAAAATACAAGTTATGTCTTACAAGGCATAAGTGTTGTTTCAAAACTTGATATATTAAGAAGTTCATACTAATAAATTTATGCATCAAAGCACAAGTTATGCCTAAAACAAAAAAAAATAAAATATGCAAAGCATAAATTATGCCCTATATGACATAAGTTTAACATATGAACTTTTTATGTTATAATATTTTACCACTGAACTTATATCTATATATATAGAGGATAAATAACATGTACCTAGCAAAAAAAAATTGTCTTGCGCATTTTGTTTTCCTTAGATTTTTTTTAAATAATAGGGTTATTTTTGTCTTATTACTCATGAAGTGTAGAAGAATAATATTAAAAATCACAAATTTAAATGGCAAAAATCAAAGACCACTCCAAGATAGGAGAGTGAACCCCCCTAGTCAATTGCTTCACCCTCTGCTATTTATTTTTTGCTCCTCATATTTTAGGTGATTAATTTTTACTTGTTATTCATTTAAGAAAATAATTGCGGATTAAAGTATCTCTATCTATTCACATATAATTCATTCGACATTGTAACTTTAAAATTTTTATCTTTTGAAATTATGTTTTTATCTCGTTCGACATAAGTTTTATAGCAATTAATTTATGCAGCATAAATTGCATAGTATTTTTAAATTTTTGATTTAGTTTTCAGAAATTAGAATTATGCATTTTTTTGCACATATGTTCTTTATCTGTTTTAGATAGAAAAAATTAATAACTAATATGGGATGATAGAATGAGTGTGTGGGTTCATTATTATTATATTTTGAGAAATATATTACAATTTACACCCTCCCCACATATGACATAATTTTATATGTTTCATAATATAACTTGTAGATATTACGATGCAAACATATAAACTAATATCAAAAAATAATACTTTGTTATTTCGATGTCAGAAATATTACGACTTACGACATAACCATATAATTATGTATACGAGACTTTTTTTTTTTTAAACCAGTTACGACGGTGGGTAGGAAATAGAGATATATTTACAAGTTGTGAAGAAAATGGATTTATTTGGATTTGGTCATCTCAAATTCAAACGCGGTGTGTAGATTAATGAATAAGTACCCTTGACTTGAAATGTTCCTTTTTGGGTTGAAACTTGAAAGAGTCTATTTTAAAATTATTAATTAATTAGTGAAACCGTGTGTGTTTCTAATTAATTACGATCAAAACAACAATTAATTAATCATTTACACTAGTTTTTATTGCAGATAATGATGGTTATGCTGTGCATATATGTTGTCACACTTCCACTTTATCAATTATTTTAGAGTTTTTGATCAAAATCATCCTTCAACTATACCCCAAATTTAAACTATATCCTTAAAGTATCATTCTTAGCAGAAAACATCCTTTATTTAAAAGTAAACAATTTTCATCCTTCTACTTGAATTTATCAGAAAACTAACAGATCCCACAAAAATCAAGTCATCCCTTCGTAATTATTATTCTTAGATACGCCAAAAATACTATCGTGAACTTGGTAATTGAGTTCAGCATTATGCAAAATCTTTTAATTTGACAGCTTTTTTTTCATTTATTTTTCATGTAATTTGATATTAAAAATATTATTAGTTGAAATATGTTTCTTCTTAATTGAATATGCTAGAAGCGGCGTTTGTTGGAGACTTCTTCTTCTAATAATGTAGAATGAAACTCAAATGCAAGACATATTCAATTTTTTGATCACTTCTATATCAGATTGGCCCAAAAATTTATTGATCAAATACAATTTGACTATGAAAAAGGTAAAGATAATTAAGCTCCAGCTTTGTTTCGTTACTAGATAAGAAAAAGAGCAGATCATGTATCCTCACACCTTCCAAACATTTTTTGTTTCAGTAAGCAATAGTGTCTAAGATTTTTAATATTTTTTTCAGGAACTTCTTATAGCAGGTAATGAAATTATACAGGAAAACTTTTGTTGATAGTCACGTGAACTGCTCATGTTTTTGTAGGATCCCTTAGTTTTTTGACGATATCTAACAGAAGGATGAAAATTGTTCCCTTTAAATACTTGAAGGATGTTTTCTACTAAAAATGATACTTTAAGGATGTAACTTAAGTTTGGGGTATCGTTTAAGGATGTTTTTGGTCAAAAACTCATTATGTTATTTAGGATAATAATAAGGGAGAGTTTGATTATAGTAAGATTTTAATTTAGCTATATTTGACAATCTGACTTTACTTCTTGTGAAATGCCTTAAAAAATTTATATGTATCATTTTAAATGTCAACATAATCAAATTGGAATAAAATATTCTGGAATATTGTCTCTTCTTTCGTTATTCACTTTGTAATTTAATTATCTTTTTTGTTGATGGTATTTCTTACGTTTACTACGTACTATGTTCACATGCTATTTCCAAAAATCAGAATTCAATCAAGGAAATGAAAAACAAATTTTTTTTTGCCAAGTAGTAATATTTAAAGGTTGAACTAATGGCGCGGCCGCATATAATTAATATAACATGTTCGACCAACTACTAATTATTTAAACAAACCATTAGGTCGTAACTGATCATCAATTATATATATTTTTATATGATATTTTTTTCACAAAGCTAAATTATATATATTCCAGTAATGAAATCGGTAGATCCAAAAATTAATATTGAACCCAAACAAAAGTACAAAATATTATACTTAATTTTTTCCGTTGATATATACACATGAGAAGTCAAATATGTATGATACGTTGATGCCCTATAATTAAACGAATATCCTGCCTATCATCACGCTAGGAATAATCGAATATTCTCATTAAACCATGATATATATAACTATAAACCTTAAATTTTTCAAAAATAATTATTAAGCATAATTTGTCTTGTAACATGAGGATGCTTACCATAGAGCAACTCCTTATAAATAGTATTCATGTGAGACAACTTTTAAACTCAAAAACAACGTGATTTTATACGGAAATTTGTTAATGAATCACTAAACTATCAACGTCTTTGTACTTTGCTGTTCGGCAAACCTCATCAATATTTTATTGAGGGGAGAATGCTTTTCAAACTAATTGAGTAACATTCGAAAGGCACCGTTTGATGTAAAATATTGAAAATTACGGAAACTTTCGTAGCTTGCAATATGTCAAGACACTATTCTTAAGAATTTGATTGATATAAATATATTTCCATGATTCAGCAAGTCCTTCTAATATAAAATTAGGTGCATATAATTGAACAATATTCATTTTCATAGAAAATCCAGTAGAAAATAGATCATTCTGTCTCTTCTTTCAACTCATACACACACACAAAAAAAAAAAAAAAGAACGTACGAATATGTATAGCATAAGTTTTGACTTCATTATCCTCTATATTGAAGTGAAAAGAACTTGAGAATTTATAGTCTAAGACATAGCTAAATTCGAATATGAACGTACACTGAAAAAATATCTTCACATTAATCATCAATCCATTAAAACTAAATGTAATCATGACAGTAAAGAGCAGGGGCGGCCTGCGGACCCATGTTGTTGCAAACGGGTTCATTAAACCTACTTCGTTTCGAAATTAACCGTATATATAAAAAAAATTATTGTGAAATTCAAAATAACTAATAACTTGAATCCACATATTACAAAGCTGTGTTGTGGAGGGATGGTTCAGAGGTTCGAAATCCACCTTGAAGCATTTTACGTTCCTTTTTTGTGAAAATGAATTAGCAGCGAGGCACTTTTTTATTTCTTTTTAAAGCAGCGAGGCATCAATATTTATACTTAGTAGTTACTATATTTAAAAATTTATATTAGTAGCTAACTCATAAATTACTATATTTATATTATTATTTTTAAATATATTTCACCTTGTATATTTGGTTTTTTAAATTACCCAAATTCAATAAATTTATATAATCTTGTTACTTTAACAAACATTTACTTTTTTGTTAATTGAATTTTGATAATCTTTTTCCTAGATTTTTGCTAAAACATGCCATTATTTTCGTTGAAATTATATATAGTTTATTTGTTTACTTTGATTTAGTTAAAATAAACGTAAATGATTCTTTTGTAAATTTTCAAAAAAAAATTATCTACTTCATTAAATAAAAAAAGTGTTGAGTTGTAAAAAAAGTTATATTATTAACAAAAAATGAACAAATAAAAAATAACAAGCAAATCATTTGTTGGGCTCGACGTTGTACACTATTGATTATCGCTATCGATTGCTATTAACTAATTGATCCCACTTATACAAAATGCTAGATCCGCCATTAATAAAGAGGATATCAAAAAAATTAAAAATTTCCCAACATTAAAATGGAATAAAATAACCATTAAACAATATTTATAGATTATTATTATTATTATTATGAAATTTAATATATAGTTAAATTTTAAAAGTAAAATAATGATGTAATTACCAAAAATGTCAAACAAGTAGTTTGGCACAAATCACAGTTACTGCGGTGCTTCCTACTCCACTTGCGTCTTCCCAATTTTGTCTTTGTTTCACAAATATTCAAAACTCCACCATCTCAATTCGTAATGATCCACTTGCACTACACTCTCAATTTATTCTATCATTTATTTTTAGCATAATGTTTCATATTTATAATATTAAAAATTTTAAAAATATAATTAATTACTCTTTTAATTGTAACATCAGTAACTATCATTCTTAAAAATTATAAATATTTCAATTATGAAGAAATTAAATTAATAGAATAAATTTCAACTAAGAAAGATTAAATTCTAAAAACACAAATAAGGATATATAACTAAAAATTTCTCCGAATTAATGAAGTACTTTTTAAAAGACATGTAAAAAAAAAAATAATTGATAATTTGAAATGGATGGGGTAGGATATTCCAATTCAAGATTATAACGATCCTTATTAATTTATATAAGTTGTGTGTCAAAGAATTGCCACTTGGCCATGAAGGTGGTGGATTCCAGTTTAGAGCAACCAACTTTTATTTTTACAAAGAACAATAAATAAATCTATTCATTATTAGTACTATTAAATGCCCATAGACTGAATCAAAGTATTCAACACAAACTATAAACAGTGAATGGAATGGTTCAAAAATAAAATGAACTCTTCCTCTATCCATTTTTATTTGTCCGATTTTAATAGATTTTTAAGGACCATAAATAAAATGACAATTTTATTATATTATTATTTAATATAATAAATTAATATTTTTTTAAAATATTTGTAAATAATTATAATTAATAATAAATTACTTTTTATAAATCTACCCAATCATGCTCTAATTTCAACACGTTTCTCTATTATATAGAATAGAAGTAGCTGGTCTATTCCCATTGTAGAATAGGAAAAAAGTCTTAACAACAATTGATGATTATTGATATTAATTCCTCTATTAAATTTGTTTGCTTAATTTAACTTGATATGAATTTTAAAAAGATAAAATAAAGGTTTGAATCTTATGATTGTATATTAAAAATACATTAAAATAATTAAAAATTTAATTTTATGATCTTAAACATGGTAAGTTCAAAACTAAAATTAAAAAAATTATTCAAAAAAAAAAAGATTATTTTTTTAAATAGAGTTATAAAAAAATGGAAACTGAGAAAGGACTTACTTAAAGACAAAAATATATATGCCACGTCATAAAAAATTAACCATTACATTGATGCCATCTAGTCAACTTTAACAAACGAGCACAACTTTCGACATGCAGATGAGTCCCACATGTATCTCAGAAACGAAAGATTAAAAGCATTTGAAAATTACCACTTCTATAAAATGCCTCTTCATTTCCATGAACTCCTTCAACTTTATTCCATACTCTTCTATCCATCAGCTCCTAGATCTTCTTTTTTGTTGTTGATATTCTTTTAAAAATTGTTCAGTGAAGAGTTGATCAAAGCTAAGGGACAGGTGCCGGCGGCCATTTTTTCACCGGAATCTTCTTCTTTTTTCGGGTGAAAGTTTGAACGCACACCGTTATTTCTAGCTAGAAGTACTAGACAATGTCATGTGAAAACCATCACAAGTTTTTGAAGATTTGTAATTAATTAGTTTAGATTTTTAGAGAGATTTAATTTGGAGGAAAGAGAAAAACAGAGAAGATGATAGGGCGGGTGGGCTTGTTGTTGGTATTGTTGATAGCAACGACGGTGACTATTGGGGCTGAAACGACGACGTTAAAAGGGGTAAACAGAAATGCGTATGCGACTATGATGTATATGGGAACTCCGAGGGACTACGAGTTCTACGTGGCGACTCGAGTAATGCTCCGATCACTTACCCGGCTAGGAGTTGAAGCCGATCTCGTCGTTATTGCTTCACTTGACGTTCCTCTTCGCTGGGTTCAAACTCTGTAAGTTTTCATTTTTCCCCTTTTCTCCATTTATTGTCTTTTGGTGTTTTCTGCTAAAATGCACTGTCACCTTCGGCGTGTCTTAGTGTCTGTCAGGTACGTACATACGAAACATAACATTGTTGCCCGAAAAATATACTTCCCCAGTCATTTTTAGTTCTACCGTTGCAAATGAATCTGGTAATTTTATATTGCATTTATTGGAACTCTTATAGATTCGTACTTTATAAAAATACTTTTGTTCTTATTTACAATTATGACTTTGCTTGGTATGAACTTTGGCCATATTGGAGCTGGTCTAAAACGCTCATCAATAAATACGATTTTGTAAGGAATTCAAATTCAAAATTTCTGATTAAAGATAAAAGAATATTTATCATTTTTGTTAAGTCAAATAAACCATAATTTTGTTACCTTGATATTTTTTCCAATACTTCTTTCCGTTATTGAATTTTGAATAAATTTGGTAGCATTCTCATTTACTTTTGGGGTTTTGAGCTTGTGCTTATTGGGCCCGCGCCAAGCTGATAAAAAGCGATAAACTTGATAAGGATTATGATTGGGACGTGGAAGCCATCTTATTTGTAATTTCCTAATTAAATAAGTGGGAAATTTGCATAATGGCTTCGGTACACGTGAAAGGGAGGGGCAAATTAGGAAACTACTTGGTTAATTTTATTTTTGCCAGCTTAAACATACGCTGGCACGGACGGCCAAGATATTTTATGTGTTCCACGCTATGTGACGATAATCAAAGACAGATAATTAGGATATTTGTTTTAGCTTTTTTAGGAATACATAATTGACGTGAGTGACAAGCCCAAAAAAATAAAATAAATTATTTTATTTCTTATCTTGTGTTTTGTATCCATTTTAGAATTTGACTAATTTAAATTCGTACTAGAAGGTATATTGTTGGAGATTAAACACTTCTTACAAATGCAAGTTTATGTTAATTAATACTAAAGGACTTACCATTATAAGAAGGCAAGAAACTTGATTAATTGGTGTAAATTTGGATATATATATATATATATATATATATATATATATATATATATTAAAATTGTTGTAGCATCATTCTTTATGATTTGATAAGAATAGCAAATACTGACCAAGCCTTTGGTCTAGTCACCAAAAACAGTATGTCTTGAACAAACATATTACCATTGCGTTGAAAATCGTGCATATCACTTGGCTGTAAAAGAAAAAAAGTGATAACTTTGTAGTAAAAAAGTGGTTTATTTCGAAATTATTACTACTGTATAGTGCTATCTGACATATATAAAAGTAAGTAGAATAAAGATGAGTTTTTCTGACACAAAGCCAAGTTTTGGTTGGATGGGTTGCTTCTAGGAAGTGCACCTTGCCCTTTAATTTGTTTTTTCCACAACTAATATAATATATGCCCACTTCTTCAATGCTTTGGGGAAGTCACTCAGGCACTGCTGGACCATGTGACTTTGGTTACTGGACTTGGGACCCGAGAATTGATACTATTCAATTTATTTGTCTAGTTTTGATTTGTACAAAAATTCAACAAAATAAATAAAAAAAAATTTAATCTTGTGCTTTAAACTAAAGATATGAATATACCAAAATAAGCTTATTTCAGGTTCCCTATCATAGTGGAGATCTAAAGTGGTGTATCTCAGGTTATGTTTAAAAATCTGGCAATTGAATTGTAGCTTTTTCGTGATTCATGAATATTATATTGTGAAAGGATTGTTTGCTTAATTTTTTGTTCACCCTAAGACAAAGTTGTCTAATAGCTGAAAACCCATTAGCATAAACCAATGGACAATTTCATCTCTGATAGATGATCGCTTATTTGATGCCTTTGTAAGGACTAGCAGTCATTTTACACTGCAACTTGGATAAATTCATTTGTTACGTTTCATTTTTAGCTAACATGGTTTACCAAAGTTATTATTGAACTGACACAAATTCAAACCCTGCGATAAGGACAATTAGGATTCATATAACGACCTCAAACTTAGATGATGTACGTAGTCACGTGTGGGGGAAATGTGGGACAAAGATATCCATGTCATGTAAAGCTATATGAACCTTGAAAATGAAGTAATCCTTTACGTTCTTGGTATGCAGAGAACAGGAAGATGGCGCAAAGGTGGTGAGAGTTAAAAATCTGAACAATCCATATTGTATCAACCCTAATTGGAGATTCAAGCTGACACTGAACAAACTTTATGCTTGGAGCCTCGTAAATTATGACAGGGTTGTCATGCTTGATGCTGACAACCTTTTCCTCCAGAAAACTGATGAACTGTTCCAATGTGGTCAGTTTTGTGCTGTCTTCATTAATCCCTGCATCTTCCACACTGGTCTCTTCGTCTTGCAGGTAACACAATTCGATTTTCAATAGTATTCTTTTCCTGACAGATTAATTAGCTAATGTTAGCAACTCCTCTTGTCTCACTAGAGATATGGGCTTAGATTTTGAAATCTACATTTTACTTACAAAAAAGCTAAAATTGCAGCCATCAAAAAAGGTGTTCAATGAAATGATTCATGAGATAGAGATTGGGAGGGAAAATCAAGATGGTGCAGACCAAGGTTTTATTGGAGGCCACTTCCCAGATTTACTTGATCGGCCAATGTTCCACCCTCCTCTTAATGGTACCCAGCTCCAGGGAAGTTACAGGCTTCCTCTAGGATACCAAATGGACGCATCTTATTATTGTAAGTTTCAGACTCTTAGCGTGTTAACTGAACAAAGTTCATCATATTTCATAAGTTATAATGATTGTCTACTTCTAATTCTTTAGATCTCAAACTCCATTGGTCGGTACCTTGTGGACCTAATAGTGTCATTACATTTCCCGGTGCTCCATGGTTAAAACCATGGTATTGGTGGTCATGGCCTGTCTTACCTTTGGGCATCCAGTGGCATGAACAGCGACGTCTAACTGTTGGGTAAGATTAGAACCTTTTTTGCTTTGTGTAATGTTTAGAACCCTTTTTGCTTTGTGTGACATATACTTGAAAGGTTTCTTAGATTGATCATCTTACTCCTCTGGAGATTGTTGTTGCCAATCAGTTAACAAAATGAACTGAGAGAGAACTGCTGTTTCTTCTTTTCGCTGAACATTTCTGTCTTCTACCTGACTTGCATATGTAACTGCAATATTTTATGCAACCCTGACGTTTTTAGAAAATACCATGATATTGATTGCTTCTTTCATTCCTGTTACTGAACACGTTAATTTCTTCCTGAAGTGCACCCAGAAACTGCAGGATTTGTTGTACGTTTGAGTTATAACCTGAGACTTCTTATGCTGAGAATAGCAATTTACCTGTTTGGTATTTGGCAGGTATGGTGCTGAGATGATAGCAGTGCTGATCCAATCTATATTTTACCTAGGAATAATTGCAGTGACACGCCTAGCACGCCCAAATTTATCAAAGTTGTGCTATCGCCATGATGATAGCAAGAGTGCCTTCTTACTACGAACTGGCCTTAAATTGATTGCTATATGGTCCATTCTTGCTGCCTACACAGTTCCTTTCTTCGTGATTCCTTGTACAGTTCATCCACTAGTTGGCTGGAGTCTCTACTTACTCGGCTCTTTTTCACTATCCTGTATAACAGTGAATGTATTTCTTTTGCCGATGCTACCTGTTTTAGTCCCATGGGTTGGAATCCTTGGGGCTCTTTTGGTGATGGCTTACCCTTGGTACAACGACGGTGTTGTAAGAGCAATGGCTGTATTTACATACGCCTTCTGTGCTTCTCCAGCATTATGGATGGCATTGGTTAAAATCAAGTGTTCTCTTCATGTTTCACTTGAGAGGGAAGGATTCTTGCCCAAGATAAGTGAATCTATAGCACCTGCTGGTTCTAACAAACTGTATTGAAAGTCGAAAAGTTAAAGGAACCAACAGGAGAACGAATGCTTCAGAAACATGTCCAAACTTTTTGCTTAGGAAACTTGGGAGTCTGCTTGTGCTATCCTAGCTAGCTGCTTCAGTCTGTGCTCTTAATTAGAAAGGAATTCTGTGAGTGGGTTTAGAATTGGGAGGATGTTCTGTGTTGTACATGGACTAACTCTGGTCTCTTGAATGCTACTCCACGAAAAAGATTGTTTCTCACTTGATTTTTTCTGTTACTAAAATGTATGTGCAATAGGTTCTTTAATATTTATTCATGGATTTACGTTATGTATGCCAACAGTGTAAATATTAAGTCCTGGACCTGGTGAAATAAGTAAAGAACAAAGTATGAGATTATTTATTTTCCTTGTTCATACATTTAAAGAATTGTCAATGCTTTGTCCACCATCTCGAGAATTTTGAAGCATTTCATTTATGGAAAGGTATGCAATATACGAAGACCAAAAAGAAAGAGAATGCATATCAATGCTTATTAGAAAGATGAGAACCACAATCAAATTCCATACAAAAAATATCCTGTGTTCTATGTATATTGTTTACAATGGTAAAAGAACCAACTTAAGGAGCAAGTGTATCTTCACATAATACAGCAGTTCTGTTGGGACTCAAGCATCTCCGGTGATCTGTAAACCATAAGAAGAAAAACTGCTCAATCACACTTAAAGATACTGGTAAACATCAAAACAGTTGGGGTTTCATTTTCATGCAGATGCAGTGCTAAGACATGAAAACAAAAACGTCTTCAAATGAAGAAGAGGGCTCATTTCCAAGAAACATGTGTGTGTTTGCACAAAAGATTCAGATATCATCAGAACTAGGGGTGAACAAAACCGAACCGCAAACCGAACCAAACCGCGAACCGAGTCAAACCGAAAAAAAAACCCGACTAGTGGTTTGGTTTGACTTGGTTTGGTATTGAAAAAAAAAACCCGACTATAATTGGTTTGGTTTGGTTTTAACTAAAAAAAGTCAACCCGAGACCAAACCAACCCGACATTATATATATTTATTTTTAATTTTATTTTATACAAAAAAATGTTTATTAATATATAATTTATATATTTTTCTTAATCTTTCTCACAATTTTATGTTTAATATTAGTGGACTTGGGCTACATAGACTTGAGCCCACTTATTATTTTTAGAAATAAACAAAAGCCCAAATAAATTATACAACCCTATATAATATTCTCTATCTCATTTAACAAAGGTTATTAGGATTTGGGGCAGCTGCTCTTCACTTCATAAGCATAGTCATTGTTAGGTTTCACTCAACTATTAGGGCATACATTGAGCTCGTCTTTTCGATTCTAGTTCAAATCATCATCAACTCATCTTAATCTAGGTAAGTAATTGCTACTAACTCGTTTTTAGATTTTTCTAGATATTTTTCTTGTATTGCCATTGTCAACAACATCACAATTTTGGATAGTTGAATCATAGATATAAACCTAAAAATTATACATCTTGGTGTCCATATCCATGGTGTGCTAAGCTTAGCAACAAGATGATGATAATTTTTTTTGTATATAAGTTTCACTTTTCTCTCTTTACTTATGTTGTTTCAATGCAATGAAAAAGGGCAAGTGTTCCACTCATTGGTTTTGGTTCCATTTGTATGGAGGTTTTGTATTGTAAACATCGTGATGGTCCGCAGAGATAAGGAAAAACAAGTGATAGAGATAAAAATTAAGAGACTATTAGATTTTGATAGCAATAGCCAGTAATATACATCAAACTTTTCTAACCAAATATTTTGTACTCCTATATTTGTATCTGCTTTGGTTTCAAAGTGAAATATACTTCTAAGTCTTGTGAACAATACTTGAATGGAAGTTTTGTTGAAACACAATCTTGTATCGAATACTAATTACTATTGTTATGTATGTGCAGCAATTTTCTTTTGGATGGAAACTACACCTTCTATAACGGATGTAGAGATGACTATTAATATTCCTTCAACTATATCGACAATATCTCAACAACAAGGTAAAGTATCTCCACATCGACGCACACCTCCTAAGAAGCAAAAGAGCTAACTCGAACTGTAGAGAAACATCTCAAATTTGGAATCATTTCTCCAAGTTTATTGTTAAAGGAGGTAAATGTAGGGCAAAATGTAATTATTGTACTAAAACATTTGTCAATGGGACGACTACATTATGGAATCATTTAAATGTGAAATGTCTCAAGTCTCCATTTAAGTCCGATAAGAGGCAAACAACATTAAAACCTATCAAAAGAGGTTGGCTAGAAAGTGGTTCCAAAAGGTGTTTTATATGGATGAAATTAAGAGAGCAATTGCCGAATTTATAATTATTGATGAACAACCGCTTAGAGTGAGGAGAAGGATTCAAAATTAATGGCTAAAGCCTTTCCAAATTTTGAAGTACCTTCTCGTAATCATGTTCGACATTGTCTAAGGATTTATCAAGAAGAAAGAAAAGCTTAAGGAGCTTATAAAAACCAACGTGTTTGTCTTACGATACATGGACGCCAATCCAAAATTATACTTATATGGTTGTCACGCACATTGGATTGATGATCAATGGAATCTACAAAAGAGAATTCTTAATTTTTTCAAACACCGGATCACAAAGTGAGACTATTGCCAAGGGATTGAGGATTGCTTATTAGGTTGGGGCATTGAGAACTTGTTTACATGACCTTGGATAATGCAACCGCCATTAAGAGTTTAAAGGCGTATTGAAGATTGGAAAGGGGTAATGTTTGAAAATCGGTTTTACATGTTAGATGTAATGCTCATATTTTAAACTTGATTGTAAAAGAGGGTTGGATGAACAAATTGAGCCTATTTCTCATATAAGAAGTGCTATAAAATATGTCAAGTCTTCTTCTTCAAGATTTGCTACTTTTAAGTCCGTTGTTGAGAAAGTTAAGATTGACACCGTGGTCTTGTAAGTCTAGATGTTGAGACTAGATGGAACTCGACATACACAATGTTGGATAAAGCTTTGAAATTTGAAAAAGCTTTTACAAGAATGTATGTGGATGACATTATCAAAAGCAATGTCGAAATAAATACAACAACAAAAATCCATCAATGGATGATTGGAAGAATGTGAAAGCTTTTGTGAAGTTTCTTCATATTTTCTATCGTGCAACTTTAAAATTTTCTATATTCTACTTCTCACTCTTTCTTTCATGATTTTTTCAATCTCCGAAATGATATTATCAAGTATACTAAACGTGATGATCTCATTTTGGTTGATATGGCAACAAGAATGAAATCCAAGATGGATAAATATTGGGGTAAGTTTGAGAGTATGAATATGTTACTGATTGTGTTGGATCCTAGATACAAGATGCAATATGTAGAGTATATTCTTTCTATTGCATATGGCTCTTTGATGGGAAGATTAAAGTCTCAAGATGTGAGAGATGTTTTGAATCTCTTATATAATCACTACAATTGTTCTTGCTCTGAAGATCCTAATGAAAATATTGAAAATGATAATTGTGTGATGGGTGAATCTAGTGATTTGTTGCAATCTCGGAGAAACACATGAAAAAGAGGATTTGTTGTAAAAATCTGATCTGGAAATATACTTGAAAGATGATATAGTGAAGATCAATGATTTTAATATTTTGAGTTGGTGGAAAGTTTGATACCCAATTGTTGTGAAAATTGCTAGGGATATCCTTTCTATTCCTATTTCTTTTAGTACATGTGGTCGAATTCTTGATAGTTATCGTTCTTTATCTCCAAAACGGTAGAAGCACTTATTTGCACTCAACAATGGCTACGATCGCCCTACAAGAATGCAAGCTTGAAGATATATTAGATAAGTCCAAATTGAGGAAATTGAAGAAGGTAACTTTTATATTCAAATTGTTATTAAAAATGATTAATGTTATTTAGTATTCAATTTGTTTCAATTCTTTCGAATACCCCACTCACCTTTGAGGATTGATTAGCCATTGATGTACTTTAATTTCACTACATGGAACAAAGGTATTAGTTCATTCTTTTGTGATTGTTAATTACCAAATTACTATTTGCTCTAAATAGCAATAAGAACTAAGGACTAAACATCAACTTAGTTAATCCATTGCTAATCAACTTAATTGATTTGTATTGTCTACTTTCTATGGTTTTGGAAAATATGTATAGAAGATCTCACTTCAAAAATGTTTTGTTCCTCTAGGTACAAGGTCCGTGATGATGGTGTAGAATTTAAAGATTTGAATGTAAATAACTTGTATTAACTTTTGATGACAATATTTTGACTATGCAAATTGTTTAAGCCACTATGTTACTTTCATGAATTTCTCGAATGTTAATGAATCACTCTTGATTATTGATACTATTTTATGATTTGTCCAAAACAGTAATGTTCCAAATAGAATGGAGAATTGCCCAATGAACCCATGGGCTTGCAATGCCAAAAGAAACTACCTAATGCTTTTCTAGGATGAAAAATCATGTTAGTGTTCAACGTTTTTTTTAAATCACTAAAAGAACACAAGCTCTTTAGTCTTTATCAAAAAACCCGAGAAAAACCGAATAACCCGAGAAAATTGAATAACCCGAACCAACCCGAAATTGAAAAAATCCGACTATTATTGGTTTGGTTTGGTTTATATATATTTTAACCCGATACAAATGGTTTGATTTGGTTTTTAAAAAATCCGAACCAACCCGGTGATGTACACCCCTAATCAGAACGATGGTGGACAGACTGAGGAATTCTCCCCCATCTTCTAACATATGCCATCAATTTTGTTCTTCCTTTACAATGTAGCACAAGGTTCTTTAGGCAGCTGTTTTCGCTTTTGAAGCTGGGAGAGTTGTCACATGGGATACAGTCCAAAGAAAATTTTGAACATTATAACGTAGCTCTCTATAGGAGAGGGAAGAGAAAAGGGTGGCTGAGAAGTGTACATGCTTGCTGTTAAGGTTAAGGCAAATAAGCAAAAGATTCCTTATAAAAATCTGCATGATTTCATATTTCACATGAACTTTTTACTGTTGAAGCAGAAGGTTAACAAGTACGTCCATTAACATCCTAGTTGTAAATTGCAACTGTTGTCCAAACACCAAAATACGGTTTTCCTCATCTGTATTGTTTCATTAACTTGCCTCAATAGGTTTTCCCTGTAAATAGTACTCCTCCTATCATAATTTATGTGGCACCCTTTGACTTAAGCACAAAGTTCAAGAAAAAAAGACTTCAAATTTGTGGTATAAAACAAACCTAAGACATTTGTGCGGCTAACACTTATTTTATTAAGGGTAATTGGGGAATATTAAAGTTGAGTTGTTTCTAATTATAAAAAGATGACATTCTTTTTGGGACAGACTAAAAAAAAGTGTGCCCATAAATTGAGACAACGGGACTAAGACTTAATATCTCCACCCTTCAGCATCAAGATTAACAGAAATCTTATGGTGGTTTAATCTAAGAGTTGGCTCACATAAAGCGGTATTAACTGTATCACAAGAAAAAAGGATATCTTGATCAGACTGCATTTGAGTTTTGTAGGAGTGGTTCGTAAAGTTTGAGCCAAGAGGTGGAACTTTCAGGCTTTGATAGGATCCTATCATAAGGTAATACAGTTGACACACATGATCTGCGCTTATATCTAAATATAGATTACAAAAGATACTTGCATGCTTTGAGTCCATCATCTTTAGGCAAATATGTATAGGCCAAAAGCTTAAATGCCTACAATCTCCAGGTAAAACAAGGAAAGAGGGGCATGATTCCAGCATTTATCTACTACCAATAAATCAACACCCAGACAACTTAATTTGAATGAAATTCTGAAGATGCTGGAGCACTTACAGTTGTCCAAGAGTTGATATATCAAAGTCCGGAGCAAGTTCCTGCACTATATCGTTTGGTGGTTGGCCACATTCTTGCATTTTCTGCATAAGCTCAACAATTTTGTTGAAGTTGCTTGGCTCAGTTTCATAGACTTTGTTTAGATCTCTGATATGTTCATACTGGTGCCTGTAACGTTCATATTCTTCACTGCTTAACTTGGCTTTATTGTCTTCCAACCATTTTGGATATCTTTCTCCAATTTCTCTCATAGGTTCATGAAGAATTTCCTTTGAAAGAAGCTGCTGCATCATGGTCTCTACAATAGACTCCATGTCCTAGCAATTAGTCAATCAAAATAGTTACAAATCCATTCCAAACAAGTGAGAAGAAGCAACATATAAGAAAAATATATGCACTAGAGTGTATGCTTAGTCCCTACATGGATATTCTGGATGATTGCAGAAAATGAACAGAAAACAAAGGAAGTGAAAATTTTAGGAGCTATTCACTACTAAATTTCATTTGTACTTTTTGGTGTACAGAAGATATCTCTTTATGTATTATATAGTATAATGGACTTTCTAAAAGACTTAGTAAAATAGTCGTCTTGTGTATCTAAGGTACAATCGTGGTGCAATTGATAGAATGATTTTGACTTATTAACAACAACAAACCCAGTGAAATCCCACTAAGTGAGATCTGGGGAGGGTATAGTGTATTCAGATCTTACCACTACCTCGTGGAGATAGAGAGGTGATTTTGACTTATCAAGAGAAAAGAAAAGGAGAATAAGACAACAGGAATTGCTTTCAAACTATAGGTAACCAAAACTTCAATGCAAATCCAAGCTGTGAACACCTTTCATGGCTGATAGACAAAGAAACCTATCTCAAGCCAATAGTGCAGATTCCAAACCATATAACACCTTAATACACAAGTGCACAGCAACAAGTTAACTCTTTCTCGCCTCCCAGTCAATTAGTACATAACTATTGAGTCTTTCTAATTTCTCATTCAACGCATTCAAATATTTCATCATGTTCAATATTGTCCACCTCTATTTTTAAAAGACAAATGAAATTAACATTCCAATATTGTCCCCCCTCCAGCCAATGAGAAAGCTGTCTCAACACTCTGCTCTTAACAGACCTACATTGTTCTTATCGGATCCATAACTGTACTTCATTCGCATTATTAAATAGGAGGAATCAAGAAGATGAAACAGAGCATCTAGCCAAAGCTGAATGTTAATAACCAAAACAGCTTCCTTATCAGGAAAAAAAAAAACCTAGTCAAACAGCTAGAAATTGAAAGGTAAAGTAGCATATAGATCAATGGTGAAATCCAAAATCCTAAGCAGAGAAATTCCAAAGTAGAGGGAACAGGACCTAAGAATGTAACAGGCTTTGAAAGGGGTACGTTCTGGATAGGTTCCACCAATGGGTCTTTAGAAGGGTGGCAGCTCTCTACTTTGGAGGATTCAGTCAAGACAAACAATTTAATGAAATTCAGACTTCGGAACCAGAAGTTTCATTCAGTTTCCTTAGTCCACTGATCTACATATGCAATTTTATTTCATTTTTTATAAGGACGGATCAACATATGCAATTCGCACTTATTTATACAGCTTATATGTTGGTTCAAAAAAACTAAACAGGCCAACTGAACACAAGACTACAACAACTTCCACAATCTGCAGAATGTTTAAAATCATTGGAAAGCCTTGAGATCTTATATCAATTCATTACCAAAAGTTTCCCATGCATAGAAGCAATCATTTAGTCAACTGAAAATATTAATTATGTTTATAATGAAGCAAAATGCTTTCTATTAACTATATCAATATATTAACATCCTCTTTTCTCATCACCCCCTTCCCTTTCCCAAACATCCAGTATGTAGGAGAACCAAATGTCTCATCATTACACATTTTTTCTGAAAGGGACTTCACACTCAACTATGAAGCTTCATACGAGATGTATATTTTGCAGTTTCAATATTCACTGTTCAATACAACAACATATCTAGTATAATCCCACAAAGTGGGGCACTGTTCATTAGAAAAAAAATTAGAGAAAAAAGCAACAAGCGTAAACATTCAAAAAGCATAAGAAATATACCTGAGAACCAGCCAGCTCCTCAAACTGCTTGACCCAATCCTCCATCATTGGATCACTTCCAAAGTTCTCCACACCGGGTCTCGGCCCTGCCACTGATTCCAATCCTTTAACAGCCTCTCTTGTCTGCTCTCTAAGCTTATCAAGAGCTTCCGAGACATGCGAGTCCTTCACCTCCTTGGCAGCCTTTTGCTTCCCCTTCTTCTTAGCTTTCAAATCGGGCAACGACATCCCAAGCCCTTGAACGTCACTAGGCATACAAGAACTCTCTTTCTTGCCCTCTCCATCCCCATTTCTACAATCAAAATCAACCCTTTTCAATCACAGCTCAAAACTCAAACCCCATTAGCTAAAACAGAAGTGAAGATTTACATGCCATAAGAGAAGGCATAAAAACCTTTGAGAAGCAGAAGTGAGATTGAGGCTCTGAAAATCATCCAAAGCACCTAAAAATAATGAATTTCCAAGCAAAATTCAATTCAAATTGACCTACATCTTCTCCTTAAATTCAAACACTTATCCTATAACTGCTGCTTTCGGTGTTTTATTTTTTGAAAACATTAATATCAAACACTGTGTTCACTCCAAAGCAACTGACTCTATATGCAAGAAACAGGTTAATAGAAAGAAATTGGTCGAAATGGGTAAAAGGGTGTTGCTACTTACTGTCAAGAAGTTGGTCTAAATCATCAGAGTGGTCAGTAGCCATGGATTCCTCTACGCTCTCCGTCTCCTCTATTGCCAAAATCCAATCTTTTTGAATCAAAGATAGAAAAAAAAAATTGAGATTTAATTTATATAGCGTAAGGTATAATGACGTATTTTTTGGCGGAAAACCCGACAAAGGGGAATAGGGTTTTGCTCAGCAAAAATGAGATGATCAATTGATCATATTTTACCAATTAAAATAATAAGCATTAAAGTTAATGAATGTGAATGTTATATATAGTAACTAGAGGTCTCGAGTTCGAGAAGGCTTGTGATGGAATGATGAGTATTTTTTCATTCTTAACTAGAGATTTTGAATTTGAGAAGGTATGAAATCGTCTTTATTAAAGTGCGCTTTACCCTTCAAGATTTCGCCAAATTTAATTGAACTTCAATATGAGTAGGGAAATCGAAAATATATATACAATTGTTCTCATTGTAGAAATTCAAGACAAAATTAACTTACAAATATATTTTATTCTTAGTAATTGTTCTTGAACTCTACAAACACCTTTATCGTAACACATAAATAGAGTAAATATTCAATAAAGAGAAATTATATTTTAATTTTTAAGACATAAATAAACTTAAAATAATCAAGCAATCCTCCTAATTAATATTTTCAAAAGACATGTAAAAACTAAAAACATGAAAGTATTCTGAGAGGGGAGAGTAAGATAATCCGATTAATTTATACCTAATAAAGTATTATATTTATAATCATGATGTTCGAATCAGCTTATGTATACCTTAACTAGTTCCACCAAATACCAACACATAATATATTGAATAACTGTGTCTACAAACACTTAAACATTTAGAAAAATAAAGCAATTTGTGTTTTTTCTCCTATTCTCATTATCTAAGTGATGATTACTGCTTATCTGAACTAATGATACTGAAAATATTTTTTAGCACTTGATTATGCTTGAACGGAGAACTAAATGACTACATAAACTTCTTTCTTGATATTTCCATGACGCTTTTTAAAATTGCCTGTATGTTCGAAATCAAACATTTTTTTTTTTTCAAGAGAAGAGTGAGATTTTATTTTATTTCTTTCTTGATATTTCCCTTACGCTTAAAGTGAAGTATTACCTTATCATCAAAATTATCAGTTCTCTTATTTTCTCAGTGATATATTTACTCATAAACACAAAAGAAATACTGATGAGAAGCCTTGTATAGTCAAATCTTGTTACAACTTATAATAACATTTCACTATAATAGCTTAATCTTTTCAAAATCAAATTTTTATGTTTTATTGTACTCTCTATAATAATATTCTACCAAGTGACATTCCGGATGGTGTTACATCCTGTCAAATTACCTCTATATATCAGTCATACTAAAAAGTTGTGTAATAATTATTTGTTAAAAAATTTATGATAATTATCATTAATAACATACACATAGTAAATTTTGAGTCTGAATGTCTAAATGAAAAAACTATATTTAAATGGCATATGTCAATTATAGTCATAACTTCACAAGAAAAACTACCGGTGTTTGCCCTATTACATTCATATTCTTTCAAATTTTTTTGGTTAAATTGGTTAACAAATACATTCTTTCTTCTTGGTACACAAAAGTATTAAACTATTTTTTTGTTTATAACAGCTAAATGAAATCTAAACATCAAACTACACCTTAATTCTTCTCTAAGCATTTTCACTACCAAGGAGCCAGACAATAACAGTAACAGTAACTACTACGTTATCAGACTTGAGACTGGGAAAATTACTTCTGAACTTGTTTGAGTAAAATTATCAGCTGGCTTAACAATTGTAACTTTCTGAACTATCCCCGTGTGTGAAAGGGGGGAGAAGAAAACAAGCCAAAGCTCGCGCCTAACACTGAGTCATGTATGTAATTTTCACCATCTGATCAGAGGTGGATTTTTTAAAGTAGGAAGCCAACAACATCAACTGCAAATGGACCGTCGTCACCAGCTGCTAACCTGCATTTACATGATCAGATGTAGTAGTCACCCAGATTATTCACAGATTGGGAGTCATTTCTCTGCGCACTGCAGGTATAGTTGTTACCTTTCTTCCATATCAATTCAAACTGACTCCTGCAATGCATTCTAGTGGTCAATATTCAGGAAATTTCTTACTTGAGGGTTGGAATTTTTTGCTAAGAATCAGAAACCACACCTGTTGCAGAAGGCACAGCATTTTCATTTTGAGGAAGAAGAGAAGCACCAGCAATGGGATCTGAAGCTTGAGCACCATTCAGAACTTGTTGAGCACCCTGTGAATGGTGTAAGGAATTTGTGACAGGATTAGGCGGATAACTTGCTTGAAGTCCTGCTTGTCCATATATAGGGTGGTGACTGTCAACACACTTGAGCGCTGACTTGTGCTGTCTACCCAAAAGATGTTGTCTCAGAATCTCCCGTGTATCACATTGCACATTACACAGGTCACACATCAAAGGAATTACAACATTAGAATTGGAAGGTTCAATCGCCAGCCTCCTTGCTTTAGAAGCTTTATTTTTCTTCCTTCCACCAACTAACGTCTTACGTTTCACACCGGACCTCTGATTTCCAGATTGATTCATCATAGGCTTCTTTTCCGGTGAATCTCGATTTGCATCTTTAGGTGGATCAGCTTGTTGTGCATTATTGATTTTCTGTTCAGTTACTAATTTATTTTCAGAAGATGAAGTGTCTAAAGGAATATTTTGTGGTGGATTCTGCTGAGTCTCTTCTTCCACAAGCAAGTTATCAGGCTTCATGTCTGTTAAAGGAATATTTTGTGGTGGATTCTGCTTTGTCTCTTCTTCAACAAGTAAGTCATCAGGCTTCATGGCTGTTAAAGGAATATTTTGTGGTGGATTCTGCTGAGTCTCTTCTTCCACAAGCAAGTTATCAGGCTTCATGTCTGTTAAAGGAATATTTTGTCGTGGATTCTGCTTTGTCTCTTCTTCAACAAGCAAGTCATCAGGCTTCATGGCTGTAAAAGGAATATTTTGTGGCGACTTCTGCTTAGTCTCTTCTTCCACAAGCAAGTTATCAGGCTTCATGGCTGTTAAAGGAATATTTTGTGGTACATTCTGCTTAGTCTCTTCTTCCACAAGCAAGTTATCAGGCTTCATGGCTGTTCCTGGTTCTAAATCACCAGAAGGTTTCTGCACATTCTCAACATCACTAACAGCTCTGTTTTCATTTGCTTCCAATTTTTCCAAGTTCCTTTTGTGCCGCTTTCCATTCAAGTGCATCTTAAGGATGCCCAAACAACCGCAATCAACATTGCACAGATCACACCTACCAACTCCAGCAGAATTGCTAACTTTATCCCCCTTCCTATCACCACCTTTACTCTGACCATCACCCCTCCTTCTATCACTACCTTTACTCTGACCATTACCCCTCCTTCTATCACCACCTTTGCTCTGACCATCACCCCTCCTTCGATCACCACCTTTGCTCTGACCATCACCCCTCCTTCTATCACCACCTTTGCTCTGACCATCACCCCTCCTTCTATCACCACCTTTGCTCTGACCATCACCCCTCCTTCTATCACCACCTTTGCTCTGACCACCACCCCTCTTTCTATCACCACCCATCCTTCTACCACCACCCTTATCTAATGATTGACCAACCTGCAGAAGTAGCCTCATGTGAACATTCAAGACTTCCAACAGCCAGTTCCAACAAAATGGATTATTAAAAGTGGAGGAGGAAATGGGAATGTAGCTAGATCTGCAAAAATTCTAATGGCCGTGTGATTACATATCATATCACACAAACCAGAAAACTTTACAGCCTCACCCCTGGCCTTGTCTACATTGCTAAATAGTTACTCCATCGTTGCACATTTAATCAAAGTTTTGACAAGATAAGACAAAATTAATTGTTAGCATTATGGTCATGATAAGAAGAATAAAGCAGACTCAAAATTAAAAAAAGATTGACCATTTGGTAGAATAGGTAGCAGCTCAATGTATATGCCTATATGGATGGGTTCTGGTAAATGGAAAACATTTATCTCATAATATTAAGTTTTAGCTGAACAGTATGATGGCAATAAGTATGATTTAAATGTGTATCACATGGATCTATTTCATTTCTGTCTGAGCTAAGCCTGCCAAATATTTTTTTACTTCCATGAAGAAACTCTCTCCACATTCTTGGCCCTTCTTCTCCTTGCTCAAGGTTGAATCTGAACTAACCTTTAACCGTTCCAAGCAACAGCAAGAATAGGCTACTCGAATAACAACTACCAGTTTTTATCTTCTTCTACCTCACCGACACTTAAATTTCACCATTTTGACTGGCATAATAATCTCAAAACAGCTGAATTTAGAGCATTGTTCACTAAGTGTATTTTCAAAGTATAAAGTTTCCACGGCACTTTCACCTCCACAAGCACAGCCAACCATTATAGAAGATGTTGAGACATTGTCACATCTCAACAAATGATTAGGAGTTGCCACATCTATATGAATAGGGAATGTTTTTTCCGTTCTCAGATTCATGAATCACATGATATTCTATCACGAACCAAAGACGACGCCCAATCTTGTAGAAGGAAGAAAATCCAATAACACAACCAATAGCATTGAAAATGTTGTAAGTACCAGGGCGGATGACTGGTTTACTTGAAACTTTAGTAAAACAGATTTTCGGTTAAGCTAATCTCTAAAAGCAAATGGGCATGGTCTACAAGTAGCTTCTTCTATCATAATCCCCTCTAATGAATTCTTTTAGCCCCTATTCTTATCAACAACTAGAGCTCGACCTGAAGTAATATAATTGCCGACTAATAGAGTACTTCACATGACTTTTGAGTAAAAAGGTCACAAGTTCATGATTGCAGACATACCAACAGTTGTGTTAGAAAATTCAATACATCAGAAAGCCAAAACAACCCACATGATTACTCCAACAGCTATTGGCATGCTCATCAACACTTGACAGATAGACTCCTACCAAGGAAGATGGTCTGGTACATTTTCTCACTCCTTCCCCCCTAACTCCATCCCTCATGGTGTCCAACACTCATCATGCTTTCTAGGTCATTGTCCTCAATCTATTAGTAATGGAAGATAACTACTTACAGTAGTCCAAAATTTCAGTTGCTTGGTCATACAAAGGCAGTTAAGAAAGATTCGATAAGAACTTCAACAATGCAAAAAGGAACAACAATTTCTCTATAATTCATGCAGGAAAAGAACTTGTGAATAATTCAAGCACGCATTCTGCAAAATCCTCTACACATGGTGGATAATAAGTTCTGTAAAACCTGAAAACCACTCTAAAATCAAGATATAATCGTCATGAAGTAAGAGAAATGAAATTCACATATAAGTCACTGTTGTCAAAGGCTCTCTTGAGGTGCGCTTAATCCAAAAACTAGGTGCAAAATAGGTTTTGTGCTTCACCTCGTATACGCTGTGCTTTACTGCAGGCACTAAGGCACACACCTCATTGTTCATGAGCTCTGCCTAGAAGACAGAGCCACCAAATAAAATCATTTCACCTAATTGTAACTTTTTCTATTTGGTTTTCTACATTATTGTGGTTTGGGCTTATAGTTATTTTTCTTGAACTACCTATTTTCTTGCGCTTTTATTCACTAAAGGTCATTCTTTATAATTGCATTTTCACATAAAGCCTTTAGCTTTGCGGCTTTGACAACACTGATATAAGTTATAACATAGTTCAGAAAAAGGAGGAAAAAAAACTGATTGCTCAAAACACGAAGACGAAATACTTATTACTTGACAGAGACGACTTACATGAAAATGCAATCCAGATGGCCCCGCCCCATTTCCAGGAAATGCACCAGATCCCAGACCCGGACCCGTATAGGCACCCGGTCCTCCAATCACGGGTCCGAACCCTTGAGCCTGGGGGTACCAACTCTGGCCGTGCAATCCACCCGTGGCTGTCAGCCTTTCCGCTGCACCCACGGAACCAGCTAACTGGTTCAACTGTGCCAACGCTACCACAGGATTCATCCCTAGCCCAACCCCGTCTGTCCTTTGGGGCAAGTGATAACCATTCTGCTGATTCGGTAACTGAAAATGTGGTTGCCCGTGTGATGCCGAAGAGGGTTGAATTGAAACCCCTGGCGGATGAATTGGGGGTTCTTGATGATTCCATTGTTGATGGGATTGTGGGTGTTGCGGTGGATATGAATTTGAATAATTGGGAGGGTAATACGATGAATATTGTTGTTGGGGTTGTTGATGATGATACTGCGGCTGCGGCTGCTGTTGTTGATGATGATATATCTGCGGCTGTTGTTGTTGATGTGGGTCTTGATAATTGGAGTAATATGATTGACGATCATAGGCTTGAAAACGAGATGGGTTGTAGGATTGTTGTTGGGATGCAGGATAAGAAGGATATTGGTTTTGCTGAGATGAAGAAGAAGAAGAAGAATCCATGGAGCTTTAGGGTTTATTTGCTTGCAGCTGTTATGATTTTTATCTATCAACCAAGAAAGACTGAGAAAATGATTTCTAAATCTGAATTCAAATTCCGGAATACTAAATTATCAAGAAAACAAACGGGCCACTATAAAATCATAGAGAGAAAAAAGCCTAAAATCGTCCCTTAAGTTTACGCTCTCAAGCAAAGTCGTCCCTCTTCTTATCATATGAAGCACAAGTCGTCCTTTTATATGCATATAATTCGTATACACATGGCAAATTGTGTGAAATACATATGCTCTATATGTCAAATTGCGTGAGATATGCTACGTAGAACATGTGTATTTACTTGTTCAATTTTATGATAATTGAAGTGAAAATTACATATGTAGGTTCCTTAGCTATATTTGTAGCCAATCGTGTTTAGGAGATTGCTTATGAATGTAGGTACCTTACTATTTTTTGCATACTTAAAGGGCCGTTTGTGCTTCATATGATTTAGAATTTCGACATGGACTTTGATTTAGAGCCCAAACTTAAAGGGACATTTTTGAGTTTTTTTTCTCAATCTTAAGACATGTCTTTCTCTTTAACTTCAGTACTTCACCAACCATGGAGGAAAACTGCAAACTTCAGGCATATATATATTTATGAAGCTTCTCTAATTTATTTTTTTTAAGACATGAGTAGTTTAAGACTTCCTAAACTCTATATCGTTCATTCAGTATTCAGTGCATGCCTAAATTTATTTCTATCCTAATTATTACTCTTTAAATTTGGCATTTTGATAGCTTTCCCCTTTAAATGATGACATAACAAAGAGGATATGGTGTGTGATGGTGTGAGGTTCGATAGAAAATTGACAAATTAATTTTCAAATCAAATATTTTTCAACAGTTAATTGTATAGCTATCAAAATGGGCTTAGCCCATGGGGCCAGTCTGATCCAACCTGTTATTAGGGTAGGTTTGGGATAGAATTTTCAAGCCCATTTAAAATCAAGGCTTATAAACCCGGCCCATATAAGCTTTTGGCTCTTGAGGCTTGATCGGGATCGGGCAGGGGTTGGCCCATGGGCCAAAACTTTTTAAGGATAAGTTATATTAATCTCACTAGTATATAATCTAATTACTTAAATACACACTATGTTGTAATATTATGAATCTTATCAGATTTTGGTACGTCCAGATATATGTATCTTGGAATATATGGACTCAAAATTATGTTAATTTGTTCTAGGTACAGTCTATCCAAGTAGATTCACATGTATCTATGATACATATATAGACAAATCTCGCACCCTCGTTTCCCTTCCATCTTGCTTGTCAGTCTCTTATCTCACTCACGTATCTGGTATGCGAGATACATGCTAATTACACTAAATTTTTTGCTAGTGTTATTGAAACAACACCGTTGTTTGCCATATTTGATTTGAAAATCTTCTCATTGTCTTGATGTTATAGAATTATAAGTTTGAGCTATTGCATAGGAGCAGGGTTTTACCCTGTGCGCACCCGAAGGATAGCGGCTGTGGGTTTTCCTTGTCATACAAAAAAAAGTTTGAAAAGAAAAAAAATGAAAAAAGAAAAAAGAAGAGGTAGCCCGCCCCAGTCCTCAGCCCTTTTAGGGTTGGGTTGGGTTGAGTTTTTTTAGGCCCTTCCAAATGAAGGACCGGCCTGCCCTAGCCTTTCAAATTCCTTGGCCCGCAAGGCTTGGGCCCGATAGGGCTGGGCCAGCCCTATTTGACAGCTCTAGTTAATTGTCATATAGATATATAATGATTTATTTTTTTAAGTTATTTCTTTTTTACTTCTTCTTAATTGGAGAAGGATCCATGTAAAGGATGAAGGAACTGCATGTGCATCCGTTAACTTTGAAAAAAACCGATATAAATATGTGTATATATCTTGACAATCTTGTGATTGTCAAGACTCAAGAGAGTTGGTACAATCTCTTAGTTCCAATATAATTCGGATTATCACTCTTTGGAACTGTTGTGATTTATTGGTCACCATTTACACCCCCTTAGGTCCAGAACCTCCTAGCCCTCTACCATGCCAAGTTGCCAACACTCTGAATTGTCGCCTCAAGTATTGATCAATTTATATATTAAATTAGAAAGAAGTTAGAGAGAGGCGAGTGAGATTGAAAGAGGCGAAATAAATCTAATCAGATAAATATATATATATATATATATATATATATATATATATATATATATATATATATATATATATATATAATTGTATCGCGAATATAATTGATTTGTATCATTGAATACAATTGTATAAAAAATTATTGTATTCGTTGATATAAATTAAGTGTATAAATGAATTTGCTTAACAAATACAATTTCTATCAACAAATACAAGTTGTATCAACGAGAACTATTGTACTAACGAATATAATTGTATTAGGTTAAGTGTATGAATGAACATAGTTTGTATTAACGAATATAATTGGATCAATATTGTATATAGTAACAAATTGTATTTATATTCATTTGTTGTTTTGTGTATTTGTATTTATGTCTTGCGGTGTGTGTTTGTATGCATATTTATCGCCTTATGTGTTTGTATTTATATTTGAATATATGTTACCATTTGTGTCTTGAAAAAATTACCATTTATATTTATATATATGACTGAAATATATAATTTGTATTTTGAATCATAGACAAGGATTTGTATCATTGAAATATCGCATTAGTATTTGTATTACTGAAAAGAACTTGTGTAATTGGCAGTTACTATTTGTATTTATATCACTGCACATAGGGGTGTCCATGGTTCGATTTGGATCAGTTATTGATTAAAATCAAAATCAAATAAATTTAATCTGTTTTTAAATTTCTAAAACCAAACTAAATCAAATAAAAAAAGTAACCGTCGATTTGGTTCGGGTTTTTTGTTTTTTTTTTTCCGATTTGAAAGTAATAAATTAAATTTGTTGAGAGCATACTCATCTTGATAGACACAAACACCTAATACATGAACAATCTACATATACGTTATTATGGATTCAATTAAGCAATACTAGAGTTATTATTACACAAATAAAGTGATTCAATTAAGAGAAAGTGTGACAATCTAATGTGACGTAGGGTAAATAAAGATTAAAGTAATAGATTTTGATGGACTTGGTCTTAGGGTTTTAATAGTTGGGCTAAAATTTAAGTGTTGTGCTTGAGAAAATGATAAAGTTAAGACTTAAGTTAATTAAAATTTAACAAAATATTTATATTTTATTTATGAGTAATATATAAATAATTATAAAAATTTTATATATAATTTGCCGGTTCGGTTTGGTTGTTTTGCGGTTTTCTTTAAGTAAACCAAAACCAAACCAAATAGTATCAATTTTTTAAAATTTAAAACTAAACCTAACCAAACTACACCAAAAATCTATTTGGTTCGAATTGCGGTTCAAATTGATTTTTTAATCATAACCATGAACAACCATAATTGCCAATTATTTGTATTTATATAAACAAATACATATGTGACTTTATTGTATTTTATCAACTACAGAGAAAGAGAAAGAGAAAGAGAGAGGAGAGGCAAGCGAGAAAAGTTAGAGAAAGATGGGAGGGAGTTGGGGGAGAGAGGAGAGAGGAGAGAGGAGAGAGAAATTTGTTATTATCCTAACTATAGCTATATATGAGTTATAACACCAAATTTGGTGTGTGTGTGAGAGGAGAGAGAAATTTGTTATTATCCTAACTATAGCTATATATGAGTTATAACACCAAATTTGGCGTGTGTGTGGGAGAGATATATGGTCGTTTGGTGTGAAGGATAACATCAAATAGTCCTGAGATTAAATTATAGTGTCGCTTAATTTGTTGTTTGGTTGGCAAGTCCGGGAGAATTTATCCTGAGATAAATAATTAGTACTGGAATAAGTTATCCCTCCCTTTGGGTGGTAAAGTAATCTTGAGATAACTTATCCCAGGATAAAATAGGTAAATGACAAACATATCACTTTAAACCATTTTTATACATTACTTTTCATGAAGGACATTTTTATAAATAAATAACTTGTTCTTAAAATTTATGTAATGCGTATTATTTTGAATACATCAAATCAAACACTCAATAAGAAAGAGTCCCACACCAAAACGGAACTTTTTGAACCCTAAACACCAAAAGGGACCTTCTCTAAAAACACAAACCAAAACAGATAGTTCCCCATTTATGGGCGAACTACAACCACCATCTTTTAATGTCGTAGTCCCCGTTAACTTCAAATTCATCCAAACTAATATTACACAAACCTTAAAGGTAGTTCGCCCATTTGTGGGCGAACTACAATTCTTTTTAATATATATATATATATATATACACACACACACACACACATCATTTTTTTAATAAACATATATTTACTAATAGGCGAACTACAATTCTTTTTAATAACTCCTCACCTGAATATATATATATATATATATATATATATATATATATATATATATATACACACACACACATCATTTTTTTAATAAGCATATATTTACTCTAAATTTTAAATTTAATAGATATATTTACCCTTACAAAATTAGCTAGTGAATGAGTCTATTTTAGGTTCCAGTGCATCGTATAATTGTCAAACTAGCAGCCATTCTTCGGAGTCATTGGATAATGAATGCAAGGAATAAAAGGTGATGCTTATTCGTGAAAGGAGTTTTCGTTGGTGACCAACAAAAGCACTTTGAATACTTATGGGAATTCAAGGACGGAGAGTGTTCATCTGAACTTTTTTAATAAAAAATTTTATACATTAATTTTACTTTTTATGAATATATTTTATCTAAACACAAGTCTAGATGTTGACTTATGATATAGAAATTCAAAATTTATCTGAGATTCCAAGTTCTAATCCCAAACACTATATTTTTATTTTTTGAATCTTTAATAAAAATCTTAGATCTATCCATCAATATATTGTTCTAAAATTAATTCATCCACACATCCACTTATAACTCAACCCAACCTTTTAATTAAGGGAGAAAATATAACGTCCATCGTGCCGCACTTGTTGATAGTGAATAGTGATTCTACTAGTCTAACCATTAATTAAGACTTAGTATTTGTCATAATCGATGTTGTTTAATTTAATGAACTTGCTAATTGAACTAACTCTTTTATACTTGGTCAGCCACTGTGTTTCACAATTCAAAAAGCAAGGTGTGCCATAAATTTTGAGAGCTTGTAAGTGGGTTTGACATCACGTCTTTTGTGACCCCAATGTTTTGTTTCATCAACTTTCATATTCTTTCAGTCTTTGACGGCGCAATGACAATCACTCACCATGTTTTGATTTTGTCCTTGTTTTTTTTTTTTTTAAAATTGTTTTTAATTTTATATTTTTTATATAATTTTTTTTATATATAATTTAAAATTCTAAATTACGTAAATGAGAATTTATGGATTTGAGACATAGCGAATAGTTGGATCTTAGCAAGTCAAATGAAATGGACATATGCGTAGCTGGCTTTGGCATGCGACGTGATATCATCAAAGTTTCTTCTTACAGTCGGCGCGGCTAAACGTAAGGAAACATTAATTTGTTTTTAAAAAAGATGAAAAATGGGGTGGGGGAAATCGAAAAGAGATTGAATTTTATCGAACAAATTAAAGATTTAAGTAGCCACTAGATAAGATTTCCTATGACGATTTATGCTTAATAATCATTTTTAAGATGCACGTAAATAAATTACAAAGATATTTTTCAAGAAAATCATACTCCCTTTGTTCCTAATTACTTGTCCATTTTTCTTTTTTTATTTGTCCCTAATTACTTGATCATTTTGACAAATCAAGAAATAACTTTTTTTTACCTATTATATCCTCAATTAATTACTTTGAAAAAACAGAATTTCTTAAAAATCTTAAGTTTTTAATTCATCCACTTCATAATTAATAGGGGTAAAATGATAAATTCATTATGTCAATCATTGTTTTCTTAATAGATATGTCAATTCAAAAATGGACAAGTAATTAGGAAGAGAGAAAGTACTATTATAACTTATAAATGGTGGTCGAGTTTGATAAATCTAAGCGTGTGGTGCAATTAAATTTTTTTTTTTTTTTATGTGTTTTCGGCTATTATCACTTTATGAACTAATTTTTGTAATTGAGTTGAGATTTTTATATTACATTATTTATGTTTCAGTTGACAAATGTAAACGTATAGTAGAGCGTTAGAGGCCTCACATTAGTGTAGGATAATGCACTTGGATTATTTTCACATCATAAACTAGTTTTGGATAGATTCGATATTAATTTCTTTATCACAACTAATATCATAAATTTTTATGGCTGTACACAAATAAATAATGTATTCGTTCGTTCATTATTTTTATTTATTTATTCTGAACTTGTATATCCTTTGAAAAATAATAATTGATATGAACACTTAACCATAGTATCATTTAGTATTAGATCTTGAAAAACAAATAATTAATGATGCTAATTATAACAATAAACATGTAAAAAAATAATTATTTTTTCTTGATAGGTTACACGATCTTTTCTTTTCTTTACTCGCAAGTCCTAAATTTGCTTCTCCTCCTTCCTCCCCCACTCCCAACCCAAAAAAGGGACATAAATTATGTTAAAAGAAAATTCTTGAAGGATGGGAGCATCAATTGGCTTTTACTTTCATTTTCTTTTATATTAAGCAATGTTTACTCCTATATAATCTATTGAAAACAGAAAAGTAAATATATATACCAATAAAATAAATAAAGTTGACCAAGAAAATAAAAACAAATTTAAAGTAGTTGACCAGCTTCAACGAAGCGATGCTTTATCAATTACCGCTGGCTTTACAACAAATCAACTACTCCGTAACAATTTATTGACTAGTTGTCTTTAATCTAATCTTTATACAAAGCCAGCCACATGTTTCTTTATAGTCAAATAAATTTAAGTACTATAAATTATTTATAGGATAATTAACTCATCAACTTAAAGTCTAAATGAAAGTACCATTTTAATTTTTCTATATATATATATTCAAAATTTTACTAAATATATAGTATAATATTTAGCTCGAAACTTAATCAATTGGTTTGGTTACAAGTTACCTCTTTGAGTCGAGAGTTCAAGTTAATTAGTGGCCTAAAGTCAAAAAATAAATTGGAGGGCTTAAATTTTAAATTATTGTTTAGTTTTTATTTTTGAGATGCAAAGTTATTATTTTCTTTTTATTGAAAAAACTTTATTTTTGATATATATCTATATATATATATATATCATTTTTTTAAAATTTTGTGATCTTAAACATGTCAGGTGGAACCGTGAAAGTTAAATTTAAAAATTGACTGAAAGAGAAGAAACATTCTTTAATGTTTCGAAACAAACTAAAAAAAGACAAATAAAATGAAAAACACAATACAATTTATTTATTTTTTGTTAGAAAGGTCTTATAATAATTCTACTACTACTAAAAAATGGGGTCCTTCAAATTTGAAAACCTAAGACGGAGGCCATTTTTAAAGGCATTGAACCACCCCTGCATTAAATGATTTGTGACTGAACTTTGTTATATAGTTATTTGTTGTAATAACATTTAAGTACTATAATAATTTGATTTTTTTATTAAATCGATGTTTAATGTCATATTTTACTTCTATATAATATCATTCAATCTATAAAACAATGGCCGTCATTATAGCGGTAAACTCTCATAGTATTTTGTAAGAAAATATTATGTATGAAAATAAAATAGTAAAAGAGCTTCAATTTACCGACGACCGGCCATCGAATTAAGTGTAGTACATAGTATAAACAGAAGAAAAAAAAAATAAGAAGTAAATTTAAATAAACTTTAGCATGTACCATCAAACTTCGTTATAACAATTATTTGTTGTGTTAATATCAATTTAAGTACTATAATAATTTGATTTTCTCTTAAACAGGTTGTAATGACATTACTTCTCTATAATAGTAGAGACATTATATTTATTATAACGGTACACTCTTTGTAATATCTTGTAAAAAATATATTATGTACAAAAATGAAATAAAATAACAAACAATTTATGGAAAACGTTAATCATGCATATTGTAAATTTCAAATTCAAATATCTAAAAAAAATATATATACATTTAATAATGCCGATTAGTTATAACATCACAAGAATATGTTACTCGTGTTTATTTTTCTTTCATATTCATACTCTTTCTAGCTTTTTAATTAAAATTGATTGACAAATACGTTCATTCGTTTTGATAAACAAAATTATTAAACTATTTTTTTACACGGTTTTAGTTATAACATCTGAATAAGATCTAATACATTAAATGGTATCTTCTCAATGCAACAATCATAAATTTTTCAGACTAAAACTATCACTTTAACGGAGTTGGATGTCACATATTCCCTATAAAAAGTTAAGCAAGAGTTGCATGTTCACTTGCTCCTTCTTTCCACTCACGATCACGAGTAGTTAAATTTTATTTAATCTACATTTTTTGTCCGCTCCATTAAAAATTAAATCACAACTTTTACCAAAATAAAATTCGTGAAAAATTTAAAAATTCTAGGCTCATAAAAGAGTTGAAATGTTATTCACGCAATGTAATAATTTCAGATTATTTAAAATTTTAAAATATTTATATTAAATTATATTATATTCCAGTAATTGTTTACCTTAAGTTTCGGTACATTTTTTTTAACAGTTTGATATTATTTGACAAATTATAATATGTAATTCACCATCTTTGAACCAGTTCCAACATATTATAGATTTTATCTTTTTTGAGTTACCATCACATACATAGAGTAAGCCTTTATTTGCAATCATGTTCAAGTAACGTAACTTAATTATATTTTAAGCAACTTGATTCTGTAAACAATTTTAGCACTAGTACTAGTGGATTAAAAAAAAAAAAAACTTCATCCTACTAGATTTATGTGTTTTTTTTAAATAATTGAAAGTCAATTTAATTAATTTTCAATGCTTAATTAAACTAGATCAATTTAATATTAGAACTAAAAATATTTAAAAATTATACAAAAATACTATAGATTGTAATTTTCTCATAACAACAAAATGAAAAAGTAACAACAACATACTCTAAATAATCTTACAAAATGGTATCTTCGGAGGATAGAGTGTATGCAGATCTTATTTCTACCTCAGAGAGAGGTAGAGAGACTGGTTTTGATAGACCTTCAGCTCAAGAAAAAAAAAATAATTCAAAGTAGTCCAGAAAAAGAAGTAATAGGAGTATAAGAAATAACATATAAAAACATGAATTATATAATAGTCGAAGTACAAGACAACAAATAATAACAGAAATCGAAAGACCAAAATCTATAGGAGCAAGACAATAATAACTCAACACAATGCTATCTACTAACCTTGTATTATAAGTCATGTCTTTTGCAACTTCCTATCTAAGACCATATCCTCGGTAAGTTGGATATGTATCATGTCATGTCTAATCACTTTTCCGCAATACTTCTCCGATTTGCCTCTACCTTTCCTAAAATCATTCATAGTCATTCGCTCACACCTCCACATTAGGGCATCCAGACATCTCCTTTCATGTGCTCGAACCATCTCCATCTCACTTCTACCATTTTGTCCCCTATCGAAGTCACTTCCACCTTATCTCGGATATCCTTATTCCAATCTTTATCTTTTCTAGAATGTCCACACATCCATCACTACATTCTCAATTCTGCAACTCTCAACCTCTGAACGTGACACTTCTTAACCGATCAACTCTCTGGCACGTACATTTTAAAATGTTAGTTAAAGTTCACATATTCTAAATTTTGAAAAGCAAAAAAAATGTGCCGGAGGAAGTATATAAAAATTTGGAGATAAAAGATGAGATTATTTCACTACACATTTGGTTATACCTATAAATTAGTTCCAGAATGCATTTTGTACTAAAATAATAGGATTAATTATACGAAATGTCCTTATTTATTCCGTCCTAATAACCAAAGACTCCCATACTTAATTTAGAATATCCCATTTTCAAACTAAATAATCCCATTATTATAATTCTGAGGCTATAATTTGGTGTGATATTCAAAATTAAATTTAGTCAACTGATCCAAGTGAAATATACAAAATTAAAATTTGAAATTAAATTTTAGTGTATATATTATGGATTGGTCAAGTAAAAAGTGATTGTAGTAATAAATTACTATTGAAAAAAGCAAATCACATCCAACTATTTATGGGTGATGGAAGAATGCTTGTTACCTACTTCTCCTCTTTAAAGCCTTTTATAAGTTCCCACTCCCAGTCTACTTCCTCAACTCTCTCTTCCCCATTCAACCCAAGATAGAGAGAGAGAGAGAGAGAGAGAGAGGAACTTAGAGAGAGAAAGCAACAGGTAATAGCTATACATACACATCTACATGTATCTATCTATCTATGTTGTTATGAACACTTTAAGCTTTTGTTTTATATAGATTGAGTGGGTACCAACTAATGAAAGCTTAATTAATCTGTGATCGATCTGTGTTTGGTTTGTTGAACAATCAATGAGTATGGAGAAGCATAAATGTAAGCTCTGTTCAAGGAAATTCACAAGTGGTAAAGCTATGGGTGGTCACATGAGGTTCCATTTGAGGACTCTCCCACTTCCACCAAAAACTCCGCCACAGAAGCAGGATTCCGGTGGAGGCGGAGGCCGTAGCGAGTCAACTCTGTCGCTCTATTTGTTGAAAGAAGAAGAAGGGGAGGAAATCGGGGAAGAGAAACATTTGGGTTATGGGTTAAGAGAGAATCCAAAGAAGAGTTCAAGGATTATAGATCCTGAGTTTATGGATGCTGGGTCAGTTGTACATGACAGGGATCAAAGTGAAACGGAGTCAACAAAGAAGCCAACTCGGAGGAGATCTAAGAGAACTCGAAGAATGTTTGTATCAGATGAAGCTGCTGTTGATGATCATCCAGAGGTGAAAAATGAGAAATCCGCTGAACTTGAACCTGTAAGTTCGTTTTCCGATACTTCCCCTGAAGAAGACATTGCTGTTTGTCTAATGATGCTTTCTAAAGATGTCTGGAGAAATTCGAAATTTAGGGATCAAAATTCTAAAGAGAAGTACCAATGTGAGATTTGTAACAAAGTGTTGAAATCATCTCAAGCTTTAGGAAGTCACAAAACGATCCACAAGAAGAACAATTCTGAAGAACAGAACAAGGGTAAGTCGAGGGAATTGAGATTGAAGAATGTGGATGAGAAATTGCATGAATGCCCATTTTGTGGAAAAATATTTGGGTCAGGACAAGCACTTGGTGGACACAAAAGATCACATATATTGAGTTCATCAATCACTGCTTCTTCTTCATCAAAAGTTGGTGATAGCTTAATGGATTCAAGTTCTGCTAAATTCCCATATGGGTTTATAGATCTTAACATGCCTGCTCCAATGGAAGATGAAGATTTTAGCCATTAGAAAAAGCAGAGCCATTGTAGAAGATTATGGGAGGTCAAAGTTGTCACTCTCATTTTCTTTCTTGTTTTGTTTTTACTTTCCATTAGTATTAATTTTGTTCAAATGGGTTCTGCTTGTTATAGAAAAAAAATTGAATTTTGATCCATTTTTAGCTCCTCTATTTTAGCGTTAGTTGCAAGTCACATTGCTTTGAAACCTTCGCAAGCAAACTGAAATCAGTTGTAGAAACAAACTACTGACAGAGATTGAGTGGGTGGGCAGGGGCGGAGTTGTAGAAACAAACTACTGACAGGGCATGAACCCCTCACCTTATCTATCTATCTGTCTGTGTTGACCGCTGGGGCTGAGGACGGTTGGGTGGGTGGGCAGGGGCGGAGCTAGATAGATAAGGTGAGGGGTTCATGCAAACCCCATCAAAATCATCTTTTTTATATTTATATACAGTACAAATTCTGATTCCGCTATAAAATGATTGAAATTTTGATTTGCCTTTAATTTGATCCCGGCTTACATAAAAACGAGTCATGTTATAATGTGGTGTTGCGATTAGTTTGCACGTAATTCAACTTATTTCCCCAAATAATTGGCATGAATTCTATGTTTTAATCATCTTCTTTTAGGAATGTAGAAATACTCATTTGAATATGGTGTATAGTCATATGAGTGTTGCTTGTGATAAAAGAAAACAGTTTTGGTCTGTGAAAATACAGCAAATATACTTGTGGTACTTTTGGTGTTAACAGCTGGGCCTTGTGCTCTTTGAGCTTCTTCTATTTTTTGCTTCTTTTAATAGTGTATTTTTTTAATTATATATATATATATATATATATATATATATATTGTGTAATTGGCTTTTTCCTCTCTCATGATTGCCTTTATGGTTTAGTTATTAGTAGTAGTTCTTCTCCATATGTGACTACTAGAAACTACATCTAACTGACCGCATTGCTTTTCTGTTTCTCACTACTGTTTACTTTTTGTATCAACATGTTTTTTCCATACTGTCATAATTGTAGCATCAATTGGTTCAAAAGCCTAAAGACAGTACATATATAGTATAAAAAAATAATTATATTATCAGTATTGTTTAACTATTACTACTATAACACATTGTTAGAAAGATACAATACTGATATGGATACTTAACAGAAACAAAATAATTTTTTTTTTTTAAATCATAAATTATTATGTGTCATGACAAGTCACTGTCTGGAATGGATAGAAATGTGAAATTGTTATGGTTGATCGCACCCTAAAGTTATATGATCACTTTGAAATATGTGCGCTCATGATTAAAAGTATGGAGTTTTTCTATTAAAATTACTGTCCAAAAATATAAAAGGAGAAGAATATAGATTAGAAATGGCTTTAACATTAATTATATTGATTAACTTTTAACTCGGAGTAACGGACTTTGACTGATTTTTAATTACGAAAAATGAATCTGGTATACATGTATTTAGACATATTTCGAATAAGCACAAAATATCAAAAATACTTTTTACAAGACCGGAGGTAAATTAGGCCTCACGTGTATCTCCATGTAGGTGAGAAATCGATCCATTTTGCCACGTAAGCTCATTTCTGATGTGCGCTGAATCATTATCTTTTTCTAGTTAATTAATACTTATTAAACTCTTAAATTTATTAGTATTGAGGATGGAGAGTGTTACATGTATATTCAAATCATATATATGTATATTATAATATTTTAGATCGTTATAATAATTTATAATCTTTAAATTTTGATATTTCTTTGAATATTATTTATATGCTTTATATTCATAGTTTAATTATATTATTTAATTTTTTTAAAAAATTATAAAAAGTATTTTGAAACGATGAGAATACTATTCAGTCAGAAAAAGGATTTTAAGTTTCTATTGCTGTAATTCCTTTCTTTAATTGCATTTGCATGTGGTTGCTTGTTTAATGTACTAGTACTGTCCTTTAATTAGGTCCCAAAGATTCTTTATTAGAAATTTGAAACCCCTAAACCCCACAATTAAAAAAAAGATTTCTTTTATACAACTAAAGATTAAACAGTGTTGTTTAAGTAATGTGAGGTCAAAATCTCATTTTTACCTTTTTCTGTTACACAAACTTTGTTCTAAAGCAAAGCCTCCAAATCAATCTCATGGAAAATTTTAGAAGTAAAGCATAAATAGTGTGATTTTTCACCTCATCGTCGTGCCACTTAGATGTTATTTTGGAGATATTTTTACCATGCACGAAACTTATGTGTGTAGGGAGGCTACAACTTCTGAAAATGATTTTAGAAAATTATAATTTTTTAAAAAGATTTTAGATCCTTGTGAATTTAGTAGAAAAGTTTTGATTTTTTTTTAGTTTTGTAAAATTTTTTTAGAGAAAGACGCCAAATTCTGATGAATTTATTAATTAAGTCTTTGAAATTTTTCTATCTTCTAAAGAATTCTAGTGAAAACTTATTATCATGTCAATATGAAGGATTTGCAGACATATTTATTTGCATACTAGCTCCTATGAAACTAGTACATAAAGGAGGACATTCATTTGTCACTAATTAAGTGAATTTATACAAGTTTTGAATAATATTAAAAGAATTAATTGACAAATTTCTCTTTTCTTTTCTTATCTAGCATTTCCTGCGGCAAGGCTGATTTGACATAGCAAGAGATGTGAGCAAATTGTGTAAGATTGTAGCTGAGTTCATGCCAAGTGCCCCACGATAGAATTTAAGGTTGTGACAAGGTGATATTGAAAAATGACTAATGCATATTCCCACCACAATATCATGTCACTTAGGCGCCGTTAAAGTAAAAAAAAAAATGTTGTTAGCTTTTAACAATCTTTCCCACAACTCTAATCGACTTTGAAGCACATATTAATAAGGGGTGAGATCAGATCTCTCAAGCTACCCTTAGTTAGAGTATTGATTTCGATTTTTGAGTATAAAAAAATCACATAGGAAGTGCTTTTCTTTAAATATGTGTTACACAAAAGTATCTAAAAATATTAAATTCTATTTTCTCTTATTTTTTTTCTCCTCTCCTTCAAATACATTTGAATACGTAATATATATTCAAAAGGTAAAATTGATTAATTGTTGAAAGATTTAAAAGTCGAATCCAAATCTAGAAAAATTGAACTAGACAACCTTCCACCATCAGATTCAAAGAAATAGAATCTCATATTCTTTCAGTTCTTTAACTTTACTAACTTTACTTTCATATTCTATTTTTTCCATTCCAATTTTTTCTATTCCTTTCAATATGCCTTTCTAGAACAATGTGTTGCTATTAGTCCGTTTAATACATTATATAAATCACCCTCCCGTGACATGTTCAACAAAATTGTATACAAAAATTATTTTCTATCTTTTTTATAATTTATAAGATTGAAATTCTTGACCTCAAATTAATCTTGTTCTTCCCACATCTAACAAAATAAAAATACAATTATTAGACTTAAAATCATTGGCTGTAAACGTGTTGACTCTTAATTAGCTCAACTAAATATATGTAGTTCCTAAAGTTTGGCTAACATTGAATTTTGGTCCAAAATTATTAGTATTTACTTGTTGGTATCTGAGTGGCCCTCAAACCAACAGCTTTCAAAATATTCCATCTCGTGCAAGAATCATATGATGAAATTGTGAGGCTAAATGTGGAAATAAATAACACAATAAGGAGAACAAGGAAAAGTCAAAATAGCTAACAAATTGTTGACCAAAAAAATTAGTAGAAGATGGAGGGAGGGAAGAAGTAAAACATCATTTTAATTCTACCCAAACACTCAATATTCTAAATTAGTTAGTGCAAGCTATTTCCTCCGTCTATGGATAGTTATCCAATAATACTTAAAAATCAAGAGATAATTTACTTTTTGTGTATATTTTATCTTTGCTATTAAATATTATTTATTATCTAACATATTTCTCAAAATATTAAATTTAATAAAGTCAAAGGATAAAATAGTAATATTACCCATATTATTTTTTGTTTCGTAAGGATATATCAAATCAATGATTGACAACTATTATTAAACAGATGGAGTATATTATTATTACAAGACTGGTTAATTTTTCGTATTCATTAAAGGAATTTAAATTTATAAATAATGAGGTCTTTGTCCTTTTACGTTTGTTTGAAAATAAAAAGAGAAAATCAAGTAAAAATTCTATCTTTTTTCCAACTTGTTTGTTTGGGCATTTATTGCAAAAAATAAAATAACAACAATAACATATTAGTAAAATCTCACAAATGAAATTATGAGAGAATACTGAATAAAGTGTACACAAACATTATCACAATCTCATAATGGTAGATAGTCTGTTTTTTAATAAAAACCTTAGTTGCCGTTCTGTCTTTCACACGAAAGTCTATCTGTCTTCATTTCAATCATCGTAGTTCGACCGATCAATTATGCCCATCCAATCTAACCATCTCTCATAAAACCATTTCCCTTCTAGTATAGTAGCCTTCATCGTTATTGAAACATAGGTCCACGGCAGGCGGGAACAAAAAGAGAAAGAAGAAGATAGAAAGGTACGGTCCCAATTGATATCGTCTATGGATTTTCTTTCGTGTAGCAATTTCAGAAATAAAGAAGAGGAAAATAGTGATGAAAAATAAAAAATAACAACTGACAAGAGAGATATTATAAATCCTAAAAAACAATACGAACAACAACAAAATAGCAGGTGAAACCTTGTAAACATACGATAATAGATATCGTAAAGTAAAACTACAAGAATAACACTAGTACAACAATAAATACTTTACTATCTAGTAACCTTACATCCGGATACACAACTTCCACACTCTACTATCTAAAATAATACTATATAGGAAAAAAACAAAATTGAATGTTTGCAAAATCTCAAATCTCTAGTTTTTCATTTAATATAATGATTTTGAAGCATTTTCATTAATCATAAAACTACCGTCATAATGTTTTTATTTTTTTAAGTCATAAGAAAAAAAGCTATTACACTCATGACTGCACATTTGAGAACACTCCAGATTCTGCTAGATTTGTGAAACCCGCTCCTCTGCTTCTGTTGGAAAATTATTCAACATTCAACAGACGTAAAGAATTGATTTTGAGTTTTTTTTTATTGATCAGTCTACCCGGATTTGAACTGGGCAAAAAAGGATTTGCAGAAGGAGTGAATTCAATCGTTTTTAATGGCTCTTGGACGGCCAAAACCATTTATATAGACAGCAGAGTGGTGGGCACAGCTTCTTTTTGTATGTGATACTGATTAATTGTCCATTCCCTGTAGTGGGTTGATGTTAGTATGGTAATATGAGAGCAAAAGGGTATCAGAAAATCAAAATTAAGTAGCTGTAGATATGGGTGTGGCGAAAGTGTGGAGGTATAGTTGTGGGGTATTGGCTAATACCCAGAAGCAGCATTTCTTCTTTAGCTGTTGGTTATGGAGGTGACCGATCTTATGTACCAAAGTTTGTGGGTTCATGCTGTTTGCCTTAGGTTTGATTTCCCTCTTCACCGGTTATGTTGCATCCAATCTTGAATTGTACTCTCAGAGACTCGCCAAAGGTGCTTGGTTTTACAAACAGGTAATTAGAACTCTTGGCATAAACAGAATGGCTGATTTGACCTTGTTCTGACTATGTTTTCGACAAAGTTCCATTTTTTGTTAATGTGGAAAAGTTACTGCTGCTGTGTTGCGATTCTCTTCATGTTTGTGAAAGGGTATTCTTAGGGGAAACAGAGAGTAAGTACAATGTACTCCTTAGTCCTTACATCCTGGAATGAATTGGCAGGTAGCACAGAGTGTTAATTTGACTTACATATTATGTTAGTAATAGTGGAAAAATATTAAATTTGAAAGTTTAGTTTGATAGAGGAAACATTACATGGCTTTTGAATAGCTTAATGAATTTTAATTCTTGAAGGTTGTGTAGAAATGGGATAGTGTCAAACATGTTGGGACATTCCCAAAAGGAAAAAAAATAAGTACATAAATTGGGATGGAGTAATATTTGCGGAGCTGGCAGGGTCGTACCCAAAGCTCTTGACTTGAACTTACTCATTGAATGTTAAACAGTATTAAAATACACCAACATGTATAAATCTATAACAAGTTCTCACAGTATCTTGTTAAAAAGTAGTTCTTACTGTCACAAAGTAGTAGTTTAAGGAGATGCATTGCTTCTCTACTCTCATTGGATTAAAATTATGCATTGGCATGTTATGGGGGCTCTATTGTCTCCTTTAAGTATAGCTGTGTGTGCTGAAGTTTTCATAGATATCTTTGTTGGATTTTTGCTACTATCAAGTTTAGTATCTAGTATCTATTTTATCAATTCAAAAGCAAGTTTTTTGGTGTAGACATCTTCTTTTTTTTTTGAATAAGGTAACAGTTGCTTTAACAGTAAAACTTAGCATCCAAAAGGTGCTAAGTTGAAACCTTTACAAACTGTGTTGAACCTCCAGAGCCATTATGTTGAAGACTTCTATTATGTAGCCTCAGGTTCTTTATGCCTAGACCACCCCGATCTTACTTAGAGTCAGAACATTCCATCTTACAAGATTAATGCTTCAATTCTCCTTGTTATCTTGCCAAAGGAAATTTCTCCTCAATCTGTCAATCCTTTTTTCTACCCCCAGGTAATGGGAAGACAGACATCATATAAGTAGGAAGGCACCTAACACAAAGTTAATAAGAGTTAGTCTTCCACTTAAGGATAGGTACCGAGTTTTCCACCTTGACAGCTTTTTATCATACCTCTCTATAACCTCATTCCAGATTTCTTTTCATTTGTTCTTGGTCCCAAAGGAATCCCCAAGTATTTTGTAGAAAGAACTCCCCCATTTTTCTTTTTCTTGAGTGCCAAATTTGATGTTTAAGAATTTCAAAAAAAGAGTGAATCATGTGTAAACTCCATTGAACAGTTCTAAATTCACTTTCAACTTGTTTTCTGCTTTTTGGAATGGTTAGAATTCCAAGAGAGAATTCAGAATCTCATGTTATAAGTTTGCTGGTGAGTAATGAAATGCTTTTCTTCTGTCAGATGACACAGTAATGAATGAGTTTAACGGTTCCTTGCAATCTGACCAGAAGTTTATAGGAAAAGCTAAAGTTTCTGGCTCCAACAGTGGCAGCTATGAAGTTGAAATATTAGTTTTTGCTTTTCCTATCCAGGTATTTTGAAGCATCACGTGTTCTGTTACTTGATATATTTTAGGATGGAGATGCACCAATTGATATTTGGAAGTCAAGGTATTCAATTTCTTACTATGGATGCAGTGAGAGAGGCCCTCGTTTTGCTTGTACGTATAAACTATAACGTAAATGCTTTTGCATGGTTTCTTTCAGATATTTTCTGTCCTAACCGTTTATGATGTTGCCACTCATATCATGTATTGTGTTAAGGCAATGCTATCTGGTTTGTATGCGTTTATGATGTTGTCACTCATATCATGTATTGTGTTTAGGCTATGCTATTTGGTTTGTCATAATCTGAAAGTAAGGACTTAGAGTCTTCGATGCTTTAGACATCTTAAAGGGGTTATGTAAATTGGTTATTTACATCTTACATTATGATCTTAACTAATTAGTAATCATATGATCTACTGACAAGTAGATAACAAGTAGAGTATGTCTGATTGAAGAATTGAGTGAGAAGTGGTCAGGGAGAAAATTGGTTCCTCCATGCCAGAAGTGTATAGTCTTTGTTTCTTATTATTTGGCATGGGAAGGATGTGAAAGAGAGTGAGCCTGTCAGCATCCAACTTCTAAGGATTGATGGGATTTTTAACATTTTCACTTTTGTTTCCCACACTTTTTTATTCCCTAAAGGAAATAGTCCTTTTTCGTCATTGACCATCACTCCCCTACCTTTCCCTACAACCGCCTGGCTAAAACTTAAAGAAAAGTCCTGTTTCTTAAGTTGGTGAATTTGAACTCAAGGTTGTGTCTAATATTGCTATTGAAGTGTAGATATATGGAAGCCTGGTTAAGTTGGTGATCAAGATGTCTAAACAAACCCCGCCTTACCCCAAACTGGAATCTAGAACAAGAGAGAGATGGAGGGAGGGAGGAGAGGGGTTCGTTAGTAGTTTGCTGCTCTTACTGGGTCTAGAACAAAACCTCTGTGTAACATTAACGGGAGCATGCCACACTTGATATTGACAAAGCAGGTAAAAATTGCCAACAAATGATAAATTTCTATTAAAATATATTGCATGTATGTAGCTGATTTATGAATAAAAGTATCCTTATTCAAGGATGGACACATATGTAGCAGTTAATCAATTACAGTTGGTCTGAACTCAGCAGTCTCTAAATGACTGCATTCATAGATTTATATAAACCGAATTACTGGAATGCTGCATTTTCCTATAACTGTGTGTGCCGCAGAATTAGTATAACTTGAAACTGCATATTTGACTTTGTGTCCATGTTCCACTAACAACTCAAACAAAGGATTTTTCATGGGGCTGCGACTATTCATACTTTGGTAATTTCTTGTGCCTGTTCCATTGGCTAATCATTGCATCTTACACCACATATGGATTCCATGTATTACTTGGATGAGCCAGTGGTATTAATAAACCAAGCTAAACTTATTACCTCCGACGGCTAATTTCTTGCTAGCAATATGAGACACAAAATGGTATTCCAAAGTCCAAACTTGTGATCATTAAGTTGTAAGGGTCATAAGTGATAAGTCATCAACCAGTTTCTTGATTACCAAAATGTTATGCTTGTTCTAGCAAGAGACAACAACATCAACTTCTCTGCCTCTATCCCAAACTAGTTGAGGCCGACTATATGAATTATCTACATTGCTCTGCTCCATTTGGGCACTTATTCCGCTAATCAATAATTTGTCTTTTACGACAAGTCAAACATTCTCTTAAACTAGGGATCCCTAAATTGCACAACTATCTGTACATTATCATACAGTCTCCAACCATGCTCAAAAGCTTAGTCATACACAGGACCTGATGTAAGTGTGCCATTAACAACTAGCTTTATCTCCAGCTAGTTTGTATCTCTATTTTCTTGTACAGATACTTTGCTTTTGTTGTGTTCCGTCTTCGTTAAGTCCACAGGAATTCCGTGGAAATTGTAGGTAAATTAAGATAACTTATTTCTAAATAATTTTAGGTCTACCACATTCCCTTTAACATCTTCAATAATCATGGTGTTGCACGGGCAACAGTGCATTTGGATGTCTACATTGGACATAACTACACTATCTTAAGCGAGCTTCTCTCATTTTCTTTCTCTATAAATGCTACTTGCACCTGTAGTCTGATTTGATCCTTTGTAATCTTGATTTATTTTTCTTTCCAACAAGAAGGTGAAAAGAAGGTGAAAAGAAGGTAAATGAAAAGGAGATTTGCTGCATTGCCTGATCTAATGTGTTTTGTCTAATTTATAATCTTAGTCTTATCCCATGTCCCGTTGGTCTGTTAAAGTAGAGAGTAGCCTTATTGTCACATGTCATCCGCATAGATATGTAGAAGTGAATAAATTATTGTTAAGGTCTGCCATTGCATTGGATTATTATGTTTTAACCTGTTTGATATGTGACACAAATAGGAGTTAAAACATAGTTTTTCAAAAAATTGATGTGCACTTGCACTTGGTCAGTGTGATTATTGCCAAAAGGCTTTCTCCTGCCTATTTAGCTTTGAACTTCACTTTTATTCTTCTGTATCTCATAATTTTGCCAGACTTCAAATTTTACTGAGAATACCTTGGTCTATAACGTTTCTCAAATGAAATGTAGCTGCGGTGAATGTGCGATCTTCGAATGGATATCTACTTATTGCAACTAGTGGAGGACTCAACCAACAAAGGACTGGAGTAAGTATGCTGTTCTTGACTTTGATTTCATCCATCAACTAATCTTTGGTATCTCTCAAACTGTTTTTGTTTGCTCATTTAATATCTGTATCGTAATAGTCTAACATTTGGATCTATCTCGTGCTTACCAGATAACTGATGCTGTAGTTGTAGCGCGGATTCTTAATGCCACTTTAGTTGTACCTGAGTTGGATCATCATTCATTTTGGAAGGATGACAGGTTGGTGGGCATTTTGTACTTATTTTGAGGAGCCTGTCTGTTGCATAAGTTTATAGTGGATCGTAATAACAGAAGCAAGTTTGACGCTCTCTCTCTCTCTCTCTCTTTTCACCGAGATATCCTGTTATCCTGCAGTGATTTTTTCGACATCTTTGATGTTAAATGGTTCATCTCTTACCTTGCGAAGGATGTCACTGTTGTTAAAAGAGTTCCAGAGAAGGTCATGAGGCTAATGGGAAAACCTCCATATACCATGCGTGTTCCCAGAAAATCAGAACCTGAATATTACTTGGACCAAGTATTGCCAGTACTCTTAAGGAGACGTGTAAGTAAAAGAAAAGCAGAACAGTTGATTCTGTTTTTTAATCATATTTGTGCAATCATTTACACACCTATACTAGCTGGTATTTTCTATCCCAAACCTTATATTTTCCAGAAAATTATAAGTGAACTTGAAGGGAATGTGATCACTCTTCTGGATCTCTTATTCAATTAGCTGTTTAGTCAGTCAAGACGCCGAAACCTAAATTATGTTCTGTTTCAGGATTCTCACATCTCTGCTTTTCTAGAAATTAACTTGAGCGCATGTTTGGCCTATCTATTCTCAATCTCAAAGATGTAATATCAAATATGGCACATATAAATCTGTTTGGATATCATTGTTCCGGCGAGTAAGTCATTTCTATGTTCTCTCTGGGAATAGCTATACCATGGTACAGTTGGGAGCATTTATCTCTTGTTCTAAAAGCTCCTTCAGATTGCTTGTGTTGAGGTCATAAATTTACATGATCACGACATTTTGTGATGTTTATATAGGTATTTACAGATAATGGTATACTGGAATGGACGATAATTTGTTTCCTTGGTAAATGAGGGAGTGGAAGAGGCAAAAACTGGGTGGAAAATTTATCAGGAGCATTAAAATGCATGTAATATCTGTTTTACCAAACTTAGAAAAAGCATGTTTAGCAATCAACCAAATTTCCTCAATTATAGTCTCAAATCTATTTTTATAAATGTGCATCATACTTGTCACCAACTACGAATTTTATGGCTTGACACAATCTTGTAAATGTTATTTAAATTTTACTGGAGCTTTCCTTGTTTTAGATGTCCTTCAGTATAATTAACGACTTCCAGAAGTGAAATTGTACGGTTCATGGTACACACAATTTAACAATTTATTCTCATAGAGCATACAAGTCAAAACTTGATTGCAAAAAGTAGATGTTTATGCTCAGGTTTTGTTGATGTTTGACCTCCAAATTGTGTGCAGGTTCTTCAGTTGACAAAATTTGATTATCGGCTTGCTAATGACCTTGACGAGGAGCTACAAAAATTGCGTTGCCGTGTGAATTATCATGCTTTAAGATTTACTAAGCCCATAAGGAATTTTGGTCAGAAACTTGTAGTGCGTATGCGAAAAATGGCGAGACGTTTCGTTGCAGTTCATTTGAGGTTTGTTTGACTTGTAGTGTTACGAAATTAAAATTTGATTTTTTTAACTCTGCTTAGCAATTTTTCAAAGCAAAGGCAGAATTTTGGAACTGAAAATTAAGTGCTGCAACTTTTAGGATTTTGTTCTTGATATGATGCCATAACATGAGAAGTTACTTTGCACCTCTCTTTTCTTTCCCTCAAATCCGCCTTTTTTTTTTTTGCGGTTAAAGTTCCAATGCTGCTTTATAATGGCAGTAACAACCAAAAAATGATTACAGGAACAAGGGGCTGTATTGGCTAAATCTCCTTGTACCTAACCGAAAGAATGGACAATCCCATTTGTTTACGTTTGAAGCTTAGAAGAACAGAAACTGATGGTTTTCCTATGTTGGTAAGCCTAATATTCTGAATAATCTTATTCATAAAAAGAATCTCTAAATGCTGTACAGTTTCCTGTCAGTGATCCTTCAGGCAATATTCATAATTTTAAAAAGTGCACATCAGCGTGTGGTCAAGTTTGTGTGTTGTGGGGATAAACATTTAGGGATTAGGAGAAATCTTATTCACTGGTTTGGTAATGAGAACTTGGACAGATGCAGAGTGAGCTGCAAAATCCATGTTTCCTTTTGTTGAAGGGGAAAAGCTATATTTTGACCTTCACACTTCATAGTTCATAATACTCAAATATCTGTGCTAGCTAAGTAAGCATTAGATGGGTGTTTAAATTACAATTTGTACCTTTTTTCCTTCGCTAACATAAAATTTCAAACTTTCGGATGTTATCCCTTATACATGTCCATTACCCAGGATAACTCCTTTTACATTTATGCTTTCCATTAGCACTTACTGTTTGTTGCTCTGATGTATTTATATTTCAGGTTTGAACCTGATATGCTAGCATTTTCTGGGTGCTACTATGGCGGAGGTGACAAAGAAAGATATGAACTGGCTGAGATAAGAAAAAGATGGGCTACTTTACCAGTAAGATTTCTCTCCTTGAAGAATTATGACTTTGTACTTTACTATTCAGCAATTTAGGCGACTTTTCCTTTTATCATATTAGAACTTGAAAGTGTAAAATATAATAAGAAGTGGGACTTCTGGAGAAATAGTTTTCCCAGAAATGCGAAGGCCAGAGCTTAATCTCCCCCCTAGGGTGGGGAAGGGTGGCCTACTCATTTTGTGTACTAAGGTGTCAATCTGGGATTTTAGAATTGTCAGTTTATTGCCATACCAGTGAACTTTGTTAATCCGTCTTGCTGAGCAACTGTTTGCGGCACATTGTTCTTCGTTATTCTATGTGAGTGTTACACAGTTAGAGGGCACTGGGTTTTAAAATGCCCTATTTTGTTAAGAGTAACTTGGACAGATGTTGTATGGTATTTACAGGATTAATGAATGATTGTTTTACACATTATCTTTGTTGTTGCATCTGTAAAAGAAATATCCACTCAATTAAAGTTGTATGAATATCCAATACCACTAAATGTGGATCTTATTGCTATATGCTTAATATAAGTAATCATATTACTTCAAACAGAGTGCAGTGCAGACTGGTAGCACCCCCCCCCCCCCCCGCCAGAAAACCTCTCCATACTTTTTGATAACGGAAGTTCTATCACTTGTGGCTTCAGGAGCTGATCCCTGATGAAGAGCGAACACGAGGAAGATGCCCCTTAACACCCCATGAAGTTGGACTTATGCTGCGGGCGCTTGGATTCAAAAATGACACATACCTTTATGTTGCATCTGGTGAAGTATATGGTGGAGAAAAAACTCTGCAGCCACTAAAGGAGCTGTTCCCAAACTTCTATACCAAAGAGATAGTTGCTGGTGATGAGCTGAAACCTTTTCTTCCCTACTCTTCTCGTCTTGCAGCAATCGACTATGTTGTGTGTGATGAAAGTGATGTCTTTGTAGCCAACAATAATGGAAACATGGCTAAGATCCTTGCTGGTAGTAGGTGAGGATTTTCACTCGTTTTTTCCTTTTAGCACTTTCACATATCTGATCTAATATTTGTTCATTGGGGACATGTTTTTCATGCTTAATGGTGCATGTGTCTAATTTATTGAACTACTACATTAAGCAAAAAGGAGAAACAAATTAAGATCCTAAAGGGCATTGTACTGTAGGTCCTCCACCACCACACAACATACCCAGTGTGATGCTGCAAGTAAGGTCTAGAGAGGGTAGGTATACACAGACCTTACCCCTACCTACCTTGTGTAAGGTAAAAAGGCTGTTTAAACTTAGCAACCAATATGGAGATCAAGTTTGCTGATTCTTAGTACTTTCAGATTAGATGTGATTTATACTCCGGGAACCGTAAGTGTTCAATTTCAACGTCTGTTAGTATGCAAATGGACTAGGAGTTAAGAGCTGGTCTTTACACAATAATATATAGTGGCAACTCAGAAATTTGTAAATTGGAACTTCATTGCAAATAATTTCGATTCCTCTTCCTATCTTCTTTTTTCCACTATTGAGCTAATTGTTTTCTTGGTCATACCATAGGAGGTACATGGGGCACAAGAGGACCATCAGACCAAATGCCAAAAGACTCGGTGCTTTGTTCCAGGCTCGAAATAAGATGGACTGGGACACATTCTCTAGAAAGGTGAAATCATGCCAAAGCGGATTCATGGGTGAACCTGAGGAAGTGAGACCGGGCCGTGGAGAGTTTCATGAATATCCATCCTCATGTATCTGTAAGACACCATTCAATCATTCAAATTTCATAGAAAAATACAACAATCATACTTCCAGTGCAAATCCAAGTCTTCTGGATTCAAGATAGAGGTATATACACAATAGCAGTGACCTTGATGAGAAGATCTTGCTGAAACTGTATTAGTGGAGGAAATTTGACAGGACAGATAAAGATATTATTATAAGAGCCCCCTAGGACCCGGAAAATTAGTTCAATTGTAAAGACGCAACACATCATGGACTTGAACCATGTCATGCAAAAGGCATATTATTTATATTTGGAGGAGGGTAGAGGGGCAGGGAATATACTCCCTGAAGTTTCAGACCTGTGCGCGAAGTGCACTCAGGCCACAAGCCTACAGAATGAGTGAATCGTTGATCTGACTATGTAAGTTACTTGGGTAAGTGTTGTACCATTGTCATTTTGACATTGTATTTAAGTGCCTTCTTTTGGCAGAACTTGAGGGGCTGAATCCCTGCACTTGACACTGTCATTGTCCAGATTTCGTATTTTTGGTTCACCGCTGTTTTTCTAGAAAGCGATTTTTGATGTGCTACAATTATTAATATACTTTTCTGTAAGATATGTATACAGCAAAAAAGAGAGAAAAAAGAGAAGAAACGCAGTTACCACTGTTTTTACCTTTGTATTCAGGTTGTTTTTAACTTCTTCTCAATACACCATCCAATGTTCCAACGCCCCAGGAAGTGGGTTGAGCAGAATCCTTTGAAAGCTATTGCCCTCCTTGGTTACTTGCAGAAAAAAATTGCTAATGTATACCTTCTTTGTACAGTCAGACACAGGTTATGTTATATGAATTCTACAATAACATTACAGTCGGACATTTCGATAACGACAATATTTTTCAGGTTATGTTATATGTTTTCTATAATAACATTTCAATATAGTAACAAAAAATTATAGGGACAAACAATATTGCTATAGGAAGGGTTTGACGCACTTTCTAAATAAAATCTTTTACCTTTTCATTTAAAAAATGTTTATGAAAATGATCTGGCATCTTAATTGAAAAACTAGATAAAATACGAACTTTGGAAAAACGTTTTAACTTCTTGAAGAGCTAAAAATTATATGTTTTTGATAAAAAAAAAAAAATATGAAAAAGTGCCTAAAATACCCTTGAACTACTGGAAATGATACAAAACTATCCTCCATCCACCTATTGGCTCCCAAATACCCCAGACATCCACCTATTGGCTCCCAAATACCCCTGACATCCACCTATTGGCTCTCAGATACCCTTTCATCCACCTTTAGGTCCAATATTGAACACTTTTATAGCAGATTATCATTTAAATAATTTTTTTAAATACCTGACGACCATCTATTGACTACAATTTAATTACTTAAATTAATTTACTAACTCATCCATTATACTTGATCCAAATTGACTACACTTGACTCAAGTTAATTATGTCCGACCCAAATTAACTACACCCGCCCCAAATTACATTTACCCCACCGATTAAAACAAATACACTTATCCCACATTTCACTTCCTTTTTCAACCTTACTTTCCCAATATATTCGCTCACAATCTCAAAAAACACTACCTAAATACACTCATGTTCACCATAAAAAGTTATGAGTGTTTTGGTAATTTCTTATGGTGATACATGTGTGTATTTAAGTATTGTTTTTCGAGATTGTAGGTGAATATATTGGGGATGAAGGTTGATAGATGAAGTGAAATGTTGGGAATAAAGGGTGTATTTGTTTTAATCGGTGGGTAAATATAATTTGGGACGCGTGTAATTAATTATTTTGGGTCGGGTGTGATTAATTTGAGTCGTGTATAATTAATAATGAGTGAGTTTGTAAATTAATTTAAGTAATTAAATTGTATATATCCAATAGTTGGTCGCCACATATTTCAAAAAAATATTTAAATGATAATCCGTTATAAAAGTGGTCAATATTGGACCCAAATATGGATGACATGGGTATTTGTGAGCCAATAGGTGTATGACAGGGATATTTGGGAGCCAATAAGTGGATGGAGGGTAATTTTATACCATTTCCAATAGTTCGAGGATATTTTTGATCCTTTTCCGAAAAAAATAAGTCGTACTACACTAATCCAATACCTACCACACAAACTTGTAAACCAACAAAACAAAAAAGATGTACGTAATACTTATATCAAGTCTTACCTCATGAGTAAATATTTTTAAAAAAGTATTTATCTTGAATTATTATTTTCTATGCCATGCAACTTATAATATTAGCGGACGGTGGGGGATGAAGTACCAGGGTGATATTTTGGTAATAATTTATAGAAAAAGTTAGAAAGTAGTTTTTACTTTTTCATGTTTTTTATGACAAGAGAATTGACACATTTGAAATCATGTAATAAGCTCGATTGGAAGGTTAATTCTTGTTTTTGCAGATAAGGGATTTTGAACTTAAGACCTCCATTATGAAAGTCTGAAGTCAAGCCATCTGAGCCACCCAAAAGGGTTCAACTTTTCCATGTTTGATAGTCAAAATGTTTTGAAAAAAATATTTTTTTTAGGGAAATAAGTTTCATATAAAAATAGAAAAATGACTTTCCTAATGAAGGTAAAGGAAATAAGTTCCATAAATGAAATTCTAAATTAATTATCTCCTCCGACCCATCCAACCCTTGAACCCTCTCTCTCATCTATCTCCATAATTTTTCTAGATTACATATAAATATTTTTGGGATAATATTTTTTTATTTACCAAATATTTAATAAATAAGTAAAAACAATTTATTTTTCGAAAAAACATTTTCCTCCCTACCAAACCCACCCTTGGTATCATTTTCAAAAGTTTAAGATAATCCAACAGTAGACAATAATTTATTAAAGAGAATAATACTAATTGGTTAACAATTGGGAACTATTCCAAGCACATCCATCATTATACTTACATTAAATTATCATTATCATAATCATCAACATAAATATTATCATGATTCTCTTGCACCTTGGCACGTCATTTTAGTTATTCTAAAGAGGAAATAGTTTTTTTTTTCGCTCATGACAACATCTAGTAGAACTATTCTGGAGTATACCTTTTCTTCTCCTCTCTATTTTTTTCTCTAAAAAAATTGGAGGATCACTTTTTAAATTTTGTACTTCATTAATTAAGCTTATCTAAATAGTATTTTAAAAATTCATTTCTTAAATACCAATGCAATGTAATGTAACTTAACGTTAGAGTGGTAAAAGTCTCACATTGATTGAAAAATGGATATGTGATCTGTTTAAATGGATTTGGACAATCCCTTTTCTCATGAGCTAGGTTTTGAGTTGAGTTAGGCCTATGTTTCATATATTTACACGGTATCAGAGTTAGGTTCATCCACCCGATCCACGATAGACCCGTGGTAGGTAGTATGAAACACCATTGAGAGTCCAATTTGCAAGAATTTCTCGCACAAAATGTAACCTCGCACGAAAACACTCGAGAGTAGTTTGATGTGATATAAAATATTTTAAAAAATAAAATTTTATCCTATACGCATTAATATTTTCTATATCATTTTTAATATATGGTCGGCTATTACAATAGTGACTTATACTATTTGTGGTGCGTAAAAATGAACAATTTAGTAAATATTTTTACAATCATACCAAACACAACCTCATTATACATAAACTTAATTATAATTATCATGATCATGATTAACACTAATGTAATGATTCCTTTATGTGCTGGAACGTCATTTTAGTTGTTCGAAACATGAAAATAAAATTGTTCTTGACATCAGACATCTAGTATTATACGTTAGTGGAGCTTACCTTTTCTTCTCCTTTTTTTTTTTTTTTCTCCTTCTTAATTTAAAAAATTATCACTTTTTAAATGTTGTATTGGTTGAGCTTATCTAAACAAAGTTTTTTTAAATTCATTTCTTGAATGTTCATTACCATAAAATATAACTTGGGTGTGTTTGGTACAAAGAATATTTTTCAATTTTCTTTTATATTTATTCGGTCAAAATTTTATATAACATTTTCTCTACAAAACAAATTTCTTTAAAATGAGAAAACTGACTTCGAGTATGAAAAAAAAAGTTTCCTAATTGACATTCCACTCCTCTCCATCCCACACCCAACTTTATAGCCCCCAACTCCACACCCTCACCCCCAACCCTCATAATGTTTGCCTACATGATGGATCTATCACATATTGTGCAGTTTCTTGAGAAGTAATAATTTTTGTACAAACCCTTTATTTAAAAATAAATTAAATATTTATAAAAATTTCATTGTAAACACGATTATTATAGAAATTCATAAATTTTAAATTTTGAATTCACCTAAATTTAATCAGATTATATAAAGACAATATTTTATGTATTTACGTATCAAACACCAAAATATTCAATAAATATTTTCATTCGTACCAAACACACCCTTAGACGTTTCAATGAAACCATTAATATGTACTACAATGTATATAATGAATATAAATCAAAAAAAGCGTATGGGCGGTTGGACGGCGCCAATCATTTGCCGGAGTCTACTAAAAATAGGCCCCATGGTCGGCAAAACCTAACAAATTACTACTATTACTTTTCCAAGTCTACTATGATATATAAAGAGAGTTTATGTGAAACAATGAGAACCATCAAGTTTTAAGCAAAATCCAATTGGCAAGTGACTTAAAATTGAACTTTCTTTAATTTAAGTATATTCTTTAGTGAGAGCCAAAAAAATAAAAATGGTGAAGATTGCCTTTGGTAGCATTGGTGACTCTTTTAGTGTTGGGTCATTGAAGGCCTACTTAGCTGAGTTTATTGCCACTCTACTCTTTGTATTTGCTGGTGTTGGATCTGCTATAGCTTATAGTAAGTCACATTTTCTCAACGTTATACACATATTATACATAAATTATATATTTATGCATTTCTATAAAATGTTATTTTCACGACTTGAACGTGTGACAAATTTGATCACATGGAGACAATCTTTGTCAGAATATACAGTACTAATGCAATTTTTTCTTTTTTTTTTTTTTGCAGATAAGTTGACTTCAGATGCAGCACTTGACCCAGCTGGTCTAGTAGCAATTGCTGTGGCTCACGCATTTGCATTGTTTGTTGGGGTTTCCATGGCAGCCAATATCTCAGGTGGACATTTAAATCCAGCTGTCACTTTGGGATTGGCTGTTGGTGGAAACATCACCATCTTGACTGGCTTATTCTACTGGGTTGCCCAATTACTTGGCTCCACAGTTGCTTGCCTCCTCCTTAAATATGTCACTAATGGTTTGGTATGTTGTTTCATAGTAACATACTACTAATAAGTTAAATCATTTATAAGCTGATCAAATTATTTATAAGCATTTTTTGGACCAACTTTTCAGTTACTTCTAATCGGCTAACCAAACGGGTTCGTTATTGGATTTTTGCAGGCTGTTCCAACTCACGGAGTTGCTGCTGGGATGAATGGAGCTGAGGGAGTAGTTATGGAAATTGTCATCACCTTTGCACTTGTCTACACTGTTTATGCCACAGCAGCAGATCCCAAAAAGGGCTCACTTGGAACCATTGCACCCATGGCAATTGGGTTCATTGTGGGAGCCAACATTTTGGCAGCTGGCCCATTCAGTGGTGGGTCAATGAACCCAGCACGATCATTTGGGCCAGCTGTCGTTGCAGGAGACTTTTCCCAGAACTGGATTTACTGGGTCGGACCACTCATTGGTGGAGGATTGGCTGGGTTTATTTATGGAGATGTTTTCATTGGATCCCACACCCCACTTCCAACCTCAGAAGACTATGCTTAGAAGACAGAAGTCGTCTTCAACAGTGTTTTCTTCTGTGTGTTTCAAAAATGCAATGTTGATTTTAATTTAAGCTTTGTATATTGTGTTATGCAAGAAGTTTGTTTCCAATGAAATATCATGTTTGGTTCATTTTGAGGACTGACGGTACTTAAACCCAAGACGTTGCTGGTGTTGAACTTTTGACTTTGCTTGTCTCATGGGTCATGGTGAAACTTACAATTGTTCAAAAAATTGAAGCGTCTAATCTAAATAGCCGTCTATCCAACAACTTAAACTAAAAATAGCAGGAGAATGTATAATATATTGTATAACTCAGGTACAATATGTGTATAATCTATTTATATATCGGCAAGGAAAAATAATCAATGAGTTCGTTTAATCGTATACTAGTGTCACAACAGTAATATACAAATTTTTCCCGATACTCTCATTCCCACTTCAGTTATACTTAAAATACAACAGTCTTGTCTTTCTTATATGGTAAAACGCGTAGTTCACAATATGATTTAATTGCTTTTACTAGACACTGTTTCTCAAGATCCTCAGACTTCTGAATAAAGCTTTGCAAATTATCTCTGTGGGAAACTCTTTCAACCTGAAAGAAGATAGGTTTACTTTGTGAAAGCCTGATGTTGAAATTATAAAATGATGGTAAACATAAATTAGATGATACATGGATCTCTTAGGGGGTGATACGCTAAGATGGAAAGGGAACACAAGTAGATAGACTTGAATGTATTGACTTATGAATCTTCCCTTGGCTTCATATTCCTTCAAACCAACCATGGTGTTACCATCAGAACATAGGTAGGATAATATAAGGTAGCATCCGAGCATCGAAGCATTCAAGTTATTAACAAGATCCAAACTTAAGGCTTTAACCTTTAAGGGATCTACGACTATGATTGATCGCTATATAGATGGAGATCTTGGAGGAGGTCCTCGTGGGAATCCTACGAAACTCTACAACTTATTCCATACCATGAAAGAACAAGCTGGAGCACGACATGATACAAAATGATCTCCACAATTGTGGACAATGTATCAGAGGCCAGTATGGAAGAAGAGGCTCGAATGGGACAGACTCAAAATATCTTCATGATTGTGGACACATTTCAAAATGTCTCAGAAGTTGTGGAGACAATTCAGAGGTTAACATGGAAGAAGAGGCTGGTGTGGGACACGTTCCCAAGGTGTTTTAAGCAATTCTATTTATAGGGGATTGTTGGGAATTAGTCTAAAGAAGTTGCATATCAAACAAGCATACTCTTGATACGTCACAAAGTAATGATGCATAAATCATGATTGTTTGCATATCTTTAGCTTCATGAAGCAGCACGGAATCAAATGAAAGAGAAAAGCCAGTTAGCTAGAATGATAAGCTGTTAAAGACTGAAAATGCAGGTCGAATCCTAAAACTAATTTGGAGTTATAATGCACATAAGAATAATTACCATTTGCTCGATGATAGGGCCTGCATCGAGTACTTCACTAACAAAGTGACTTGTTGCACCGATCAACTTAACACCAGCCTCAAAAGCCTATCAAAAGTTAAAGAAATAAATGCTTTAACTTCGTAAATTATCAACATAAAATTCCACAGAAACGAGTAGAAAATGACATCTAAAGAAAGAGGTCTGGAAATTGAACCTGCTTAGAAGGACTCCCACCTTTGAATGATGGCAAAAGGCCATGATGAATATTAATGATATCCTTCCCATAACTTTTTAAGAACTCTGCAGAGAATACCTGCAGAAATAAGTGCAACTATAAATTACAAAAGCAACTTAATCAGTGAAGTGTAAGATTTATTAGTAGTTTATAATGCTGAAGATCATATTTCATGTAAGCTGTAAACAACCAGTTTAAATCATTTAATTTGAACCATCTCATATGAACAAGACGAAACAAGTTACGTGACGGACAACTGCTGTTGGCGACCAGAAGAATAGTTGTCATAATCAAGAGAAAACACAAGAATTCATGTCCCAGCATATTGATTACCTGCATGTATCTTGCAAGTACCAAAAAATTAGTGTCATGAACTAATTCTAAGATCTCTACTTCTCTTTTCTTCCCCATAGTTGTTGGCAAATAATAGTATGGAATTCCATGCCTTTCAAGTAACCGAATCACATGAGCATCTGGACCTCGATCATGGTTGCTGTTAAACAAAGAAAATCATTTTACATGATAACTAATTCTTTTAATAGAAAATACATAGTATAGTGAAGAAATTGCTTATGCTTAACCTTATTACAGAGGTTATGTCAACAGGAAGCCTACCATTCTGCCACCTGTGCAATAAATCTACAAGACAGTGGTCCTGCACCAAGTTGATGACATTTTTAAAATTAAACTTCAAAAAAGGTTTATATATTTCATCACAGTTTACATAATCAGCTGTTGACCAGTGTTGGAATCAGAACCTGCTTCGAAACAAGAACTGTAATCTTATATTTGGGATCTATTTCAGGAACATGGACGACAGACTTCATTGCATTGAACATCTTTGATAGCTTAAAGAAGTCCTCATCCATTTCTCCACGGGGCCATATAGCTGGGTCAAACGTAAACTCACTGGGATTGAAGCAAGAATTAGTTTGGAATTTTGGATTCTTCTTATGACTTGCCGGGAGAAGGAAACAGTAAAAATAAAAGAGCCTCGAGTATAGATGACTAATCACGGAATAAAGGTATTTGGCAAAGTGTTGCTGCTAATTCTGAATCATATACCACATAGTACACCTTACAAAGGCACATAAGCACCATTGGCTCATTACATCTTGCAAAATGAACATTTGGCCTCTTTAACCACAACAGGAAATGAAGAAAAATACAGCTCATTTCAAAATGCTTCATAAGATTCTAAATGACACATAGTTAGCAAGATATTAGGTTCTTCCTAAATAAACAGATCAAATTCAAAAGATAACTGTTCAATCTTCACTATCGAGTGTCTTACATGCTAATAAAATACAAGATGCAATTACCTAGCATAAGGATAAGATATGACAAAGCCAATTTTTCTGTGAGCTAATAGTCTCTAGATATGCGGGAATATAAAGCAGTGACATGCTTAAACATTCCCCTTTTTGCGAGGATTGCTTGACAATTGCTGATGTATATTTTGGGTTAAGGCAAAGTCCCCCTTTTGTTGTGCTTCTACATGATTTATATATATATCGCTAGGATCGCAATTCTGAAAATTTAACTGGTACTCAAAAGTAAAGACCTAATGTGACACAAAATGGATTGCTCAAAATTAGTACTCATTTGATTACATAGATAAATATAAATCTATTTGTGATTTGCAGTCTCCAAACACACTAAATTAATCAACTATCAAATCACTCTCTACCGATGGAAGCTTGTAGCTGCAAGATTATATAATGCGTCATCAGAATGGTCCTCTAACATCCTTATCTGCTACAGGTACCTCTGTTACTACTTATGCTACTACGTACAAACCAAAAAGTTCATCAGCACTACTGTATTACTACTATTAAAAGTTCCTCTTGTTGATACAACAATCACAAGAAGAAACTGTAGAATATTCAATATTCTCTTCTCGTTGTTTTTGACGATTGAACATACTTAATAAAACTCATCTTGATCAACCATAATGGCAAAATTAAACATGTCCAAGCATGACATTATGCAACTGACATAATTTTACTGCTACAGAATAAATTCTTCAATTAAGCAAAATCGTAGCTTGGCCCCGAAATGAGAGATAATTACAACTCAAGAAAGTAAGAGAAAATACCTTCTTGAGTAAAAGACATTGTTGTCTTGTGGAACAAAAACATCAGCAGTGAGAATATTTCCGCCCCTTGATGCTATGCAATCAGATAGTTTTGCAACAATTCCTACTTCATCCTATTAACAAAAACCAATTCAATTCTCGTCTCAGTCGCCTCATTCTTACCTTTGTTTATGTATTGCTGCTACTGCTAGTGCTGGGCATAAGAAGACTTACTGGACAATGGAAGACATGAATGCCATGTACCAGGGAATTTGAGGACCCAAATGGGAATTTTACAGATTTCAGTGACCTTTTTGAATATTTAAAAACTTGTGGACCAAAATTTGGGGATACCAATCTCCACAGGAGGTTCATGTCCTTCCTTTACCCTTTCCAAAATCAGTTGCTATGTATCAGTCAATTTATAATCTTATCTTTTTCTATCTTCTAATATTATAGTCTTATCTGGACATTTGCCCAACTTACAGCTTACAACTTCAACCATAGCCACAATCTCAGAATTAAGACCTTTGGACAAAACTAGTTGGAGAGTCGAACGATGAGAATACTTCATGTCCTTAGAAAAAGTATACCTATATTATTTAATTATATTCTCAACTCTTCACATCCCATCATTTATATATTAAAATGATTGTTTGCTTATGTGAAATATATATCATCTAGAATGTTTCCGTCTGAAATTTAAATTTGAAATCTCATAATTTTTGCACTATATTATATATATATATATATCATGTCATATCCAATTAAAATCAGGGGTGGATTTAGCGTATATAATGGAGGGTTTCCGAGAATCTAGTAACTTTTGTGGGAATTTGTATTTGTACTTTAAAAGATAACCATTAAAGATATATAAAAATACAATTTGTTACATCATACACAATATACTAAGTGTTTGTCATTATATTATGGTGAATGGAAAAAAGGCCAATCCATCAATTTCCTCATTTTGGAAATTTTCAGTGATTTTGTCTTTAGACTAGGCTGTAGCATTTTCATATGTTCCATGGGGCTATTATTTCTTTGTTTAAGTAATATTGATATTGCCAAGATTCCTTTGAATGATTCTTGATTGCTTCGTTTGTGCACAATAGTAATGTCTTGAGAAAATCCAGTGATTTTTTGCTGTGCTTTATTCTTGGTTATGTTATTTGGGGTGTATCAAACCAACAAATACATGCACGTAGATTTACTACAAGTTGGATTTGAGAAGAGTGGGATGTACACAAACCTTACACCCCTTTTCTGTAAAAGAGTTCTCATTCTCCTTTTTCTGTACTTCTCTTTTCAGCTTCAATACTTTTGGAGTTGAAGATAATGTCGTTGCCAACAAGGCAAGAGCTCTTAACATTAACATTTTAAGTGTGCAATATGGATTATCTGGGTTTGGCTAGTTTTGTCACCCCTAGTTTTAGTATAAACAATTAAGTTATAATATATCTCGATGATGTTAAGTTAGAGTTGTCGACATCCTTGGCTGGAAATATTACAAAATGAAGCAGCTCGATCTGGGAAGAAAAAGTTTTCATAATTTCTACTAGTAACAAGGTTAACAACTATCATAAAGCCTAAATACAAAGAACCCCATAAAGCAATTGAAATTTGAAATATACAACGAAGGATAGATCTAAACAAACAAAAAAATAACGCCTTAAAACAAAAGGTGATTTTCTGTTACTTTTATGAACTGTGACCAATCTTCCCTCTAACTCGGTGTAAAAAGATACTCGATACTGGTAATCCTTTGAAGATTTTCAAGCATTTTGCAAGTAACTTTATTTGGAAAAGAACCCTCAAAACTGCTTCAGGAAACAGATCTTAAATGAAACTCTTTTCAAACACTTCGTAAAAAATCGTTAACCTTACTTCCTGGGGCCATGAGGGGGAGGGGGCTGTGTTTCTGCAAGCGGATTTCTGTGTCATCATATCCCAAAAGTTGTCAAATTGACTAGGTATAGTTTCTGAGCAAAAGAGAACCTGAGTTCCCATTCATATGACCCTTAAAATGGAGTTACCTCATACTATTGTAACAGAATGAAGACCTTTTCTAAGTTTCAAAAAAAAAAGAATGAAGACCTTTTCAGACTCTGTAATCTACCTAAAAAATAATACTTTCTAAAGCGTTTCCCTAGAAGGCTTTTCTATAATACAAACTTACCACCCTTAATTTTGTAATTGAAATATTGTAACTAGGGATCATGCCACCTGCCCAGGGCCTCCCCCATGCGGACACGGTCTCCCTTTTTAATACAAAAACTGAATTCCGCTGATGTGCTTTTATCTGCAGAAGGTTGTAAGATTGGAGCTTGGAAGACCAGAACCACAGTTGAACCCATATTGAAAGCTGCTAGCTGCAGAGTTAGAAGGTCAAACTTGAGTATTTATTGAATAGAGAATTACTTGATTGAAAAAGCTAAGGAAAAAGGGGCTATCACGGCTCGCTGAGCATTAGAGCTGAAAATTAATTATCTATCCCTAATTATCACCACATTGGTCAATTGCTTGTCAATTCTCACCGGATCAACAAACGAGATAACCTAATTGTAAGATATATATTTTTTTTAACTTGGTAACTTTGTATTATTTCACAAAAGAACATGGGTTGTACTCAAACCTTATATACAAATTCACCCAGACTCCATTACTCTATTTCTATAATGAATCTAAAACATCAACTATAGAGGCAGTGTCTTTTGAGTAAAATTGATTACACCAAAAACATAACAACAAAATGCAGTTTAGTTTAACTTCCTGCACACTATTTTCTATGCCTTCAAAACATCTGGAATTTCGCTTTCCAGATTGCCCACCATATTGAAGCAGGAATAATTCTCCATCTAATTCTGTCTTTTGCAAGGACACTTCCCAGCTATATAAGGCCTCTCAGTAAGATATTTTGACATACTATTATTTTGACAATAAGGTATTAACATATAATTATACACAAAATACCCAAATATTCTCATATCCTCAATATCCATGTACAAAATAGCAAACTTATGAATGAGCACTTCAAAATCAATTTCTTGGCTAGTACCACAATGGTACTAGTTAGCAAGACCCTATAAGCCCCCCAGAGAAGTTCAATTCTCCTCATTTTCTAGTCAGTCAATTGTTCCTGTTTATATCACTTTCTGAAATTAACTACACATACACATGATATCTAAACCAAGAAAATGTTCGAAGAAGAAGAAATCGCAGTCAACTAGTTGTACGTTATATATATAAATTACAAAATCTAATTAAACAGGAGGAAATAAAAGAAGAGGAGATCATTAATCTAGTTTGGTACTATCTGCATTACAAGCCTAATATTCAAACGGCAAATCCTTGCAACACCAGGTTTGTTCACGAGCAGTACAAACTATATGATATAAAAAGAAAGAACAGTTTTTTGCTGTTCATTGCAAAAATAGGATTTATTTCTCATGCAAACATCATCAACTTGCCATTAATTTGATTTTATCATGATATTTTGCATACTCAAAAAATGCCACAAAATTGAAATGTAGCATGCATTTTTCTGTTCATAAACAACGTCAGACTTAAGGATCATACCTCATCTCCTTTCTTCAGCAAAACACCAGTGCTTCTAGGTTCGTATACCTGTTCTTCAGGAGGTTCTGGATGTAGCAGCTTCTTCCATGGTCTATTTGTTCGCAGAGTTGGTTCAATGAAAAGCTGAAACATCAGAGAACAGTGAGTCAACTAGAACCAAATGAAGGCAGAAGGCCATGGTGGGATCTGCAATGGGTATCGATCATGTTCTTCATCCATACTATTGGTGGATCCGTCTTCAATGAGATAATTGTGATTTCCTATGAGTTTTCCACACTCATTATTATCTCTTGGTTGATTAATTACATGTAACATGAGTCAGTTGTGCTTAGCTAGCCTGGTTACTACCGGGGTTTCTAATGGCAAGCTTGGTGACACTGCATGACCAAACAAAAGCTGATCCCTATCCTGTTGTTTTGGTCATCCAAATCCATTTTTTATCTTTCTATTTCTGCATTACAATTAGCTCAAGAAATTTTGTCCCTGCTATTTTACATTTTAAATTTCATAGTCATGGTGATTGGTGCCTACAAAAAAGTCATAGCCATGACAATGCACTCAAATGTCACAACTTGCTTAGACAATTATTTAGGTCATTACTAACCCGGAGGGAATATTTTTTTTTGTGAAACTACAAGGTAACCATAACATGTTCACTAAGGCACCTATCCAATTGTACATACAGTGCAAAAGCCTAGAGGACTGGTGACAAATTTTTGTGCAACTAATAAACGAATAACCCCCCTTCTGAGTTTATCTTTACCCAAATTAAGTAGCTTGATAATGAAAAAGCTCCAGTGTTCAGTCTTCCTAAGAATATAGTCTAGAGAGAAAAAATGGATACTTGTATCCAAACAGATAGCTGGCACACTTCGTTATACAAAATTAGTGTATCGCCACGGCACAAGTATCGTCACTAACCTCAATGGAACCAATATTTGTTGCACCTACAGCTGCCATTGCCATAAAACCTTCTTGCCATTTACCTTCAAGCACAACCTGATAAATGGTTCAAACAAACATTCCATGAGATGATACATTTATGCATAACTTGCTTCTGTTGGAAACAATAACAACAATAATAAGAACAACAACTACTACCACCATTACTTTATAACCTCTTATAGAGAAACCACCATCTCAAAACGATCAGGACAATCAGGGAATAGAACGCAATTTAGCATAAGGTAACCAGAATTTACCCTTTCATTCTCCACATATAAATTTCTTATTGTCCTCGTAGCTCGTTCATTCATGGGAAAGAGACGACCTATCAAACAAATGAATCGAATAAATTAACTGCAGGTAGGAAATTGAATAGGAAGACTTTACATGCATCAAATATTCTTTTTCAATGGGAGGAGATGGTGACTTTGGAAGTGGACTAGTGCTTTGATACCAAGTGAAAATGATCCCAAAGAAGTGTCTTGAAAGATCTAAAATATTATATGGCCAATCAGACATTCAGAATAACAAGTCACAAAATTCTGTAACAGGCAACTCAGTCGCACGAGTGACCTTAAGTTTTGCAAATTGATAATATTTAATACATTTTCCAGTAGGGTAAAGTACCTGACTGTATACAACCACAATGGTTATTATGGTAAAGTCCTCTATACTAGTTTTCAGACACATCATGTCTTTTCATTATCATATCAAACACTGTTAGCAGATGCATGAAAACAGAGAGAATACTTGTTACTGACCCCTCATTTGTTGAAGCCGCAAATATTGATGTATCAACAAATTATACTCCCCAAAAGAGCCTTTCTGAGTGTATCCTTTGCATATCATTGTAATGTGACTTTTTGGACAGGGTGGGTAGAGGGGGCTAGGTGAAGTGATCAGGGATAGGTAAACAGAAAACAGCACAGACAATGAAAGCCTACTATGATGGATGAACTCCTCTTAACCTATGGATGCAAATGCGAAGACTTACCAGAGAAATGTCGACGGCCAAGAACATTCCAATCAGCTGGTGAGTGTATGCGATGATAATCTCCAGGACTCAAGTAAATCACACAGTAAAAGAGACCTTTCATTGGGCTGCAATAAGTTAATTTTCAGTTTTAAAATTTAAGTAGCACTCTCTCGTTTATCATCAAGCAATTACAATCCAACGCGAACAAAAAGTAGAAAATCTAAAAGGAGAAAAGAATAAAGGTTCAGCTGATGACTAACTACTACATGTTATTAGGCGCCTGCTAACTAGACATACTGGTTATAATTTGTCCAGTAGTATAGATGCACTTTTTTTTTTGTTGGATAAGTTTAGTACTATAGCTGCTCATTTCCATTACAAGATTATTACGATATTTGGATAAGTACGTTATCCAAGAACGGTTTAAGAATATAAATATACAGTTCTTAAAAAGTACTAGACAGAGTTAAGCTTTTGGTCGAAAATTAATATGGAAGAAGGATCCTTGAGCAGATCAACAAGTACCATGGCAGTTAAAGGTACTAAATAGCCTGTTCTATCAACAAGTGGTATGCATCAAGAGATGATTAGTTACAGGAAACAGACATTTTGATAATACATTTGAAGCTTTTACATGTTATAGTACAATGTAGATATCAGCATATTACACGGTTAACATTCCTGTGGTTACCGTGCTGGTGCAGGATCTCGGACTTTAGGAGAAGCCAATGAAACTCTCCACCAGGACTTCTGATTTGTATCATCCATAGAACCTTCTTGCCCACCATCTTGATTTGTGTTGTCATCAACCACATTCATGGGAAGGAGGGAGCTGGCACCAAGAAGCGAAGAAACAGAATAAGAAAATCCTTTGACTTGCTCAATCATAGCCCCAACTTCCTTCAACTCTCCAAATTGTAGAACAGTTCCATCAACTGGACTAATCTACAACCACATACCAACTCAGAAAGATCAGCAAATTTGATGATCTGCAATATTTTGAAACATCAAGAGAATCAACAGATAACTAGGAAGCTGGTTACCAGTTACCAGACAACAGGGATCCGGATCAATAGGTCTGGTACCCTCTTTCAATCTTCTGACAAAGAACTCTCGTAAAGATGCATATTCTTCCAAAGGCAGTGCTACTTCTTCCAAGTCTGGATTCAAAAACCGAGTTCTATAAATATTGCCATCGCCAAAAGCTTATTTTATTTGCACTGTGTCATAGAAGAACTATAAATATCTAAAGCATCAAGATGTAAGAAGAATGCTCAAAGCATCACGAAGTAGAAACTAGAAAGACTGTTTACTTGAATGAAATGCTCTAGCCCATCCTTTATACACAGATGGACGCAGCCACATCGGAAGTTCCTGGACGAACATAGCATGGAGTCAAGTTGATGAAGGACTTTGCCGAATCTTCTGTTATTTAAAATTGATAGACTTACCACATTGGTCAAGGTACCCCAGAATCTAGAGATGGAGCGTAGTGGAAGTAATCTCATGAAAGTAGCCTACAATTGAGAAGGCAAATTATTTACTGTAAGTTCAACATGGAAAACTACATAGAATAATGTGGTAAGCTAAAAGATCAATAGCATAGGAAAGAAGTGCATTATTACCTTTACATCAGGCTGGAATTCTAAAATTCCTTTCTCTCTTGCGTCTTCAATCTGCGACTCAAAGAGAGTTAGGACGCTCCATGGGAGAGAACATATCTTAATTTGATGTCATTTTTTTTTCATGTCATCTGATTTCACACAAACCGAAGAGAGCCCCAATAGGTAATAGTTCACTTATTTCACTAGCTTTATGAGTAAGAAAAATACCTTCTGATCATCATAGAGACGTCGAGCATGGAGAAGACCAAGCATAACTATAGTTGCGACTGTTGCACCAGGCAACAAAAGAGTGTTACCTGCATAAACCAGAAGCCTCAAATTTCAGCTGCTGTGCCAAATGATAATATTGTGGCAGGTGAATAAGTAACACGATTAAGCACTATCAAGTAATATGGAGTATTATACATAGTTCTAAAAATGCAAGGAGCCAAGAACCAAACTGAATTTTCAGCAGTTCACAATAGCTGTTTGGGCATGTAAAAGATTATCATGAAAATCACCATCAGACACAAACCTTATATATAAGGCCATTACTAAACGAAAAACTATAAAGGAGAAAGGAAAAGCACAGAAGGTGCAGCTCACTCCAGCTATCAGCTCCACTTTCACTAGAGTTAGTTTGGAATTTGCCACATCAGTCATTGTGCTCTATTTTGTTTATGTGCTAATTCATATACCAATATGGATAAGCCACAAGACAATATTTTATACCAATTTCACTCCAATCTGAGTTTATTTAACACAACACTTCACATTGGTAAAAGTTCTCCTGAATCCAAATAGAATATTCACTCGACTGTTTTAGGAGTTTTGACCTTCCATCAGAATCTAGTTTCCAACCTTTGAATGTTAACTCTGACCAAGAAGTGTACTCAAATGATAAACATAATTCTACTAGTTGACACACAACAATTCTTAGTAGTATAAGTTTAAAATGAAGAGCACAAGTATGGAACGGTAAGATATCTTCGATTAATCTATCACACCTGTTGCTCTTTCTTATTTTTTTATGACCGTGTTGTCGGGCCAGATTTCGCACACCTCAACTAATTCCACGTGATACCTAGCACCTCCCACCAGCAATGGGTACCAAGTAACTCTATCCACCAAGGTTAGGACAAATGGGAAGACTTTTGTCTCAGCTGAGTTTTGAACCTAAGACCTTATGGTTCTCAACCACTACATTGACCACTAGGCCACACCGTTGGGTGTCTTGTTGTTCATTCTTAAACAACCACTTATTGTCCAAGCCATCTTTTCTTTATATAAGTAGAAGTTCTAATATAAACAAATAATGTGTATCCTCTATAACATTGTTGATCTTACAACTGTTCTCTAAAATTTTGCTTTTCACTTTGGTAGATACCGTGGTATAACATAGAATCTCATAGTACTCCTCCATCTCAACCATCTTATCTTAATTTCTGTCTTACCGATTTATCTATCTTGCCATCCTCATGAACAGTAACTTTGACATTTGGCGAAAAACCTTGAGTCAAAAGGTTTCAAGTTGAGCAGGACCAAAAACTTAATACTTGTAGTGTAAGGTAATATGGAGATTGACGAGGTGTCACACATCATATTGGGGTGAGGTAGATTAAATTGAGGCTCGCATCTGGTGTTTGGTGTGATAAGAATGTACGACCTACACTTAAAGGTAAGTTCTATATGGTAGTGGTTAGACCAACTATCTCACACATCTTATAGGGGCATCTGCACATCTCTTCTTCAGATGTTCAAACCATCTATTTAATCGGAAACAACCTCGGTATTGTTTGCGTACACTCTACCCTCCTCATATCCCACCTATGACATCACACTTGATTTGTTGTTATTGGTGGTATCTAAGTAAGCTTGGACGCACCTTCACTATTCTACCAGATACAACTTAACTTTCAGAGATAAATCAGACAGAAATTTATCTATAGAATTAGAACTTAGATATTCCGAATGAGAAGTATTATTAGTTGTAACATAACAACTTGCACTACGTTCTCACCGTATCAAAATAATTCTGAACTAAAATGCAACTCAAACTGAAGTTCCATATACAATTTCTTTTAAGCAGAGAAGTAAAAAAACAGAGTTGTACCCTGAGAGCTGCTGTTACTACTACTTCCGCCACGATTAAGCGAAGCTCGAGCTTCAGTGGCTTGTACCTTACGAAGAAAGGTAGTGAAATGGAAACGCTGCGCATGTGGATGACTGAAGCGTCCATTGTAAGTGAAGCAATGAATTCTCTGAGAAGCCCTAAATTTCATCTTCTTTTTGTCAGTGTTTAAATCTCTAAATTTTGCGCACTGAGTTTTGATTTGGTCACAAGAACTACAATTTATTAGGGCTGTTTTTGGCAAAAACGAATAGAAATTCACTGAGTTTGTCTATTTTTGACTGCTCTATACGGTAAAAAAAACAATCTCGATAATCGATTTTTGGTTTCTTTCGTAGTATCTTTTTTTTTTCTCAACTATGTATTAGTCTGTAGAAGGAATTCAAATAATTGTCTAAAATAAAGTGATTCTTGCTGCTCTTATTCCTTTTTAGTTGTCATGTATACTAAAAGTATTTGTAGTTGTCAATTTAAACAACGGAAAAGGATTAAAAATATCCTTAGACTATTTGAAAATGTTTAAAAATATCCTCCATCCATCTAATGGGCTGAAAATACCCCTTCATCCACCTTTTTGGCCTATTTTTACCCTTAAAACTTAACAGATTTTTTTAAATTATTATTAGTAGTACTACTTATTACGTGGCGTCTTCCTATTGGATAAAATAAAATCCCCAACTCACCAAACTTTTCCAGCCTGCCCGACCCATACTACATTCCTATGACCCAAATCCAATTAAACACAAGTGACCCAAATTTAATACCCACCCTCTTCGTCTTTCTTTTTGGAGCAATTCTTTAAAGGAATCCATGTAGTAGAGGCAGACAAATAACCCCCAACTTTCCTCGTAGCCGTCGCCATTAATTTTTTATTTTTCAAATAAAGCAAGTATTTTTTGAAGAACAATTGAATTTTAATATGATCATAAGGAAATCAGAGAATTAAAAGTTTAAATAGATTATGAATTATTGAAGTATTCAACTAGATCGGATCAAACAAAACAAACCAAATATGAATGAGACTATATTGGGAGTAATATATTATTAAGAGGGACAATAATTATTCATATAAAGGTCAACAGGATGAAAAAAAAAACGAGGGAGAAATAATTTTTCAAAATTCTTCAATGAATTCATCATGGGAATGATGAGGTTGCCTCTGGCCTCTGCTTCATGGATTGTTAAAAAAAATGGATGCTCCAAAAAAAAAGAAATGTTGCTCCACGAAGAAGACGAAGAGGGTGAGAATATTAAATTTGGGATTCCTTATGTAATTGTGTTTGATGGAATTTGGGTCACGGAGTTGTGGGTTTTGATCGGGGCGGGTTGGAAAACATTGGTTGATTGGGGATTTTAATTTATCCAATAGGAGAACGCCACGTAATAAGTAGTACTAATAATAATAATTTTTAAAAATCTGTTAAGTTTTTAAGGGTAAAAATAGGCCAAAAAGGTGGATTGAGGGGTATTTTTAGACCAATAGTTGGATGAAGGGTATATTTAAACCTTTTCAAATAGTTTGAAGGTATTTTTGACCCTTTTCCGTTTAAACAATTGAAATAGAACTAACTATCTTTTTCCAACTTTGCCTTTAATATTAATTATCTAGAATTAAAAGGCATATATATATTGATAAAGATTAAAGAATTAACAAAAAATATTTTGTCAAACAACACTTCTTATTAATTTCTTTTTAAGGGTTGTGTTATTGTGTCAAACCTTATAATAATAATTAAAAGGGAACGGAAGGAATGCCATTTATTTTATGAACATTATATATATAAAAGTATTTTCTTAGGTTAAATTGAAAACTGAATTGTAAGAATCAAAATTGTTAATAAATATCTTATCAATTTATCAATCTAGTATATTCACAAACCAAAAATCAAACTAATAATACATTAAAAAAAAAGTTTTTTTTTTTTTTAAAAAAACAGACTGAACCAATGATACACGAAACTAATTTAAATATTATAAAAGTATTTAAATATTATTTTAATTTTGTAAAAAATAATCAAAATAAGTCAATTCAATCCGACTTTGAAGGTCAATAAAAAGATAAAAGAGAGAGAGTACGACATAGAAGAAAGAAGTGAGAAGTATTGAAAACATCTCTAAACTTGATGCAAACTATTAGTTTCATGTATGAACTATTTGTAGTGTTAAAAACACTATTCTACTTGACTAATTGAACTTAAATACATTCTCATTTAGCAACATGAGTGAAATACACCCTTAAATTCGCGTCAAATTTAGACGTGTTTTCAACAATTCTCTCATCTCTTTTTATTAAGAGTCTCATGCTTTTACAAAGTTTGAGAGCATTTGTTTTGTCATATGCCAGATCAAGGATGTTTTTAAGTTTAGTCAAATAAAAAATTACTCCCTCTATCCATTTTTACTTGTCAAATTTTGACTTTTTACTTGTCATTTTTTGACAACTCAAGAAAAAACAATATTTTTTACCTATTATACCCTCAATTTTTTTTTTTTAGAGAATTAATGTTTTTGAAAAAGATAGAACCTCTTAAATGAGAAAATTAATTTTGAAATTCCATCAATTAATATGAGTAAAATGGTAAACTTACTACTCCCTCCGTCCAACAACAGTTGTCCACATACTATTTTGGGATGTCCAACAATACTTGTCCACTTTATGAAATCAATGGATCATTTTACACTTAGTTCCTAATTTACCCTTATCATTAATTATAGTTATTTCCCTATTACATTTTTCAAGACATTATATTTATTATATTCAAAGGGTGATATAATAAAATTATCCTTTTATTTATAGTTTCTTAAGGGGTGTGTCAAGTTAATAGCAGACAACTATTGTTGGACGGAGGGAATATATCAATTATGAAATGAACAAGTAAATAGAGATAGAGATTAGAGGAGTATCTTTATCAAGAACACAATTACTTCCTCTGTCCCTAATTACTTGTCTATTTTTGAATTAACACACCTATTAAGAAAATAATTATTGACATATTGAGTTTACCATTTTATCCCTATTAATTATGAAGTAGATGAATTAAGAATTTAAGATTTTAAAAAAATTATACTTTTTTCAAAATAATTAATTGAGGGTATAATATGTTAATTTTTTTTTCTATCTTTTCTTGATTTGTCATAATGGACAAGTAATTAGGAATAACTAAAAAATGAAAACTGAGCAAGTAATTAGGGAGAGGGAGTAAGGGCATCTCCAACCCTACACTCTATTTTAGTCTCCAAATATAAAGTCATCTATTTTTTCAAACATCCAACTTCAACCCAATTCTCTATTTTGACTCCCTAAAAAAGAATATTTTTCTCTCTCCTCAATATTATATTATTATTTATATTTCATAATATAAATCCTTTATTTATTTTCCCTAATAATTACTTTATAAATTTTCATGTGATATAAAATTTTATTTTTTCAATTTTTTTATTTAATATAAAATTATATTTTATTCTAAATTTTAAATAACATAAATTGCAAAAAAATATTATATAATATACAAATTAATGGACAAATTCAAATAAAAGTGAAATACAATTACATTAACACTCAATTTTTGAAATTATTATGACTCCCATAAATGCTCTATTAATGCATTACGAAATTCAAAATGAGCATTTTTGTGCTTAATTTTTTTATGTCTAGCTAAAAGTTGTTCAAACCGAGATTTTCATCAACCACAATTTCTGTCGTTGGAGTTGGAGCCTCTACGACATCTTGAATTGGTGCATTAAGATCAAGTTCATCCTCAATTATCATGTAGTGTAATATAATACATGTAGTCATAATATATCATGTAGCACTTTTTTTCTCCAAAAACGTGACGGTCCTGCAAAAATTGCAAAACTCCAAATGCACGTTCAACATCTTTTCAGCATGATTCTTGTTTCATCACGAATTAATTATTATGTTATGTATTATATTTTATCTTGTATTTAAATTATTATGTTATGTATTGTATTGTTATCTTGTATTTAAACTATCATATTATGTGTTGTATTTTTAAATTAAATTTTTCATCTTATCATTTTAATTTTGTGTATTTATTATAGTGAAAATTAATAATAAAATCAAATTATATTTCGACGAAAGTTAGAAAAAAATAATATATTATTGATTCGGGATGAAAGTAGTATATATTAAATAATATATTTTTAAAAATATTATGTTACATTTAAAAAGAAGTATGAATATTAGATATTTAATTAATGACATTATAAAATAATACTCCCTCCGTCTCATTTTATGTGAGGTAGTTTGACTCGGCACGGAGTTTAAGAAAGAAATGAAGTCTTTTAAAACTTGTGGTCCAAAATGAATTATAGAAATTTGTGTGGCTGTAAATCATTTTATTAAGGGTAAAATAAACATTTTATAGTTAAATTGTTACTTAATATAAAAATGTGTCATTCTTTTTGGGACTAACTAAAAAGGAAAGTAAGTCACATAAATTGGGACAGAGGGAGTATGTTAATTGGTAATAAAAATAATAATAAAATATTCAAAAAGTTAAATAGAGAGTGTGAATAGAACTATTATTCACCTTTCTAAATATGAAGAATAAAAGTGATATAGAGGTGAGTTGGAGTGTTCATTCTCTATTTTACTCTTCAAATATAGAAAATAAAGTATAAAATAGAGGTGGATTGGAGATGGTCTAATAATTTGAAGAGATGTAATTGTCCCAATAAAGAAGGGTGGATCTTTAATTGCTTTGGAAAGGTAAAAAAAAAAATACTCTCCTTAAGTTACTTCTTCACCTTTGAATTGAGACACCTATGAAGAAAATAATAATTGACATAATACTCTCCTTAAATTACTTCTTTACTTTTGAATTGACACACCTATTAAGAAAATAATAATTGACATAGTGAGTTTACCATTTTACCCCTATTAATTATGAAGTTGATGAATTAAAAATTTAAAATTTTCAAGAAGTTCTACTTTTTTTCAAAATAATTAATTGAGGATATAACAGGTAAAAAAAAATTTGTTTTTTTTTGTTTGTTAAAATGAACAATTAAGTAGGGACAACTAAAAAAGAAAAATGTGAACAAGTAATTAGCACAGAGAGAGTATGTCTTACACCACACATGCGTAAAAAAATTCAATGAAACACCATTTGGAATGGAATTCAATGCAGGAGCCAAAGTAGGTAGGAGCGGCAGGAACCTCACAACTTCCTTATTCATTCATTCCCACTAGTGATTCCATATTGGATCTAATCCAACTAGTGCACACCAGAGATATCAAGTGTTAACTTCAAAATTAGCACAAGCTATTAGGTCGAAAAAAATGCAGTTCTTCAGAGGACTCACAATTAGGAAGAAACAATCATCATCCTCTGCCTCAGCCTCTGCAGAGAGGCGGAAGAAAGAACAGAATTGTTATTTACAGAACGGAAGTGCAGTGCTAGAGGAGTTCCTTGCTTTATGTGACGGAAATTGCAGAATTCCCATTCGGTACTTCACTGCCACTGAGATCGAGAATGCAATTAAGCACTCTGAAAATAAAATGGGACAGTACTCCAAAGTGGGTATAGTTACGGGCTCCCTGGACAACCGCCTTGTTTTTGTTAGGTTTAATAGATCATGTCAACTGAATATCTACCGAGATATAGCAATTACTGCTCAGATGAATCATTTGAAGAATGTGTTGAGACTTGTCGGTTGCTGTCTAGAATTTGAAGAACCAGTTATGGTGTATGAATATGTTGACGCTGTAACTCTCAACGATCTACTTTACGAAAAGGGTGATCATCATAAGACTAGAGAATCATTATCTTGGGGAAAGAGATTACGAATTGCCAATGAGGTCGCCTCAGCAATCGTTTTTCTCCATACAGGATTTACTACGCCCATCATCCACAGAGATATAAAGCCTCACAAAGTGATAATAGATCAGAACAGCGGTGTTGCCAAAATAGTGGACTTCTCATTGTCCATATCATTACCTCCAGGGGAATTGGAGGTACAAGATGGTATACTGTGTGGAACATTTTGGTAGTTAGATCCAGAATATGCCTCCCTGGTATTGTTACTCAAAAAACTGATGTCTATAGCTTTGGGGTTCTTTCTCTTACAACTATTAACTGGAAATAAATCTCTTGATAGCATGCAATCCAATATTGAAGAGGGTAATGCTATGAACATAGTGGATTCTACAACTTATCCAAATCCACTGAGCACTACACTAAAGAGAGAGATGCAATAGATATATCAGATCCTACCTTATTGGAACAGCACGGCATTGAGATTCGACAACAATTGGAAGACTACTTGGATCTTGTTAAGAGATGCACATCATCAAAGGGTGAAGATAGACCATACATGATTCATGTTGCAAGGGAATTACGCCGAATTGAGAACTGCTTTCGTGCCCTCACTATTGGTCAAAATTAAATGTTTGTTTTAATACATGAGGTGTCTGTATTTGGATTGCATCTAACCATGTTACTTATGTATTTCACATCTAATAACTTTTATTAGTTTCAGACTATGCAGCTGCTTATAATTACCTTTTCCCTTGTTAACCAAGCACTAGATTGTAACAGAGAAATTCCCTAATTTTAACATATTGATAGGTCTTGTATGATAAAGCTGGAGAATTTATCATGAGCGGCCAGGTTCACATAGTTTTTGTTTTTGCTAAGAGGCTCACGTAGTTATAGTTGTGAATTTAAAATTACTACTCGGAAGCCACAACTCTAATCCCAACGTTTATGCAACTACTATATAGATAGTGATTACTATTGGGAAGGCACATAATTAAACAGCATATTTTAGACATCACAAAATTTAACACAAAAGCAGTGTGAATTTCTCTTGATTCCTAGGAGAAACTACTTTGTTATCACAAGCATTCAATCTCAAGTTAGTTCACAGCAACAACGATTCACCATAGTAACCCATCATCAGCTGGAAAAGCAGAAGTACTTTTTATAAGAAGATGGGGAAAAAATAGAATTCAAGTTAAAGTAAAAGACTACATCAAGGGTAATATATGGGCACATTATATAGCGCAATCTTTAGCATCTATACAAACTACAAAGCACCCTTGGCACTAAGAGAAGTACATCTTTTAAGTTAAAACTCATAAAGAGAATGATAATCTTGGAAAAAAAATTAATTAGTACTTACATCTTTTGGTTTTAAAAAAATCCGTTCATTTAAGTTAAAACTAGTTGCAACAAACAGACCTACCTAACTACAGTTAACTGAGTCAACTCTTTGACATTAATCTGGGAGACCTGGCTCTGTTTGTAAGTTGAACCCTTGTACTTATGACTTTACTAAATGGACCCTTATACTCATTCAAGCACAATATTTTAAACTCATTTCTCATATGATATATGTGCATGTAATACACTCATTTTACAAATGAAATACCACGTCATTTTTTAATAACACGTCATTATTATTATTATTTTAGAAAAGAGTCAAAATTATTCCTAAACTATGCGAAATAGATTATTTATACCCTCCGTTACATTTTAGGATAAAAAATGCTCCTGCCGTTATCCTAAGAGACCATAATTACCTTTAAGACTTAACAGAAGTGATTTGGCAAGCCACATGGCACTAATTCCGACACATAGGCTTGCCAACTAGGATACCCACTAAAAATTTTGACCCAATTAATAATTCAATCCTAACCCATTTTTGCCAAACCCAACACACTAAATTTAGGAGGGAAACATCATCTTTTTCACCTCATTCCATTTTCACTATTCAATTAACCTTTTGTTAAAGGAAGAAAAGTGAAGCATGGTGTGGATGACATGATGAAATTTACTCATTTGTTCTTATTTACATTTGTGGTATGAAGATCTTATGCTAAAATAGTAGTATCTATCATGACCAGAGAATATTTACATTAAATACGGTTGTTGCCTCCTATTGTTGGACATAACTAACTGGATTCAACAATTATATTGTAGATACATAATCTGAAATCGATATGCAGAACCTGAAACTATATGCCCTTGAGGTAGAAGAGGCAGGTCATGCGATATCTGCAGCATCCCGATTACTTACAAGACTGCTAGAGTTTGAGCAATTCTGTCATAAAGTAAATGCATCTCATTTCACAAAATTATTGCGGAAGGTTCTGAAATTTGATATCCCTCTATACCACATAGATTGGGCTGCTGCCTGTCTTCAAGTGAAATATGTTCTTAAAAAAAAATTCTCATGTACATGGTGAATTAGTGAAAATGGAATGAGGTGAAAAATATGATGTTTCCCTCCTAAATTTAGTGGGTGGGTCTAGCAAAAATGGGTTAGGATTGAATTATTAATTGGATCAAAAATTTTAGTGGGCATCCTAGTTGACAAGCCTATATGGCGGAATTAGTGTCATGTGGCTTGCCAAATCACTTCTGTTAAGTCTTAAGGGTAATTATGGTCTCTTAGGATAACGACGGGAGCAATTTTGATCCTCAAATGTAACGAAGGGTATAAGTGGTCTATTCAGGGGTAATTTTGACCCTTTTCCGTTATTATTTTTCCAATGACACATCAAAAATTAAATTTTAAAATAAATAATATTAAAAGATAAAAAGTGCTATTTTATCTCTCTCTTTCCCCTCTTTCTACTTCATCTTCTTCATTTCCACCCATCCTCTATGCCTCACCCCAAAAATTAAAAAACCATCATTTTCATCTTTCTTCACAGTTCACACTCAAAAGCTTTCTCAATCATAAAATATGATAGATTGTAATTAGCTCTTGCACATGCTTTAGGTTCTATTTATTTGATTTGGTAAAAAAAATCAAGAAAACTTCAAGTTGGGAAAAATATATTTATGAGTAAATTCAAGCAATAGATCTTAAATTTATGGAAATAGTGAATGATAAGTTTTCTTGCAAAAGCTATTTGATGATTATGGTGATGGGGGTGTACGTCAAATAAGAAGAATAGAAAAGGGGTAGGGGCGGGGGCCTAGGGCTGAAGAAGAAGAGAAAAAGGGTGGGTTGAGGCCGAAGAAGAAGAAAAAAAGGATGGGGTGGAGCTGAAGAAGAAGAGAGAAGGGGTGGTGTGGGCTGAAGAAGAAATGTTTTGAGATTTTTTAAAAATTTTATTATTATTATTATTATTTTATCTTATAATTTTGATAATTTTTAAATAAAAATATTATATTCACTTGCTTTAAAACGCGTGTGGTCATACATTTGTCCAACTCAACCATTTTAATGTCACATAAACTCAATCAATAATTCGAGAGGTTTTAAAAATAATGTTTTATCCAGTTTAAGAGTTCATTTGACAAAATAATAAGTAAAAGAATTCAACTGACAAATAAAGTCATAGAGACCTCTCACGTCATTCCACCTTTAAAAATTAATTAAAATAAATCAAATCAATGAATAGTGAAAAGATGAGGTAGAGTTTTGGCATAAGTCTTAATTGGAAAGTGGCCTACATTCCATTTGTCAATCAAAGAAATGTCTTACACCACACATATATTTTCTTCTTTTATTTCTACTTTTTACTTATTTTTAAAATAGATTTTTGTTTTTACTTATCAATTTTGACATATCAAAAAAAAATAATTATATTTTTTTATATTTTATCCTCAACATTAAATATTCTTCCTCTAAATCATTTTGTCAAACTTAATACTCTACATTATTTAATATGATAATTATATAAGTAATCACTTCGTCCGTCCCATTTTATGTGGTACTTTTTACATTTCAAAATTCAAACAAGTCGATTTTTGACCATAAATTTTTTATAGATCCTTTTTACATTTTGAATTATTAATTATTTTGACTTATAGTACTTTTTATGTAGTTTACAAATATATAAATTTTATTTTAAAAATTTTGAAGATTTCATACACAAATATCCAATTAAAGATAAACTATTTAATTTTTAAAAAACGAAAAGTATCATTTAAATTAAGACAAAAGAAATAATTTTTAATGAATATGTCAAGTCAAGTCACAAATAAAAGTGCACAAAGGAGTAGGTAAAAGAATTCAATGAAACACCAGTTGTTTGTCATTTTTTCTGTGGAATTCAATGCACGCGCCAGGAACCTCACAACTTCCTACCTCTTCATTCCCACTAGTAGACACTGGACATTACTAGAGATATCAAGTGTGTTACAGAGAATAGAAACTTCAAAATTAGCGCAAGCTATTGGGTAGAAAAAAAAAAAATGCAGTTCTTCAGGAGACTCACCATTAGGAAGAAACAATCATCATCCGAAGAATGGCGGAAGAAGGAGCATGATTATTATTTACAGAATGGAAGTGCAGTGCTAGAGGAGCTTCTTGCTTTATGCAACGGAAATTGCCGAATTCCCATCCGTTACTTCACTGCCTCTGAGATCCACAATGCAATTAGGTACTCTCAAAACAAATTGGAGATTTTCGATGGACGTATGGTTGCAGGATCGATGGACAAACGCCCCGTTTTCGTTAGGTTTTTCCCTCATTATTTTAGGAATTTCTTCAATATTTTTCGAGATTTAGCAATTACTGCTCAGATGAGCCATCTCAAGAATGTGCTGAGACTTGTCGGTTGCTGTGTGGAATTCGAAAAACCAGTAATGGTGTATGAATATGTTGTGGCTATAAGTCTTTACACTTTACTTTTCGAAAAGGGCAATCATGATGATCAAACCAGAAAATCATTATTATCTTGGGGAAATAGATTACGAATTGCCAATGATGTTGCTTCTGCAATCGTCTTTCTCCATACTGAATTTACAACGCCTATCATCTACAAAGATCTGAAGCCATCGAATGTGATTATAGATCAGAACAGTGGTGTTGCCAAACTTCTAAACTTCTCATTATCCGTATCATTGCCTCCAGGAGAATTGCAAGTTGTAAAAGATGTTACTTGCGGAACATATGGATATTTAGCTCCAGAATATGCGGTGTCAGGTATTGTTACTCAAAATACAGACGTCTATAGCTTCGGAGTTGTTCTACTTCAGCTATTAACTGGGAAGAATATGGGCACTCTAAATATAAAGGATCGCAACTATATAATGTATGATGTAGATTCAGATCTTGAGACGATAGAAATTGAAAAGATACATGTAATGGACATAGCAGATCCAGCCATTTTGGAAGAGCATGGGATTGAGATTCAACAACAATTGGAAGATTGCTGGGATCTTGTTAAGAAATGCACAAAGTCAAAAGGAGAAGAGAGACCATACATGATTGAAGTTGCAAAGGAATTACGCCGAATTCACAACTGCTTTCGTGCCTTCACTCTTGGCCAGAATTAGCTTACATAAAGATGGCAAGTGATCTAGAAATAATACCGATTGTATATGCACTCTAAAGTTAAAGTGTTTTTTTTTTTAAATAATGAATTATCAATTTTGCATTTTTACTTCCTGCGGTCTATTTTTAACAGGCTCTTGTATTAAAACTAGATATGTGGTGCCCGTGCAACGGGCGTATAACTGTTATTATTCTTTGTATTAGACAATCAGTTGTTACAATATTTGTAAATTGCACAATGAAGATACTTTAAGAATGAGTTCAAAATTTTTATGATGGAAAATAAGTACAACGGAGAGCAATTAGACGAAGCTATGAAGAAATATTTATACGTGGCCTTTTTTGATTGGTTTGGTCCTAACTTAGTTTTACCTACGTGGCCTTTTTTGATTAATTTGGTCCGACGAAGGAACCACCACTTATTTTTTTGATTGGTTTGGTTCGACGGTTATTTTTAAAATATAACTTGGTTTTACCTACATGACCTTTTATTAAATAGTACAACTTTATTTTTATTTTTAAAATATAAGTTGGTTTTACCTATGTGGCCTTTTTTGATTGGTTTGGTCGGACGGTTATTTTTAAAATATAACTTGATTTTACCTACGTGGCCCTTTTTTAAATAGTACCACTTTATTTTTATTTTTAAAATATAACTTAGTTTTACCTAGGTGGCCTTTTTTGATTGGTTTGGTCCTAACTTGATTTTACCTACGTGGCCTTTTTTGATTGGTTTGGTCCGACGAAGGAACCACGACTTATTAAGAATTTTTAAAATATAACTTGGTTTTACCTACATGGCCTTTTTTTAAATAGTACTACTTTATTTTTATTTTTAAAATATAACTTGATTTTACCTACGTGGCCTGTTTTGATTGGTTTGGTCTGACGGTTATTTTTAAAATATAACTTCGTTTCACCTACGTTTGAATAATTGTAAACCATTTAAAGTTGTGCATTCTTTATAGTGAAAATTAATAATAAAATCAGGTTATATTAAAATGATAATTTTTTTTAAAAAATTGAAATATTGTTAATTCGGAAGGAAAGTATTATATATATATATTAAAAATATTATATCATTTAAAAAGAATTAAGAATATTAGGGATTTAATTCATGGCCTTATATGAAATATAATATGTTAGATTATAAAATAATGAAAAAGTGAAATCGAAAGTGTGAATAGTAAATTTCCAAATTTTGGAGAATTACTATTCAACTCTCTGTATATGAAGAATAAAGAGTGAAATGGAGGATGGTTTAGAGCCTTCTCTCTATTTTACTCTCCAAATAATAGAGAATGGAGAATAAAATAGAGTGGGATCGGAGATGGTCTAACAGTCAACTCTTTGACATAAACAAAATATTTCCAAAATATTTAATCTAGAACAGCGTAATTAATTTGATAGGATGACTACGACAGGTAGAAAACTTTGATTAACCATGACAATAGGGATGACAATGAGGCAGTGTAGGGTGGGGTGGTGCGGGTTGAGCTTAACCCGTAAGATTTTTAATCCGTCTTGTATAATAATTTTTTTCATTTTCAACCTGCAATAGACCCGCCCCGCATGAACCCGTCCCGCTTAATTTTTTAATTTTTTCTTTTTCTTGTTATGTTTACTATTAAAAATAAAATTCATAAAAAAATTATTTTTTCATTAAGTTGTATTAATTTAATAGGATAGTGATTTAAAATTTTATTTTTTAGAGATCAATTGAAAAACATGTAAGAAATAGTATTATTGAAAAAAATTAAAATTAAGTTTGAACCCACATAAAATCACACATACCTGCAATCTGCCCCGCATATGCCCCGCCCCACCCCGCCCCCACCCCCATTGCCATCCCTACGAATGAAAGTGCACCGAAATTCAGAAGAGAGTCCAATCAATCGTCATCATTTTGTGTGAAATTGAATGCACAAATTAAGACCAGCAGGAAGCTTCTTCCAACTTGTTCATAGATTACACTACTAGTGATGGATGCCTTTTTAGATTTAATCCCAATTCATGAAGACTAGTTATCACTTCAAAATTTAGAGCAAGGAAAAAATGCCTATCTTCAGTGGACTCACATGGAAAACACTTTTTTCCTCTGCCTCTGCTGAAAGGCGGAAGAAAGAGCATGATTGTTATTTAAAGAATGGAAGTTGCGTGCTTGAGGAGCTTCTTGCTTTATGCGACGGAAATTGCAGGATTCCCATCCATTACTTCTCTGCCATAGAGATCGAGAATGCAATAAAACACTCTAAAAGCAGAATAGACCTTTCCGATGTGTATATTACAGGCTCGCTGGAAAACCGTCTCATTTTAGTTAGGTTCAACAGATGTCGATTCAACAATATCCACCGAGATATAGCAATTACTGCTCAGATGAGTCATCTCAAGAATGTGCTGAGACTTGTCGGTTGCTGTCTAGAATTTGAAGAACCAGTTATGGTGTACGAATATGTCGAAGGTATTTCTCTTAGTTATCTACTTTTCAGAAAAAGTAATCATGATGATCAAACTAGAAAATCGTTATTATCTTGGGGAAATAGATTACGAATTGCCAATGAGGTCGCTTCTGCAATAGTCTTTCTCCATACCGAATTTACAACCCCCATCATCTACAAAGATCTGAACCCATCGAATGTGATTATAGACGAGAACAGAGGCGTTGCCAAAATATTGGACTTCTCATTGTCCATATCTTTGCCTCCAGGAAAATTGGAAGTAGTAAAAGATATTATTACCTCCAGAAATGGATTTTTAGCTCCAGAATATGCGATTTCGGGTATTGTTACTCAAAAAGCAGATGTCTATAACTTCGGAGTTGTTCTACTTCAGCTACTAACTGGAGAGAAAATGAGTACTCTAAATATAGAGGATCGCGAGTATATAATGTATCATGCAGATTCAGATTTTAAGATGGTAGACATCGAAGAGATCCGTGTAATGGACATAGCAGATTCAGCCATTTTAGAAGAGCATGGAATTGAGATTCGACAACAATTGGAAGATTGTTGGGATCTTGTTAAGAAATGCACAAAGTCAAGGAGAGAAGAGAGACCTTACATGATTGAAATTGCAAAGGAACTACGCCGAATTCACAACTGATTTTGTGCCCTTATATAAGAAATAATTAAGCTCGGCTTTATTATTTTATGCATTCTCTGTTTGGGATATTTGAATTCACACAAAGTTGAAAGTATTTTCTTGAAAATAAGGTACAAGTTCATAGGATAATTAGGTATTATCTCTTCAAATTTTCAAGATAAATTCAGTTTGTTTGTAACGGTTATATCATGTTGGATAGTACTCAAAAGAGATCCATCCATAATAAAATTGTTAATTTAGCATGTTTACTCCTGCCGTTCCATTTTTAACTTGACCAAAATAAAATTTTCTTTTTCTACTTATCCATTCTAGTAAATTAGAACGTACAAAAGAAGTGGTCAGTGCTATTGAGTTAAACGAAAAATTATAGAGAATATTGATTCTCCATTGATAAAGCTTTGAGGAGAAATGAAGAATGTTGTGATTTGGGGAAATGAGTAACTGATTTCATTTCATGAAGATTGCAAAGTATTTATACAAACTCAATAATAAGAAGGTTCTAGAATCCAACTAACTAACAACCAAAATAACTAACTCATCAACAAGGAATAAAATGAATAACAAATCTAACCAACTTAGTTCATCACACTAATTACACTAACTACCCTTGAATAAACTTTATCTTAACACCCCCCCCCCCCTCAAGTTGGAGGTGAGTAGTTCACAGCCAGCTTGTGTAGAATGTTGGAGTGTTTAGTACTCGGCAGTGCCTTAGTCAGTACATCAGCTAGCTGATCATTAGTCGAGATGTGATGGAGTGTGATGAGCCCTTCCTGTAGTTTTTCTCTAACAAAGCAACAATCCACCTCTATGTGCTTTGTCCTCTCATGGAACACATGGTTTTTTGCTATGTGAATAGCTGCATGACTGTCACAAACCACAGATATAGGCAGGTCACATGGTAAATTCAGCTCAATCAGCAGTCTTTCTAGCCACACCAATTCTCCAACAACCTTCCTAACAACTCTGTATTCTGCTTCTGCTGAGGATAAAAATATGGTCGTTTGTTCTTAGACTTCCAGCTCACAGGACTGTCCCTCATGAGCACAACATAACCACTCACTGACTTTCTTGTATCAGGGCATGCTGCCCAGTCTGAGTCACAATATGTAGTGATTGAGCAATCTGCATTATTTGACAAGTGTATCCCTAAACAGGGGTTATTCTTGAGATAGCTCAGAACATGATAAGCAGCCTTGAGATGTGGCTCTCTGGGATTTTGGAAGAATTGACTGAGATGCTGGATACTGAAAGCTATTTCCATCCTTGTGTTGGTCAAAAAATTCATCTTACCTACTAATTTCCTGTAGTATGTGGGATCTGGGATCTGTCAGCAATACACCTTCACCTGCCTTGAGTTTAACCGTGGATTCAAGAGGTGATGACACAGGTATGAAATCTGAACAATCAAACTCATACAACAGGTCTATAGTAAACTTTCTTTGAGAGATTAGAACCCCTGAGTCTTTGTACAAAATCTCCAAACCTAGGAAGTATTGCAGTCTTGCCAAATCCTTAATTTTGAACTCATTATGGAGAGAACTCTTCAAAGTAGTGATCTATATAATATCAGTGTCAGTTATAATCAGTGGCGGATCTAGGATTTAGAGTACGTGGGTGCCAACTAGACCTCCAACCATGGCACCACAAGCCAATTTTATTCACTGGGTGCCACGCTTTATATTTATATAAATATTATATATATATACCTATGTATATGTAGAGTTTCCGTCGAAGTCGGGGGGTGGCGTGGCACCCCCGAGGCCTTCATAGATCCGCCCCTGGTTATAATGACATCATCCACATAGACAGTAAAAAGACTAAAGAACTTCCAATTTTTCTATAGAACATGGAGTAATCACTATCTGAATGAGAATAGCCTTTTGAGTATAAAAATTGTGCCAACTTGTCATACTGATGTGAGGCCAAAACACATATTTTTTTATTATTATTTTCCTCACATTTAGTATTTATATCTATCTTTTTTGAGTTTGAATTTTATGAATTGCGCTAAATAGTATATTTTATTTGTAGGATTAAATTGATGAAAAAAATGAAGAAGTTTGAAACTAAAAAGAATTAAAGATGAAAGATTGAAAAAGAAAATCAATCAAACAACTTAATGAATTAACTTTAATATAATAATAATATTTCATATATGTTAGAAAGTCGCAGAATGCAAGCCAAGAAAGCGTGATATTAGTTGTTGTACCTGCCACGTGTCACAAAGTGAACGCATCAACCAATTATGCGAGGCGGCGGACGAAGCAGTGTTTCAATCGGAATCCAATTCCGTTTGATTTTGTATTCCCAATTTTTTTTGGACTCAATTATTTTATTCAGAGTTTTCTACATCTATAAATAGTCTATAAAAATAATTATTAGATGGAGGAGGAGGAATGTAGAACATAACTTTTGATTTAGGATTTTATCTTTTCTTTCTCTTTTATTTATTTTACATCTTTTATTTGAATGATTCGTTGTAATTGCTCTATGTCTATCTGGAGTTAAACTTCTCGTTCTTGGATTATATTTACTTACAATATGATTGTTTAGTGATTTTGATTCGGCATGATTTGTTTATCATATTAGTTGTTCTTATATTCTTGTGATTACTATTTTAATGCTTGATCACCATTGAAATAAACATATTGTCCGAATTGAACTCAGGAGAGGAATAAGATGATAGAACATGGAATATAAGGAGCATGATTTTCTCTTAATAATTAGGGTTAATTTGTATCAAGGATAGGGATATACCTAGAAACCATGCTTGGTCACTATACAGGAAGAAATCGTAATGCTCGATACTTAATTCATCCTATCCCCGCTCAATGATGTAGTTAGGGTGTTATTTATCGTAGGCGATTAGAGGTCGGGAGACCATGATCATACATTTAACCCTGTGAATCAATAACTAGATAATCAAATAAGTTGATGAAATTGATGCTAAACATGATTGTTAGTTAAATTATAATCCTAGATCGTTTCATTCATTGATTGTGTAAACATCTATCTTTTTTTAGTTAATTGATTTTTAGTTATTTTACCTTTATTTTTAGTTTAGCTAATATATATTCATCTTTGAAACACCCCCCGCCCCCTTTAAATAAATAATTAGAATTAATATAATTTAGTAAAAATAATTAATTGACAAGTCCTTTGGGTTCGATAATCCGATTCTTTTAAGAGCCATTATATTACTTGTGCGACCGCGTACACTTGCGTGTGCAACTGGAAGCAACAAGTTTTTGGCGCCGCTGCCGGGGACTTTGAAATTAATTGTTTTTCTAGATTAAACTTTTTCTTTTTATTTATTTAAGTTTTTTTTTATAAAAAATAAAATAAAAATTAAAAGATAAATTTTTTTTTCTTATGTGTCACTTTTTTTTTTTTTTTTTGATCTTGTTTTTGCAGATTATGGAAAGTCTGAGTACCCAAGAATTTGAAGCAAAGGAGCACGTTTGAGCTTAAGTGTGGTGTGACGACCCTTGATGAAAATTAAGAGAACATGCTACTAGCTAGCCTAAAGGCCACAGGGAGTTTTCTAACCCTTGTTTTAAATTTTATTTGATGCTTTGGGGACATAACATCTTTTTAAGTATGGGGTGGAGGAATGATTCCTATTTTTTACTGTTTTATCGAGTCTTTTCTTTTTTCAGGATGGGTTCCTTGGCTTTTGTTTTCGGTTATTTTCCTGAGGATAGTCTCTTTGAATCGAGTGTCTTTTATTTTTTTTTAGGAATAAGGTTTTTTTATTATTTTTGAGAGAAAAAGAAAAGACCCTTTAGAGTGGTGTGATACTTGCTATTAGGTCTAATTTTTGAATAGTACTTTCTTGTGAATTCTTGATAAAAAGAATGCAGACTCTTTGACACCTAAGCTCATCGTTGTGACTTTGTATATAACTTATTTTATTTTGTAGTTTGTAATGATCATGTCTCTCTTAGAAGTGGAATTGATCCATCTTGATTGATACTTGTGTCATGTGTGGTGAGATTTTATATACTCCGTGTTTTGCATCTTAGTCTAGAACCTGCTCTGCATGTTATTGAAGCGAAATAAAAAGTGTTGCTTTGTTTAGGAGATGATAATAGGCTTTATTTGATTTGTCTGATAAATTTTAGCCTTTTCAGATATTTTATTACTAGTTAGCCCTTCTGAGCCTGTGGACTTTTGTTGGTAGCCATATTTTGCCCTTGACTATTTTGTTGAATCCCTACTTTTTGCACCTTGCTTCCTTGAGCATTATAGCATAGACTTATTCTAATTGCTAATTCTAAAGAAAAAGGGATGATTGAGTGAAAAAGTAATCAATGATAGTTACATAGTGCTTAAAAAGCACTCTTTGAAAGAATGTGATGTGAAAAAAAAAAGATGAACAAAAGAAGTTACTTTGATGATGGCTCTGGTCCTTCCAAGGCGTGCACCTTAACGCATGTAAAATACGTAAGTTGAGGGTGGTTATTATGAAGGAAAACTTTTAAGAAAAATAGAAAAAAAATGATTGAAACATTCTTGAGATGATGAGAATTACTTGTGAAATAATTGTTGAAGAGACGGTTGAAAATAAAGAGAAGAAAATAATGGGTGATGAAGTCTAAAATTGCAAAGTGCTTAGGGAAGTGTAAGTCACTATTATATAGTCTTTCTACCCGTCCCCTAGCCTACATTACAACCCGTTAAAGTCCTATTTGATTCTATTCAAGCATGCTTAATTAGTGGAGATGTACATAATGGGCAAGCCTATGGTTCTTTGTGCATACATGTGAATTTTATTTCTGAGTGCGAGTTGTTCTTTGATGTTAAGTCCTTAATTTATATTCAATCTTTTGAATCGAGTGTGTGGACTATTTCTTTTTGTGAGGGCACTTGTTTCATGATAGATAAATGATTTTATTAGCTTTCTTTGATGAGAGTAGGTGAGAAAGCTTAAATTTGATGAGTTCGGAGTCCTTTCTTGAGGTTAGGAGGTTAGAGGTTTGATGGTTATTTGTATATCTTGCATAATGATCGAGAAGTGTACTTGATGTTTTGAAATTTGTAGATGGCCTTATTGTTTGTAGCAATGATTTTTGAGATGACCTTTAATGTTTGCTCGAGGACGAGCAAAAGTTTAAGTGTGGGGTAGTGATGTGAGGCCAAAATACATATTTTTAATCATTATTTGCCTCACATTTAGTATTTATATCTATTCTTTTTGAGTTTGAATTTTATGAATTGTGCTAAATAGTATATTTTATTTGTAGGATTAAATTAATGAAAAAATGAAGAAGTTTGGAGCTAAAAATAATTAAAGATGGAAGATTGAAGAATGGATTAACTTTAATATAATAATAATACTTCACATATGTTAGAAGGTTGCAGAATGCAAGCCAAGAAAGCGTGATATTAGTTGTTGTACCTGCCGTGTGTCACAAAGTGAACGCATCAACCAATTATGCGAGGCGGCGGACGAAGCAGTGTTTCAATCGGAATCCAATTCCGTTTGATTTTGTATTCCCAATTTTTTTTGGACTCAATTATTTTATTCAGAGTTTTCTACATCTATAAATAGTCTATAAAAATAATTATTAGATGGAGGAGGAGGAATGTAGAACATAACTTTTGATTTAGGATTTTATCTTTTCTTTCTCTTTTATTTATTTTACATCTTTTATTTGAATGATTCGTTGTAATTGCTCTATGTCTATCTGGAGTTAAGCTTCTCGTTCTTGGATTATATTTACTTACAATATGATTGTTTAGTGATTTTTGATTCGGCATGATTTGTTTATCATATTAGTTGTTCTTATATTCTTGTGATTACTATTTTAATGCTTGATCACCATTGAATAAACATATTGTCCGAATTGAACTCGGGAGAGGAATAAGATGATAGAACGTGGAATGTAAGAAGCATGATTTTCTCTTAATAATTAGGGTTAATTTGTATCAAGGATAGGGATATACATAGAAACCATGCTTGGTCACTATACAGGAAGAAATCGTAATGCTCGATACTTAATTCATCCTATCCCCGCTCAACGATGTAGTTAGGGTGTTATTTATCGTAGGTGATTAGAGATCAGGAGACCATGATCATACATTTAACCCTGTGAATCACTAACTAGATAATCAAATAAGTTGATGAAATTGATGCTAAACATGATTGTTAATTAAATTATAATCCTATATCGATTCATTCATTGATTGTGTAAACATCTATCTTTTTTTAGTTAATTGATTTTTAGTTATTTTATCTTTAGTTTTAGTTTAGCTAATATATATTCATCTTTGAAATCCCCCCCCCCCCCACCTAAATAAATAATTAGAATTAATATAATTTAGTAAGAATAGTTAATTGACAAGTCCTTTGGGTTCAATAATCCGATTCTTTTAAGAGCCATTATATTACTTGTGCGACCGCGTACACCTGCGTGTGCAATTGGAAGCAACACATACCACTGTCTACTTGCTTGCTTCAGCCCATACAAGGATTTCTTGAGCTTACAAACCAAACCTGTATCTGTCACCATGAGACCAAGAGGCATGTCCATATACACTTCCTCATGGAGGTTTCCATGAAGGAAGGCCTTATTCACATCTAGTTGGTACATGTCCCAACCTTTCTTGTCAGCCAGACTGATTAAAATCCTGATTGTAGTCATTTTAACTATTGGGGAAAAAGTTTCATTGTAATCAATGCCAGCTTGTTGAGTGTATGCCTTCACAATTAGTCTAGCTTTCAATCTCTCCATTGTGCCATCAGCCTTGTGTTTAACTTTGTAAACCCACCTACATCCAATTGCCTTCTTTCTAATGGGTAGTTTAACAAGATCCCATATCTCATTAGCATACAGTGCCTCAAATTTTGATGTCATAGCTGCCTGCCAAGCAGGATCAAATGTTGCCTCTTCATATGAGGATGGTTCAGTGTCATGGAAAAGGCCTTTAACACTGTGTTGACTGTCTTGTTTAAAACTTGTGAGAGAACAAGAATGAGTGATGGGTGCAAAGTGAGAGGATGGGGTTGATGAAGGCTAAGTGTGAAAAGATTGCAAGGAATAATTGTATTCTTTCAAGTAAATGGGGATGATGTGGGGCCTACTGAACCTTCTAAGGTTTAGTGTTTGGGTTTGATGTTGTACAGTGGTGTCAGGTAAGACATGTCCAGTTGAACTAGGTTGTCCATTTGTTAAAGGTGAAACAAGGTCTAATAACTGTTCAAAAGCTGATGGTGGAGATGTTCGCGAAGGCAAGTCAGTATTAGTGACATTAAAATTAGTATCATCATCATCCAACACAGTAGCTTTGTTAAAAATGTCATAAGTGGAGTTTACATGCTTGAATTAGTATGTAAAGTTCTTAATATTGTGGAAAAACTAGGGTTAGTTTCAGACTTAGACAAGGCAAAATGAAAGACTCATGAAATGTTACATCCCTAGAAACATGTATCCTCTTGGTGCTTAGATCTAGGACTTTATAACATTATGTGTTGAAAGGATATCCAATGAAAATGTGAGGTGTGGATCATGGATAAAATTTGTACTTATGAGTCTTTATGGTAGGAAAACATAAACACCCAAAGGACCTAAGGTGAGAGTAAGTGGGAGGCTGGTGGTATAATATTTCAAAAGGTGTTTTATTGTGGAGAACTGTGTTGGGAAGCCTATTGATTAAGTAAGTAGCTGTCAAAATGCATTCTCCCCAATATGTGATGGGAAGTTTGGATTGGTATAGAAGTGCTCTAGCAACCTCCAGAAGGTGTTTGTATTTCCTTTCCACCACACCATTTTGTTGTGGTGTGTAAGGACAAGTCTTTTGGTGTATTATTCCCTTTGCTTGGAAATACATGTAGGTTTCATTATTGGTAAACTCTGTACCATTGTCAGTTCTTATTAACTTGACAGTGGTTTTGAACAGATTTTCAACAAGTGATATGAAGGATTTTATGGTTTGAAGAGTGTTGCTTTTGCAACTGAGAAGGTTAGTCATGTTGATTTACTAAAATCATCAACTATAGTTAAAAAATACTTGTAGTTATTGTGGGTTAAGGCATGGTATGATCCCCATAAATCCATGTGAAGAAGGTCAAATGTATTGGTGCTAGAGACAATGGTCTTGGCTGGAAAAGAGAGTCTGATTTGTTTGGCCTTAAGGCACATAATGCACATGAAAGGCTGTTTTGGTGAGAAGGTTATGGGAATGGTAGAAATACTGTTCATTTTTACAAAAGGAACATGTCATAGCCTATTATGCCACAAGTAATCAACATTGTTTCCATTAGACAAGCATGTTATGACAGGACCACGCAATTTAGAAGAGACAGTATCAGAATCACAGGTAGGAAACACATTATTATTGCTTAAACAGGTGGATCTTACATTTGTAGCCTTACAAGTGGTTATACTAGAAATGTTATGCAAAACATTACATGAATTTACTATTGGAAGAAACAACAGTAAAATCAGAAAAACAAGGTAAAGAATTGGAAATAGGTGCAGCAGAAAAAGTAGAGACCGATGCAGAAATGAGAGTAGAGCATGTAATGTGACACCTTGAGCACAGATAATAGAGCCTATTTTGTGCTCTACCAATCTCCAGAGGGCTCTTCAGTGAAGGGCCCTGCATGAAACTAAAAAAACTATTGAAACTGACGTTTCCTTTCAGGTGTGAAACTAAACAATGAACTGATATCAGGTTGAATTTAAAACTAGGCACAAAAAACACTTTATACAAAGTAAGTGAAGGATTCATATGTATATCACCAATTTCTGTCACCTTTAATTTATAGCCATTTGGAAGGGTAATTAGGAAAGGACTGGCTAAGGTTTGTGAGTAATGATTTTGTGAATGTCCTGTGGTGTGTGGCCACTGAGTCTATAATCCAAGAATCAAAAGAGAATCTTAGGCATTTACATGACAAATTTCCAATATCATTAATTGAAGAGTAGTACGCTAAGATACCTGCAAAGTTAACAGCTCCACCACTCAAGTTTTTCCCAGATTCCTTTGCAGTGTTGCTTCCTTCTGGAATCTGAATGTGTTCCAGTAGGTTTACCACCTGATGAATTTGTTGTTGAGTCAGACTTTTTTCATGCATTTTTCCTTTTCCTTTGCCTACTTCATGGTTTATGCCATAGGTATCTTCCAGAAGTTCCTCAGAAAAACCATTGACAGTAGCTGCTATTCCTGCATTCTTTCCCTTAGTAAACTTGAAATCATGAGGAAAACCATGTAGATTGTAACACTTTTCTTTGATATGACCAGTCTTCTTACAATAGTCACAAAAGAGATTAGACCTGTTAGGAGTTCTACTGTTGCCCCCATTGTTCCTATAAGAAGCATAGTTAGTCTTGAAATTGGTAGTAGTACTGGCAACATTCACATGAAAAAAAGTGGAGTCCAAATTGAACTTGTTGTGAGGTAATGGATTCATCATCAAGATGCTGCCTCTCACAATGGTGTAAACTTTTTTCAATCCCATAAGGAATTGAATAAGTTTCCTATCCAACTCTGCCTTGTGCATTTTCGATTTACTAGTACATGTGCATTGTGAATTCGTGTCCAATGTGTTAAGCTCCTCCCATAATTTCTTAATTCAGGTATAGTACCCAGTAATATCCAAGCTCCCCTGACTGAGGTCATTGATTTCGCGCTGAAGTTGATACAATTTTGCTCCATTAATTTGATCATACCTGTCCTCTAATTCGATCCAAAGCTCTCTTGCATTGTCTACGTATTGCAGGCTATCTCTGAGATCTTTGGACGGAGAATTCAAAATCCAGGAAGTGACCATATCATCGCACCTCTCCCACTGAGGAAAATCATATGAATCTGGAGATGGTCTTTGCACTTTCCCATTGATGAAACATGTTTTGTTCTTTACTGATAGGCCTCGAAGAACAGCTCGTCTCCATGAGCGATATCCAAATCCATCGAACATGACAGGGACGATTATAGACCCAACATTCTCGAAAGGATGAATATAGAACACACTAGTTAGATCCATAGAAACAGGGACTGGTGGTTGATTGCCATTTGAAGTTCCTTCCTGATTATTGCTCTCCTCCATTTTGTGTGAAGTAGAACTACTGAAAGAAAAAGGACGAAACTAAAAACGATTTGAACTGCGGAGAGTGAAAGAGAACTGTCACGGCTCTGATACCATATTGACTTAAACGAAAAATTATGGAGAGTATTAATTCTCCATTGATACTGATCTGAAGCTTTGAGGAGAAATGAAGAATGTTGTGATTTGGGGAAATGAATAACTGATTTCATTTCATAAAGATTGCAGTGTATTTATACGGACTCAACAATAAGAAGATTCTAGAATCCAACTAACTAACAACCAAAATAACTAACTCATTAACAAGGAATAAAATGAATAACAAATCTAACCAACTTAGTTCATCACACTAATTACACTAACTGCCCTTGAATAAACTTTATCTTAACAAGTGCAACGTGTTGGTTGCACTGAGTGACCAAGGATGCCATAATATATATATATATATATATATATATATATATATATATCTTGGAATAAATATTTGTCCATGATTGAATATCGTTTGAACTTATTGAGATTAAGTTTCAAAGTTTGATTACGTACATGTGATTATTGTTTTTATTGTATGGGATACAAACATGTAATGAAATGTGTAGCGCCAAATACTTTCTTATAGAGGATTCTCGTAAACGTATGTCTCTTTCATTCATTTTAATTAATATCCCTCTTGAAAGTAGAAAGTATAATTGTAAAGTGAGAAACCACACTAAAATTGTTTTTCAAATGTATTAGCCTCTTAGAAGTTCAACTGAATCTTTACGAATCAATTAAAGCATATTAAATCGAACAAACCCATGTATATTATTCAACATATGTTTGGGACACTGCATATTTATATGGGAAAAGAGTCAAATATGCCCCTAAACTATGCGAAAATGTCTAAGATATACCCCTCGTTTGAAGTTTGGCTCATATGTGCCCTCGCCGTCCAACTTTTCGCGCGTATATGCCCTTGTAGACGTTAGTTGCTTTGCTGGAAATAACCAACTCATTTTGAATTTCTTTAACTAACAAATGGAATTGCCACATTCCCTTTTAATGACCACGTGACATTTGTTTATATTTAAAAAGTGAATACACCTCTTTTAAATAGAAATTCCGACCCGTAAATTATATCCGACCCAAATTTCAGAAACACAAATAGATTGTGAAGAAGACACCAAATCCAATATTGAAGAGCGTAATGCTATGGATACAACTTTTGAAAATCTTCCACCCAATATAGTGGATCCTACCATTTTCGAAGAGCATGTCAACAACAATTGGAAGACTACTTGGGTCTTGTTAAGAGATGCACAACTTACAACAGAGAAAACAGACCATACATGATTCATGTGGCAAGGGAATTACACCGAATTGAGAAATGCTTTCGTGCCCTCACTATTGGTCAAAATAAAATGTTTGTTTTAATACATGAGGTGGAAAAAAAGGTTTGCTTCTGTCATATTTATGGACTTTTGTGCTCTATTTGGAATGCATCTAACTTGATCATTTTGTTTACAGACTAAAAAAAGTGAGACCATGTTATTAACTTTCATTAGTTTCAGCCTATGCAACTGCTTATATTTACCGTTTTCCTTGTTAACCGGGCATTGTGTTGTGTGTCACCACCTCCCACCTATCCTACACATTCTATTTAAGGTGCACGGTGGATTGTCACTTTTCAGCTCATGCTAAAGGTCCTCTCCAGTCTCCACTAGGAACACAGAGAATTTCTCTAATTGTAACATATTGATAGGTTTTGTACAGTCAAGCTGGAGAATCTTACAAGAGCTAGGCTAGGTTTTAGTAGTTATAATTGTTAATTTGTAATTACTAGTTGGAGGCTGCAACTTTAATCCCTGCATTTACGTAGTGCTACTATATAAGGTGACTACTACTGGGAAGACACATAATCAAATAGCATCCCTTGGGCATTACAAAATTTAACAGAGAATAAAAACAAAAGCAGTATGAATTTCTATTAATTCCTAGAAAAAATTAATTCGTTATCACAATTCACAAGCATAAACCTCAGTTCATAGCGATATGATTTATCAGTGTCCACACAAAAAAGACCAACCAAGGTAGGAAAAGCAAAAGTATAGAATTGAAGTTACAGTAAAAGATTCCATCAAGGGTAATATAAGTGCCTGTTGCATAGCACAATCTTTAGCATCTCTATGAAGCACCCTCGACACCACTGCTAGAGGGATTAGTGACTTGTCTATAACACCAGTTTACAATTCCTGCAAACTGTATGAAGGTTTTTGAATCACAATTTATGCCATTAGCCATAAAGAAAGGAGACAAGACAATCCATTTTTTTGTCTCTGGAATAATTAGAGTAAACTTTTGGGATAATTTCCTTGTTTTAGCTGGAGACGAGACAAGACAAATCTCAAATGATCTAAATTACTAGTAGCATGTTCATCCAGATGAGGATTAGCTCTAAAAAGAGGGAGTTATGCTTATTATAGGTCCACGAACCTTACTTTCATTAAGAAGCAAAAAGAGGAAACCTCACATGGCATAGGGTGAAAGACAAACAACTTAAGAGAGGGCACGCCAGGAACTAGAACTACATATTGAACCACAACAATTTAGAATCTTAGATTGACTTGTGTGATCACCCCTTCCAAACCATCTCAAGAAACTTGTAACACTTTTAATTAGTTAGAGTACTTGAATGGACATAAAACACCTAGGGTATCTTAGAGAACAGCTATACAGTGGCAGCACTGGAAAGTGGATTGTGATAAGTTAGCAAAATACCAGCTGTCAATTAAATAGTACTCCCTGTGTCCCATTTTATATGTCACCTTTTTACTTTGCACTTGCATTAAAAAAATAATGCAACTTTACCCTTCTACCCTTATTTAATTTTTTTGGAACTCAAGTTTTCAATCAATGAATATGAATTAATTTGTTTTGATTAATTAATTTGACCAATGAACATGAATCATTTACTTTAACTTTTCTAAATTGGTCAAATGTATGTTTTCAATGCTAATAACTCACAAGGGTAAAAAAGGAACAATATGCTAATTTATGCATTGATTTTATGAAATGACAAGTATTATGAACCAACTATTTATAGAAATGAATGACATATAAAATGGGACGGAGGGAGTATTTGAGTACAATTTAATAACCTAAACTAACTTACATTGGTGAATTTCAGTATTTGGAACCCAAGAAAGACAGGCAATGAAGAACTTGATCAAGAATGATTGAAAAAATGGAAGTTGGAGCAAAAGATTAAGAAAAGAGAAAGACACAAAAATCATGCCCACGTTTTGTGGAGCCAGTAGAAGAACTTGAATTGTGGATAAGTCTGAGAATGAGAAGATCTGATTCAGTCCATGAAAATAAATGGCTAGACGAAATTGCCCCACAAAATTGAGAAGTCTGGAGTTAGCAGAAAAACATAGAGACGAAATGACCACGATTTAGCTCCAGGAAAATCACCTGAAACTTGAAGAAACAAAACCTAAGGAAAAGCAAGAGAAACGTGGACACAAAAATATTTAGGCCCCACGAAATTGTGAGCAAGGGGCATTTTAGTCCCAATGTATCTATAAATAGGAATTAGGTTATCTTCTTGGAAAGTTTTCAATCTTTTAAGTATTGAGGAGCAGTCATAGCTAATATTTGAAGGATTTGGAGACTTTTCACCTGGAGTTTGTGTTAACCAACTAAAGTACTTAATTGCCTGAGTTAAATTAAAACTGATTGCAACAAACTCACACACCTAACTACAGTTAACTAAGTCAACTCCTTAAGATAAACCAAAATATTTAATCCAGAACAGAGTAATTAATTGATAGGGTGAAGACATTAGGTAGAACTTGACAAACAATGGCGATGAAAGTGCTTGGAAATTCAGAAGAGTCCAATCAATCGCCATCATTTTGTGTGGATTCAACACGCAAATAAAGACCAACAGGAAATTTCTTCCAACTTGTTCATAGATTACACTAGTGATGAGGGTGTGCCTTATTAGATTTAATCCGAATGCACATATCCTAGTGGACACCAAAGAATAGAGACTTCAAAATCAGCACAAGGTATTGCAAGAAAAAATGTACTTCTTCAGGATACTAACAAGGAAAAAACTTTTTTCCTCTGCCTCAGCAGAAAGGCGGAAGAAAGAGGAGGATTGTTATTTAAAGAATGGAGGTGCAGTGCTAGAAGAGCTTCTTGCCTTATGCGATGGAAATTGCAGAATTCCCATCCGTTATTTCACTGCCACTGAGATCGAGAGGGCAATAAAACACTCTAAAAGCAAAATGAAGTTCTCCCATGTGTCTATGGTTACAGGCTCACTGGACAACCGCCCCGTTTTAGTTAGGTTCAGTAGATGTCAATTCACCAATATCCACCGAGATATAGCAATTACTGCTCAGATGAGTCATCTCAAGAATGTGCTGAGACTTGTTGGTTGCTGTCTAGAATTTGAAGAACCAGTTATGGTGTATGAATATGTTGAGGCTATAACTCTCAGCGATCTACTTTTCAGAGAGGGTGATCATAAGACTAAAAGATCATTATCTTGGGGAAAGAGATTACGAATTGCCAATGAGGTCGCTTCTGCAGTTGTTTTTCTCCATACAGAATTTACAACACCCATCATCCACAGAGATATAAAGCCTCACAAAGTGATAATAGATCAGAACAGCGGCGTTGCCAAAATAATAGACTTCTCATTGTCCATATCATTACCTCCAGGGGAATTGGAGGTACAAGATGCTGTATTGTGCGGAACATTTTGGTATTTAGATCCAGAATACGCCTCCCTGGGTATTGTTACTCAAAAAACTGATGTCTACAGCTTCGGAGTTCTTCTCTTTCAGTTATTAACCGGAAAGGAATCTCTTGATAGTATGCAATCCAATACTGAAGAAGGTACTGTTATGGATAGAGTGGATTCTAGAATTTATGAAGAAACAACAAATTTTAAAGATCCAAATCCACCAACCATGGTTGAGCTCTACATTAAAGAGAGTAATGCAATAGATATAGCAGACCCTACCTTTTTGGAACAGCACGGTATTGAGATTCAACAACAATTGGAAGACTACTTGGATCTTGTAAAGAAATGCACAACGTACAAAGGAGAAAACAGACCATATATGATTCATGTTGCTAAGGAATTACGCCGAATTGAGAACTGCTACCGTGCCCTCACTATTTATCAAAATTAAATATTTGTTTTAATACATGAGGTGTAAAAAGAAGTTTGTTTATACCGTCATATTTATGTTGAACAATAGTCAATAGATGAGATCTGCAGACAATGAAATTGCCCATTTAGTTTTTAGGACGTGGGAAAAAGTTACTACTAAATGCTAGAACCGACTTTTGTGCTCTATTTGGACTGAATCTAAGTGTATTGTGTTTCAATTATCACACACTTTGCTGCAGATATTATTTTTTTCTTGTAGGCTCTACACTACTTTTCGTATTACTGTTATACTTTCTTCATTGTTTTCCTTTTTTTTACTTGAGTTTGACGCACTTGAGCCGAGCGTGTTTCACAAACAGCCTCTCTACTTCAGTTCCACGAGGTAGCAGTAAGGCCTGCATACACTCTACTCTCTCCAGAACCCACTTAGTGGGATTTCACTGGGTATGTTGTTGTTGTTGGATTGAATCTAATTGATCTTTTTGTTTGAATACTAAAATAAAGTGAGACCATGTTAGTTTTGTGACTTACATCCAATTACCTTTTAGTAGTTTCAGACTATGCCACTGCTTATATTTACACTTGATTTTACCTTTTTCCTTGTTAATCAGGCATAAGACATTTCAGTGCTTACGAAACCAAGTATCCAAATTCTTCATACACAAGATACAGGTTGTTGTTTTTTGAGGAAGATAAAATCCAATGTTATCAAAGGCCCGCTTAAGCCCTGAAAGCGAGGCTCAAAACATGTTGAGCGCTTCACCTCGCTTTATGTGCGCTTCAATGTCGACATCAAGGTTCTAAGGCAAACTTTTCCTTGCCAATGAGCCTCTTATGAAGAAGTGACACTGAACAATTGATATTTCACTTTATCATAAAAAAATTCAATTTCTTTGGTCATAAATGTGTCATTCATGTTTATAATTATTAGTCTTGGACTAAACATATATATTTGTATTTTTTTCTCCCTTTGCGCCTTTTTTCAGTAAAGCTCACACTTTATTTGCGCTTTGCGCTTAAAGCCCCCACGAACCTTAGAGCTTTTTTGCGCTTTTCGCCTTTGATAACACTGGTTCGACCCATTAAAACAAAATGTAAGATGGGATTGTAACTTTTCAGCTCATGCTAAAGGTCCTCTCTACTAAAAAAACAGACAGATTCTCTGATTTTAACATATTGATAGGTCTTGTATAGTAAAGCTGGAGAATTTATCATGAGCTAGGCCAGGTTCACATAGTTTTTTTTTGAGAAACTTACAAAAATATACTATATTAAAAAAATATTTACCATTTATAGCATTAACATTTTTTTTTCACTTGATCACTTTTAATACATTTAGGGGTTAGGGATAGAAATAAATAGTGATTGAATAAAGTTTTTATATCTTGTTTGGTTGCCATGTTTGGGACAACTTATCCCACCATTTATATCATAGTGATGAGATAAGATATCCCAGGATAGCTAACTCCAACATAACTTATCCTGGCATAACTTGTTCTCAACCAATCGACCTCTTATAATACAGTTTTAATACATATTACAAAGAACAATTTATTATTCACATATGATACAAATTTTATTGATGGATAATACATTTATCACACATTTTAATACACTTATAATACAATGTGTCAATTTCATACCAAACAAACATAATATATTTTAAAAAAATAGTTATAATACATATATATTGCATACATAATTCATTTTTAATACATATTGCAGATTTTGCTATGTATTGCTATAAATGGTAATAAGTAAAAAGTATCGCTAAAATCAGTAATTATTTATTAAACGGTACCAATCCAAGTAATTTTCCCCTTTTTTTTTTTTTTTTTTTTGCTAAGAGGCTCACGTAGTTATAATTGTGAGTTTGCGATGACTACTCGGAAGCCACAACTCTAATCCCAGCGTTTATGCAGCTACTATATAGATGGTGATTACTACTGGGAAGGCACATAATTAAACAGCATCTTTTAGGCATCACAAAATTTAACACAAAAGCAGTGTGAATTTCTCTTGATTCCTAGGAGAAACTACTTTGTTATCACAAGCATACAATATCAAGTTAGTTCAAGAGAAGGGCGATTAGTGACTTGTCTATAACACCAGTTTGCTGATGCTGCAAACCCTCCAAAGGTTTTTGAATCAAAATTGACTCTATAGAGAAAGGAGAAGGGGCATTAACAATAGATATATGTAGATGATAAACTTTTTGCGAATCCACTGAAACGAGCAAAGGAAATTGCCTTCTTCCACAGGAAACAAACCATTTCAATCTCTGGAATAATTAGAGTAAGCTTTCGGGATAATTTCCTTGTTTTAGCTGGAGACAAGACAAGCCATGGAGCCAATTCTCAAATGATCTAAATTACTAATAGCCTATTCATCCAGATAAGCATTAGGTATAAAAAGAGGAAGTTATGCTTATTACAGGTCCACGAAACTTGCTTTCACTAAGAAGCAAAAACAGGAAACTTCACATGGCATAGGGTGAAAGACAAAAAACCTAAGAGAGATACACCAGGAACTAGCACTACAAATTGAACCACAACAATTTAGAATCTTAGATTGACTTGGGTGTGACTACCAAGTAAATTAGAGGAAGACAAGAGGCACAAGATTTTCAACTTAGATCCTGGGATACGCGATAAAAATCACCTTTAAAGGATCAACCAATCCACGACGTGCGTCATGTATGCTCATCAATATTATGCAAACTTTGCAAGCTCATATCTAAGGGGATAAAATTTCATGTCATACAAACTCCTAAATCAAAATCTTCATGATTTCACTGGCTCCAAGAATAAAATGATCTCTTTTGAGGAACCATTCCCAAGTTTCTGTAGGGCTAAGTTGTAACTTTGAGGGTCTTCATTTCAAAACCACGTTCTTTCTTGGGACAATTTAAGGATGGTGGGGAAGTAGGTGAGTGAATGTATCTCCTTGCATGAAACCAGATATTAATTGAACACTTAAACCTTAGTAACATAAAGATCTAGCAAATGCAAGCTCTTCAATTCTCATAAAACTACAAGGTGTCAGTAGATGGTAAACTGTAAACATATTTCAAAAATGATTTACCCATAGGCATAACAAAACTTTATTTAGATACACTTTTAGGGCAACTGATTCTTTTATCCAAATCATAAAGCAGCCACCATAACACAGCCTATGCCCCTTTTGTTTTAAAAAAAAAAATGATAAATACATAAGTACATAATACAGCCTATGTCGCAAAGCAAAGCCAATCTCATGCCCGGATTAAAGAGAAACAATGCTAAGTTGACAGTCAGCATAAAAACAATCTAATTATAATGAATCAATGATGCAATTTGATATTTAAGCGGAGAAGGGAAGAGCGGCCCACCCCTTATCCCGAATTTCGAAGGGTGGGATTGGTCCTAAAGTTGGTCCAGACAGATTTCTCAGTCATCAAACAAAAAGCAAACTAATTATAATAAAATTGTGATAATCCTCCAGATCATATAGTCAACCCAACTATTTTTTAATTCGAATGTAGTTTATCCATCGATTTATACTGAAAAAGGCATAAACAAAACACAAAGACAACTTTAAAGGTCCTGAATTTTTCACCAAGTCATACAACAAACACCATATTTATTATGCAATAATCTTTTTTCAGCAAGCATAAAGTACAAAACTTTAAAAAGTACTGAGCCAATTACCACTTGGAAAACTAAGCTTCTCGTGCAGAAATCATTCCAGCCTTTCTTGCATAAGCGAAAATGCCACCAGCTTCAATGACAGGACCAGCATCACCAATAGGCTTCAATTTATACTCTTTCCCAGTTGTATGATTAATCAATCTACTATCCCCAATTTCAACAGTCAGCACATCACCAGTCTTACACTCCTCACAAATCCTCTTTTCCGACTCGAGCGGATAAACTTCGCCAGTAGAAACTGAATTCCTGAAAAAGATCCTCGCATACGACTCCGCCACCACCGCCAATACACCAGCTGCCCCTAGAGCAACCGGCGCGTGCTCACGCGATGACCCGCACCCAAAGTTGTCGCCACCTATGACGATGGAGTACTTTGACGTGAATTCACCCGGTTCGACGAAACGGGTTTGGTACGATGAAGGGAGTCCACATAGAGCGTACGACCCGAGTTTCTTGTACTCATCTGGATTTGAAGGTACAAGGGTTAGGTATTCTGCTGGAATGATTTGGTCAGTGTCGATATTGTCTCCAAGGACGTAGCAGAGGCCGTGAAATGTGGTGGCGGTCTTTGTGGTTTCCGGTGTAGTAGAGGCGGCGGCGGAACGGAGAGGTGCGACAGTGGAGTTTTTCGGAGCTGAGACGAAATGGGAGATTAAGGGGTTATTGGAAGAGATTGATGGGAATTTGACGGAGGGGAGAGGGTTAATAGAGGATGCACGTGGTTGGAACGGAGAGGATTTGAAGGTGGTGATGGAACTGGAAAGAGCTGTTGAAGCCGCCATTGATGAAAGCTCGGAGTGGCGTTGAAATGGAGATTGCTAATTTTTCGTTGAAAACTAAAACGTGGGCAGACATCTTATTAGCTATATTGGGCCTTGGAATTTTTAGCTATTGGGCTTGCAATAGATCAGATTAGCAGGAGAGCCGCCAATTTGATTGGACCAGTGCGACTATTTTTTCCAAATTCCTAAAATTAGGTGGAATCCAGATACATTTCAAAACGTTTTAATACATCATGTCTCAATTTTGGATATATCCATCAACGTCTCGATACATTACGTTGCAGTTTTGAATATATCACTCAACAACTTGATACATTGCGTACGTCCCGATACATCGTGTAAATTGATGTATCTGATCGATACATTACGTAAAGTAATGTATACGAGAATATGAGAGAATAGGTACTTTTGATATGGTAGGAAATTTTAAAGCATATGATAAAATAAAAGTTGTGTATTTAGGTAATTTGTCATATTTAATGTCTGGGACGGTGCAAAAAAAGTATTAGAATTTCATAAATAGCAAAAAGAAAAATACATAATAAGATTTTATAGCTATAGTTTTCGTAATTATAGTCCCATTTGCTATGGAGACTTCCATTTGTATATTTTGGTCATTTTTTAAAAAAAAAAAAACTATACAAAATATGTTTTTGAAGTAACAGACATAAAGAGCGTAATTCGATTACGAAAAAAAAATTAATTTTTACAATTCACGCAATTTGTATTTGAATATAAGTTGTTTCCTTTAGTGACTCCTTCAACAAAAAGAATACCTTACTAACTAGGTTCGTGAAATCGAAGAAGCTTCAGTAATATAAACATTTTCAAGCAATTTGATTTTCGATTAATCAACATCATGTAATGTATTTTGTATATTGAATTCGTTGTTTTAAATGCTCAAAGTAAGATGAAATGAATTTTTTTGTCAATTAATTTTTTCTTGAACTCGTGTTTTGAATTTTATAAGTGCATTATGATACTAAAAAATTGTTTGGATTGTATATTGTGATATCAACATGAAACTTACAATTGATTAGTACGTACATTCATATACAATTTCATTTGGGATCGAATAACAAAATTCTATTCTATTTGGATTAGTTGTTGGTTGTAGATTTGACAAGTAATAGATAAACGTATACATAATTTGATTTGTACCTTTTTGGAATTGTTGAATTCAAAAGGATGATTTATTTGTTTTTGATAAAACTGGTCTGCATTTGTATATAAGGCAATTTGTATAGATATATAATCTGTAATGTATCTGGTATATCTATATATGTATCTGGTAAACGTATCTAATATATGTATATGTGTATATATATAAGGCATTACAAATAATAAATGAATTATTTATAGTTATTTTTCAAGTTCAGAAATCTCTTCCTTGACTATTTTGATTATGAATTTTGACAAAGATAAAAATTGTTACGTTGATTATTATACTATGAAGGGGATCGTCTTCAAGGAAAATGCAACATATAATGAGTTGTATAATACAATTGCAAATTAACTTAATGTTGATGTAACTAGCAAAATACTGAAAATACAAATATACTTATTATATACAAATATTTGTAACTCGGTGAAACAGCCATACTTTAATTAAAATATTCCATCCATCCCAATAGGGATTGAGCACAGATTTTGTTCTGTGAGAGTATCATTATTTTGAATAAAAAATACTATTGTAATAAAATATTACTCTGAATTACATTTTATACTCATCACAAGTTAACTTTTGTTTGTTAGAATTTTCAAATAAAATATTACGTAAACCGCTACTATACATTATTTTTGTTTCAAAAGATTGTATTGGTGTTGACGTGTTGTTAATTATTGTATAATGAATAATTATAATATTCCAATTAGTGACTCCATGAGCTAATGCAAAGATTGAAAATGAAGAAAGCGGTTGAAGTATTTGAAGATTCACACTGCCACCTCATGACCATGGATAAATTAAGTAGGTTCGGAATTATAAAGCTCTTTGGAAAGCTTTGCATAATTGATGAGCAAGGGACGGAGCTAGTAGCCTACATGTCGATTTGGTCGAACTTAATAGATTTTGTTCGAATAATTTATTTATATTATTAAATTCATTAAATACGTATAGATATTAAATTTAGAACTTAGTTATTAAGAACTTAAAATCGTCATTATAAAATTGAAATTTTAGTTTTGTTTCTCCGCTCGTAAGAGATGAGCATAGATATATTCTGACGGAAACAATCAAGTGAAAAAAGTGACTAGATAATGAATGTAAAAAGTAAAACAGCTATTAGGTTGCGTGAGGAGTGTTTCATGGTCAAAACGATGATGATGCAGACATAAAGTGAGTTAGTGAGATAAGCAAGGGATAATAAAAACGATATAGGAGAAGATATTGTATAATTATTTGTTTATATAATTATTAGTACTGGTTATAAGAGACTACAAAAAAGTCACTTCATGAACGACATGCCTTGTTGCAATCTCTATCAGGGGCATTTTGGTCTTTTAGGTTTTGTTATAAGAGGGTCTTATTTAGGGGTGTGTATCGGTCCGTTGTACATTCCTAAAATACAGAATTTCAAAAGGCTACTCCTTATAATTAACAGTTACTTTTCCAACAGAATACCAAAAGGCTATCATTTTGATTTCCTATAATTAATATTTATTTTCCCATAATTAGTGTGGTTAATTGCGGAAAAAGTGGTTACATAATTTCATTAAAGACAATACTCATTTAATTGTAATTTTAATGAAAGAGATAATTCAACATTTCAGAATTTTACTATATAATGCAAACATTTCAGAAATCTACCACAATTCCTCTATTTTTCTTTCTGTACTACTTTATTATTACTTCTATTTGGTCATTTTATATCTCTTTCCTTTAATCTCTTTTTATTTAGCATTACAACATCTCATTTTTTATCTTCATTTTTTATTTACCTCAAGCGATGGATTTTGATTTATATATCTTATGAAAATAATATTCTAATTATACGTTAATTGTTTGCAGGTTTTACAACAAATTATCTCTTTATTGATTTTTCAAGAGGAGTTGAAACATGAACAAGTGCAAGTAGTTCTCTTACCATGCTTTTGGTTGATCTTCAAATTTTACCAAACAAATTTACTATTTAATTTTTCATCACAAGTATTTCTAAAAATTATATAGTGACTTTTCATCGTTGATTATTGATAATGTTTATAAATTATTAGATCCTCGTGAATAAAAAAAAAATTGTGATTGTCTTTTAAATTTCTTACTGTAGATCGAATGGATATGTGATGTTATAAAGAACACAAATTTATTGACTTTTCATTATTGATTGTAATTATTTATATAATCGGTTCATTGTAAATTATTATTATTTTCAAATATTTATTTATTTATTCACCACATATTATATGAAAATATAATGCTACCCGCGACGACATATATAAAGAGAGAAGATTTATCAACTAAGCAAGATTAGCTTATGTAACATCTCGCTAATTGAAAGAACTAGAAAGAGTTAGAATTGGAAATAGTCATTTTAGGAAAGAATGAAAAATCTGGAAATTTGTTATGTTAAGTTTGGGTTTTTGGTCAACTTCAAACGACCATAACTCCTAGCTCAGGATGAGTTAGGTGTTCTTCTAGATACCGTAGGAAAGATCTTGGAATTATCTTTCCAACGCCGCTGAGTTTGTGCGATTCTGATTTTGTATGAGTGAGATATGTCCATTTGAAGTTGGTCTATTCAAATAAGGAATGTCTAATCGGATTTTGGAAGGATAGTTTGGTCTTTTCCTTATCCAATTATTTTATTTCGTTTTTAGGAGTTTAATTTGGGTCAAAACTGAAGTTGGTCAGTTTACACTTTTGAAAAATTGAGTTAGGGTTTTAGAGAAGAGGAGAAAAGAGGAGAAGAATCAAGATTCGCCAATTTCTCGAAGCTAAGATCGTGGATTTCATCAAGGGGTGATCCCTACGAGGTATGTGAGATCACATAGCGTTGTGTTAGTTCACCCACGCGCCAATCATGATTCAATTCAATGAAGTATATTGATTTGAAAGTAAATCCTATGAGTTCTTGATGAAATTTTATAGTAAATATTATCAAATAAAGTGAAATTCTATTGGAAACATTTAAATAAAATCTGAAATATTTTAAAACCGCGCGTAGCGCAGCCAAATTCACTAGTATAAAATAATAGAATAATCATATTTATAAAGATAAAATGATGGAATACCATAAGATGTTTTAAATTTTAAATTAAATATTTAGGAGTTATGAATATTATTAAGAGTAAAAATGAAATAAATGAGTTGTGAATGTAAAACTTTTAATAAAGCAAATAAAGGAGGAATAAAAACAAATAAAGAAGAGAGAATAGTGTTTAATGTCTATAGTTGCGTGGGAACTATTTCATGAAAATGGATGTCAACCTTTGTTGTTTAAGAGAACATCAAGAAATAGTTTTAGATTTTCTAATAAATTATACAAATAGAAAAAATTAAGAAAAATGTCAAAAATTTGAATTAAAAAATTTATGAAATTGAATTTTTTTTAACAATCATACTAATTTATTGTGTATAAGTTATTATATTGATTATTATATTTATTAATGAAGAATTAAGAAGTCGCTCCAAATTCAAATCATGCATTCTCCTTTCTTAATTACATTCAATTATTCTACTTTAATTAAGAAAATAGGGGAAAATAAAGAAAAATATATAAAAAAAAAAAAGAGAAAAAAAGAGAAATATTAATGGTGGCCTTAGAAAGAGGTCACATCATCTTCTCTCTCTCTCTCTCTCTCTATATGTATATATATATATATACAAAAAAAAGTTGTACTAACAATATTAAATAAATGTACTCAACTAAATAAGATAATAACTTTTTATAATTAATTTTTAAACTATTTATATATAAATAATAAATATTAGTTAATTTTAAATTTTAAGTTTTATTACTTTTTATAAAATTCAAGTGAGGTAAATGTTTTTATTCTATTGTTAAAAATAATAATGTGGCATACATTTCATTAGGAGTAAAGTTTATATTTTGAGGAAAATATGAATAACTCGGCAATATTGTTGTCCTAAAAGAAACAAAAGTGATTACAAGACAAATTTTCAAACATGGATGATTATCTAAGGAATTTGATCCCAAATTTTTCTTTTACGTCGCAATTCAATACTTTCTCCATCCCATATTAATTGTATTAGTTGGTTGCATATATATTAATTGTATTACTTGTTTGTTCACTAAATGAAAATAAAATTAGTTGATTTTTTTCTCATTTTATATATAGTACTCTTAAGGAAATACTATCAAAAAAATTAATTTAACTAGAAATGGATTCATTAAATATTTTGATTTTCATGAAAATTAGTAGTGCTTATTCTCAACGTGGAATATACTTATTGAAATTGTAAAATATTATTATTTTGTAAAGCTATTAATTAATCAAAAAATTATTAAATATTACTTTAAAGAATGTTTTTAAAATTTAATGAATATACCTTGTTTTTCCCCTTAAAAACAAGGGATATTAAAAAGGAAGAAGAATGGAAGAATAAACAACAATGAAAGATAAAAAAAATTGAAAGAAAGAGAGTGAATAGTGTGTTGAAGTTAATATAAATAAATGTGTTCTTAGGCAGTATTTTTTATTGGAAAGAAGAAAATCATTGGGCAGTGTCATTTCTTGTGGTTTAAGACTTTTCTTTTAGTGGTTTGACTTTAAAGGGCATTCTGAGTGTAAGAAAAAAATGTATTTACAACATCACCATTGCCAACCTCCTTTAATTACGACCTTACCCCCAAAAAGTAAGGTCGTGACATTCGTGCCAAAATAGTGTCCTACCAAATATATTCTTCCTCGAAAAAATTGTATGAAATAGCAAACTATTAATTCAAATTAAATGTTATAGCTATAGTTTATTTTAATTGTAATTCGCAGCAAACATCTCATTTTTTTGCCATCTGATTCGGTATACAATTAGTCATTTTCGATATACAATTAGCCATTTTATACATTTCGGTATAAAATGTATTTGTGTTTGTATAAAGCGATAGAAAAATGTATATACAAATGCAAATACATATATTTTCGTCCTATACACTTATAATTATAAAAATACAGATCTTATTATATAAATTACAATGTATAAATATATTTATACAAAACTGAATAATTTGTATAAGATTGAATGTTTGTAGCGAATTGTACAAATCAAAAGCTCCATAACAAACATAAAATTTGCTATGGAGCGTAATTATGCAAATTATAGTTATAACATACAAATATAATTTTTATGTTTATTGTTTTTAAAAAATGAGGGTGAGAGAGTATCGGGTGATAAAATAGGCCCCACCACTAAAACACTTGTAATCAAAATTTAAGTTGCCCTGTCAAACGTACGCACCATGATGTAAAGCGCACCATGACGTAAACGTAATTAAATAACCTGCTGGTCTTAAATATAGATAGGTACACACTATCTCCTGAATTACTAGGCTATATATAGATCGTGCTACACACCATACACAGTGCAATACATATATATATATATATATATATATGTTTATCACTAGCAAAGATGATAGATGAATATCCCAAACATGTCAGAATAAGGGCCGAGTCAGTCAAATTATATATTAATATTGCCCCTACATTGATCTTAATAAGTAAAACATAGACTTCGAGAGGAAAAAGGATTTAAACATATGATGAAATTTTGATTACCGAATAACGTTCTTGCCCTGTTGGCATAACTCGATGCAACGTAGACCTACAAAATGTATGTCAATCATCAGAAGAATAATACAAAACATATTGTATTTTGTTACTACTAAATTTAGTAAAATGAGCTTTCAGCACAAAAGCAGGCAATATGAAGAATACATCTGCTGAACCCAGAATAGGAAACAATCCCAGGGAAGGATTATCATGTATTAGATATAAAAAAGGGCAGAAAGTTTGGACTACCGAAATAAGCAGTTTGTCCACCTCTCCATCATATCTCCAATGTTAACTATGAAAGCCCTGCAGAACAAGAATGGAAAAGAAATTTTCAGCAGTTATGAAATGATTCTACTTCGGGCAACCATGTATGGCTCATTATACTACATACTCAAGCCAAGAAGCAGATTAAATATTGTATAGAGTATATGAGAATGGTGGCGATATGATGTCATTTGGCCTGCATTGTTTTATGATGCAGACACAGGTAATCAGGATCAGCATCCAGGGCCACGTTGATCCAGTTCATGAGCACTCAGAGTTAGTTGGTGAGCCTCATTGCATTTTGGAGGACTTCTTTTACTTTGCTTTCTAGTAATTCAGTTGCTAGGATGATCGGGGTCTTGTCTCGACATCCCTCCTTGTTTTAGAGGCTTCATAGACAGTTAGTAGTTCAATTGTCTTTACATTGTTATTTCTTATGTTAAGACTTGAGTTGCCACTTTGGCCAAGTTGAATGTTTAACTTTTAAACGTTCCAAGTTATTCTATTAAGCAGTTGAGCAGAGATGCATTGAATCCTTACATTAATGTTTTTAAGTCTTCCGCTGAGTAAGTAAGTCAGGCCAAGGGTTCGCTTAGGGCCAGCAATGGTTCTCGAGTGCCAGTCCCGCCTAGGGTATAGGCTTGGGCGTGACAGCTTCATTCATGTAGGATTCTCCTTTTGCAAATCAGTAAGTCATTTCATATTTATCTTCTTTTTTTTATACGACATAAATAGTTAAAAAAATAATATGAGAAATGGAGGAATATCGTAATGGACTTGTGAGAATTCTATTTTGAAATTGCTTGCGAAAACATTTACAAAATTTCTTATTTTCTTATATTTATTTGTACATCAAAACAATAAAAAGTATCTAGAAGTATATTTTGCCATAACTCATTTTACGTTATTAAAAATTACTCCATGAAACTTTTTTTTTTTTTTTTGATAATTATGAAAAATGAACCATTAGCTTCAAATAGATTGTTGTAGTAGAAATTATTTTAGATTGTTTTAGTGAAGCAAGCAGTATATTAAAAGTGTATAAATTTGAGAAAATCAACCATTGAACGAGCAAACATATAAAAATTAAATAAATTTGAAATCTAAGTGATACAACTAAAGATAAAATGCCCATTTGTTCCTTCTATTTATATTGTAAAACTTAAAAAAATGTACTTTCTTTTTTGCAAGGCGTGACATTCACCTTTTTTATGTTCCAGGGTAGAATATTCATGATCTTCTAAAATAGAAGAAAACACAAAATACGAAAAAGAATTATGTATGTGAATATGTGTTTACTCGAAAACTTTTATAGGGATAAAGTCAAACAATAAGTGCGCGAGAAATAATAATATAATCAAATATTTAAAAGATAAAATAAGAGTTACAAAGAGTACATAAAAATAGAATTACAGGAAATAATGTTTTGTAAATTTGTAGAAACAAAATACAATTTTTATAGTAAATATTATCAAATAAAGTGAAATTCTGTTGGAAACATTTAAATAAAATCTGAAATATTTTAAAATCGCGCGTAGCGCGGTCAAATTCACTAGTATAAAATAATAGAATAATCATATATTTATAAAGATAAAATGATGGAATACCATAAGATATTTTAAATTAAATATTTAGGAGTTATGAATATTATTAAGAGTAAAAATGAAATAACTGAGTTGTGAATGTAAAATTTTTAATAAAGCAAATAAAGGAGGAATAAAAACAAATAAAGAAGAGAGAAATAGTGCTTAATGTCTATAGTTATGTGAGAACTATTTCATGAAAATGGATGTCAACCTTTGTTGTTTAAGAGAACATCAAGAAATAGTTTTAGATTTTCTAATAAATTATACAAATAGAAAAAAATTAAGAAAAATGTCAAAAATTTGAATAAAAAAATTAATGAAATTGGAATTTTTTAACAATCATACTAATTTATTGTGTATAAGTTATTATATTGATTATTATATTTATTAATGAAGAATTAAGAAGTCGCTCCAAATTCAAATCATGCATTCTCCTTTCTTAATTACATTCAATTATTCTACTTTAATTAAGAAAATAGGGGAAAATAAAGAAAAATATTATAAAAAAAGAAAAAATAAATAATTATTAACGGTGGCCTTAGAGAGGTGTCACATCATCCTGTCTCTCTCTATATATACTCCCTCCGTCTCATTTTATGTGGTACTTTTCGAATTTCGAGATTCAAACAAATCTAACTTTGACCGTAAATTTTTCATAGATTTTTTAAACATTTTGAATATCAATTATTGTGACTTATAGTACTTTTACGTAGTTTACAAATATATAAATTTTATTTCAAAAAAATTGAAGATTTCATGCGTAAATTCCCGATCAAACTTAAACTGTTTGACTCTCGAAAAACGAAAAGTGCCACATAAATTGGGACGGAGGGAATATTATTTTTTATATTATAACAAAAAAAAGTTGTACTAACAATATTAAATTAATGTACTCAACTAAATAAGATAATAACTTTTTATAATTAATTTTTAAAATATTTATATATAAATAATAAATATTAGTTAGTTTTAAATTTTAAGTTTTATTACTTTTTATAAAATTCAAGTGAGGTAAATGTTTTTATTCTATTGTTAAAAATAATAATGTGGCACGACATTTCATTAGGAGTAAAGTTTATATTTTGAGGAAAATATGAATAACTCGGCAATATTGTTGTCCTAAAAGAAACAAAAGTGATTACAAGACAAATTTTCAAACATGGATGATTATCTAAAGAATTTGCTCCCAAATTTCTTTTACGTCGCAATTCAATACTTTCTCCATCCCATATTAATTGTATTAATTGGTTGCATACAATATATATATATATATATATATATATATATATATATATATATATATCTTGTTTATTCACTAAATGAAAATAAAATTAGTTAATTTTTTTCTCATTTTATACATAGTACTCTTAAGGAAATATTATCAAAAAAAATAATTTAACTAGAAATGGATTCATTAAATATTTTGAATTTCATGAAAATTAGTAGTGCTTATTCTCAACGTGGAATATACTTATTGAAATTGTAAAATATTATTATTTTGTAAAGCTATTAATTAATCAATAAATTATTAAATATTACTTTAAAAAATGTTTTTAAAATTTAATGAATATACCTTGTTTTCCCTCTTAAAAACAAGGGATATTAAAAAGGAAGAAGAATAGAAGAATAAACAACAATGAAAGATAAAAAAAAAATTGAAAGAAAAAGAGTGAATAGTGTGTTGAAGTTAATATAAATAACGGAAAAGGGCCAAAAATACCCCTGAAGTACAATAAAAGGTCTAAAAATACCCTCCATCCATCTTTTGGTCTAAAAATACCCTTCTACTCATCTTTTTGGTCTAAAATTACCCTTCCATCCACCGTTTTGCTCACTTATACCCTTACAACTAACAATCCCCTTTTTTTTAAAAAAAAATACGTATTATGTGTCATTTTCTTATTGAATGAAATAAAAATCCACCTCTATTAAGTTTTTGCCATAATTTATCCAAATCAAAACAATCTATCTTTTCAAGATCCAAAAAATATATTTTTTTAAATCTAGTAATTTCTATTTTCTATAGCATTTTTCCAAAAAAAAAAATAAATTGTTTTAGATGATTAAAATATTTTTAAAAATACTAGCCATGCCACAATTACAGGGACATAATATATTAATATAAATCCTAAAAAAATGTCTATCTTCTTTTTTTTAAAAAAAAGATCATTCAATTTTTTTGACTAATAATCTTGTCGTCCACGTCATTAGTGATCAAATTTTTTTAGGATTTATATTAATATATTATGTCCCTATAATTGTGACATGACTAATATTTTTAAAAATATTTTAATTGTCTAAAACAAATTTTTTTTTTGGAAAAATTTTATAGAAAATAGAAATTACTAGATTTAAAAAAATATATTTTTTGGATCTTGAAAAGATATATTATTTTGATTTGGATAAATTATGGCAAAAAATTAATAGAGGTGGATTTTTATTTCATTCAATAAGAAAATGACACATAATAAGTATTTTAAAAAAAAAGAAAGAGGGTTGTTAGTTGTAAGGGTATAAGTGAGCAAAAAGGTTGATGGAAGGGTAATTTTAGACCAAAAAGATGAGTAGAAGGGTATTTTTAGACCAAAAGATGAATGAAGGATATTTTTAGACATTTTTCTATACTTCAGGGGTATTTCTGGCCCTTTTCCGTATAAATAAATACTTTCTTAGGCAGTGTTTTTTATTGAAAAGAAGAAAATTATTGGGTAGTGTCATTTCTTGTGATTTAAGACTTTTCTTTTAGTGGTTTAACTTTAAAGAGCATTTTGAGCGTAAGAAAAAAATGTATTTACAACATCACCATTGCCAACTTCCTTTAATTACGACCTTACCCCCAAAAAGTAAGGTCGTGACATTCGTGCCAAAATAGTGTCCTGCCAAATATATTCTTCCTTGGAAAAATTGTATGAAATAGCAAACTATTAATTCAAATTAAATGTTATAGTCATAGTTTATTTTAATTGTAATTCTCAGCAAACATCCCCTTTTTTTGCCATCTGATTCGGTATACAATTAACCATTTTCGATATACAATTAGTCATTTTATACATATATTTTTGTCCTATACACTTATAATTATAAAAATACAGATCTTATTATACAAATTACAATATATAAATAAATTTATACAAAATTGAATAATTTGTATAAAATTGAATGTTTATAGCGAATTATACAAATCAAAAGCTCTATAACTAATATAAAATTTTCTATGAAGCGCAATTATGCAAACTATAACTATAACATACAAATATGATTTTTATGTTTGCCATGTGAAAATTGTTTTTTAAAAAATCAACGGTGAGAGAGTGTCGGGATGATAAAAATAGGCACCACCACTAAAACACTTTGGTCAAAATTTAAGTTGTCCTATTCTGTCAAAATTTAAGTTGTCCCTCCCTGTTACAATTTAAGTTGTCCCTCCCTGTTACATTTTAAGCTGCAAACCATGACGTGAACGAACGCACCTTGACGTACAAACAATTTAAATTAAACAACCTGCTGGTCTTATATATAGATAGGTACACACTATCTCCTGAATTACTGGCAAGTGTTGTATGAAATTTTGCTCCTTTATTAATGGCGGAGGCTATAAATCGCAGAAGCAGTTATGCCCATGGCCGAAATTCCATTAATGGGCGGATCAATTTCACTAGTATTACCATTATTAATCATATCGCTCATCAACACCACTACATCTTCATATCCCCTTCTAATTCTTCTTCTTCTTCTTCTTCTTCTCAACGCACAAACATACTAATCGCTTTCATTTTCCCAGCTATGGTTGAGCTTCTCCAACTCAAGTACCAACCAACTAATTCGTCCCCTTTTGAAATCCATCCTATAAAAATGTATTCCTCTGTCGGGAGTTTCCTCATTTATTCGTTTGCCTACGATGCTCAGCTCAAATTAATTTCAACTTCTTCAAATCACTCAAAGTATGCTAAAATGGTTGGGGCTATATTTGGTCCTCTCGCATTTGCATCTTACTCGTCTGTTCTTTTCCCTCCATTTTCCTCTGTTTTCTACTCACTCTGTATCTTATTCTCTGCAACTCAGTTGCTAAACAGAACATTACTCCTCCAACGATTGAACGTGTTTTATCATAAATTTGTGAATTATTTAAATGAACCAATAACACATCGAGTGTAATTTAAATCTGGCGAGGATGATGTATATGCAGATCATTTATCTTTATCATGCGGAGGATAGAGGTAGAGACACTGTTAAATCATATTTGGTCAATTTAATAACTATGTTTCTATCACGCACGTTAATATTTTGTAATTTGTGATTCGGCTTGTAATAATATAATATATAGTTAAAGCCTTTCGAATGATTGGGAACTTGTGGTTTGAGCTAGATTTTGGATTGACAAAATCTATGCTCACATGAGTTGGGCCAACTCATTATCTTAATATTACATTGTACTTCTATTTTTGGGATATCTGAATTTGTTGATGGTTTGTTTAGAGAATTTTATTGGAAAAATTAAATAATTAAATATACTATGCTTTTAAATATATTATTACAATCTATACTTTCAAAATATTATGTATTTTATCACTAATTGAAAGATTTCTATCATATATTAAAAAAAAAAAATACACTTAGATATATGTATTTTTGCTACCAAATACATAAAAATAGAAAGAGAGGGGAGCGAGATTCATGTGTCCCAGATACATGCCAATCACACTACATACATGTATCTGTTATATTTGGTGTGATTCACATGTAATTGAGATATGATGCGCAAGATGAAAGAGAGGCGAGCGAGATTTGTTAACTATCCTAGATACATGTGAATCCACTTGGATGCAATGTATCTAGATTACACCCAATTTTGATCATATGCATCCTGAATTATCTGAAAACACCAAAATCTAGTAAGATACGTAATATTGCAGACTATAGTATATCTAAGTAATTAGCTTCTAAACTAGTGGAATTTATATAAGTTGCCCTTTTACATTTAGACACTAAACATGAATTTTATTAGTACTACAGTAAAACCTCATTAAATTAATACTCGACAAATTAATAATCTCTCTAAGACAATATTTTCCTCCGGTCCCAACTGAGGCCAATGAAAAAAATCACTTATTTCGATAAAATAATAAAATAATATATTTTTAGAAAACCCCTATATAAATATATGGTCCCATTAATATTATAAATTAATAATTATTTAAAAGTACAAATATATCTAAGACAAGTTAGTGAAATGTGATTTTATTGTGTCGTGTTTTTTGTTAAACTCTAAATCTAGTTAAAGTTCATCTCTACATTTTCTTATTGCATCCAAAAGTTTCAGTGTTGTCTTTTCGAACTACACCATAAAATTGTGAAGAGTTCCAAAATGTGATAAGTATTTCCTTATGCATAACTGATTCGAAAGGTATTGTATCATCTTTAACTTCATCATTAGCATTAACTTTTTTATGGTATCCACATTTTCTTCTAAAATATGTATCTCTGAACATGTATCTAGTATCTATGTCGTCCAAGTCGGGATTTCAAACTTGATAGCATCCAAAACATTAATCTTTTTAGATTAGTTTGTCCCACTTTATACCTTTTAATATCCTACGCTAAAAATATGTTGCGATAATACGTCTTTAAAGTTCTTATTATCTCATTATCACAAGGTTGAATCTCAAAACACTCTATAAATTAATAAATATTAATTTATCAATTAAATAATATCTCTAAAAAATAATAATATTTTATGGTCCCAACTCTATTAATTTAGTGAGATTGGGGTCGCACAAAATCTGCACTAAAACAACTAAAGACATAACGATCATTCTAATTACACACAAAAATACACGAGAGATATTAACTTAAATTTATTTTTTCTGCATGGACCTCTTAAGCGTCTCTGCAGAGAAACCAAACAAAAGAGACTGAATTTTAAAATAACTTGTAGTAAAATTTCTATGATCAGCTTTCCACGTGCGCGAGCAACAGCAGTATGCTGATCAAATTTCAAGTTCGAGGTGATGAGACAGTACTCACCTATGATACATATGTAACTTTTAAGCGCTCTTCCAAATATTCTCCCGCACGAATTGGAGGAAATCTGTGGAAAATCAACTTCAGATTATCTCCATAGTACTATGATAATCTACCAGCAGAGAAGTGATGTGAGACATAATAAGAAATCATCATTGTTACAATTAGAAGCATCAGGGCGCACCTTATTTATCTTGATTGGTTTCTTTATAAGAATTCAAGTGGCCCATTTCTTAGAACAAGTCAATCCATCTATGAGTCTGTGCCCCTATGAATTCTTTACTTATTTATCTTTTACAGAATATAAAGTCCACCTCCCCACCATTCTCCCTCTTAGTTTGGGGAGGAGGACCCGAAGTGAATTTGACATCCCAAATGCTAAAGAACGAAAAGGTCTATCATCACATTATGGGACCTGAAACTGGTATTTGTTGCAATGAATGCTTGATAGCGTTCAAAATACTCAAATCTAAGTTTGGTATGCCGATTTGATGAGTCAGCAATGACCAAAATGTGGAACACCATATAGGATATGAGGAAGGAGATGGGGTGGCTGTGAGGAAGGAATAGATTGGCGAAACCTGAGGACAGAAGGGCAAGGGTGGAGGCCGGGGAAATTATATTTGTTAATTGCCTTGGCCTAGGGAGGTAAGGGGTAGCTGAGGAGGGGGTGGGGAGGGATGAATGAAGGGAAGTGCTGGATATCAGAGGAAGGTGGAAGGGGAAATAAGGGATGAGAGAGATGAGAGCTCATGATAAAGGTTGATGGTAGAACGGCATATTGTAGTCCATTTCTAATTGCACCCTTTTTACTGGAATGGCAACTCCAGCGAAGGAAAACAAATAAATACGTAGCATTTTTAATAGAATGGTATCAACTACTGAAACCAAATTATGAAGGAATCAAGAACTACCAAACATGAGAATATTTACCCAAACGAAACACCAGAATTACCTTTCCGTTGTGGGATCATACATTGTCATCAAGTAGGCCATAAGGGAAAAGCCTAAATTTTGGAACAAAAAAGTTTTTCGAAAAGACGTAATTTCAAGATGGTATATTCTTTTTGCAACTTCAACATCCAATGAACAATAAGATCAACACCACGAGATGTTAAATAGAGAGATTAAAGCTTTGACCAAGGTCATCAACATATTTTCAAAAAATGCAGAATCCAGCTCAAGACTAGTACAAAATTTTGCAAGTACCTGGGAGGAGATGAATCACTACAGCAGCTCTTCAAGCATTCCACCACACAATCTGGATTTGGATCCAAAAAGAAAGCCATCTACATGTTGCAACTGATATTTTGTTAGCTTATGTTGCATTGTTCTAATGGCAGAGGAATGAAGAGTCGAGAGTGTATTTAAAATCCCACGAATCGTTCATACACTATCAGCTAGTATTTGGCACGAAATGAGATACATTGCATGATGCCAATCCATAAATACAACAGAATAATAAAAAAAGACATTCTTTTAAGTGAAACAATTCGCTTTTCAGGATTGTCTTACAAATTACTTTTTAGCATATCTTATGTGAGAATATGAAAAAAAAGGATTCGCTCATTCTTTCACAATGTTTACAGCTCTTGGTTAGTTGCTTATGAACATGTTGTACTCTACACCATTATTTAGACCATAACAAATAGTTTCCTCTTACAATTAGGGATTCAATAGGTTTCAGTAATAATTTCAGAACTCATATTACCACATGCTCTTGTAACTGATATTGCCTAATTAAATGACATATTGGTTAGATTGATGAAGAGTACGTGAAAATTTTCAAATAATTGAAGAGAGACAAACCGAGAGAAGAGCATTTGTAAAGTGCTCAAGTACAAAAGAGGAGACTGAGTTGGACTCGCATAAAGAATTTATTTAAAAAGTTGTCTGAAATGTTATCCTTGAAACTTCGCCAAAGAGTTACCGGAGAACTCTGAAATTCACTAGGCCATGCACCAGGGTTGAGTAATAAACAAATAGGCGTCCATCTGCAAGTTGTGATCAGAAAATGGCCACAAATTACACACTCACCGGTGTGTGAGGAATGTGATGTGAGGCCCAAAGGCTCCTGGAGGCTCTAATAGCAGTGCAATTTCTTGTGTAATGTCCCGTATGAGGATTTGGAGCCTTGTGGTGTGCTGGTTTATGGGCAGTCACCAGAAATTTCCAGTGACCTCAAAAATAGCGCAGGGATGAATTTTTTTTCCCTCCTATGTAGCTGGTGATTGCGCAATGAGGACTTGAGGGACTATTTCTCACAGATCATCTGATATAGTGTGAGAATATTAGAGAGATTGGGAAAATGTGTCAAAACCAAATGTCTTATGTTAAAAAAATACTCTATATAATGTACACAATGTATTCCACTGATTCGTTCACTAATACATATATATGTATAATGATCAAGATTAATCTAATTAATCTGGCATATCAAAACATTTGAAAGATGTTCATACACACAAAACTACGCCAATCAGAAGTTCCAAGCTTAAATTTTACCTTGATTGAGATCTTACAACCAATTCTCTGCTTTCATATACCGATAATAACATAACATGACATTCACACTAACTCTATGCATTGGCATATACAAGATTTTTGTATAGGGTGCTGGTCAAATTCTACCATGAAAGGAATCAAGTGCTACACACCAATACAAATATATATATATTTATCACTAGCAAAGATGATAGATGAATATCCCAAACATGTCAGAATAAGGGCCGAGTTAGTCAAATTATATATTAATATTGCCCCTACATTGATCTTAATAAGTAAAACATAGACTTTGAGAGGAAAAAGGATTTAAACATATGATGAAATTTTGATTACCGAATAACGTTCTTGCCCTGTTGGCATAACTCGATGCAATGTAGACCTACAAAATGTATGTCAAGCATCAGAAGAATAATACAAAATATATTGCATTTTGTTACTACTAAATTTGGTAAAATGAGCTTTCAGCACAAAAGCAGGCAATATGAAGAATACATCTGCTGAACCCAGAATAGGAAACAATCCCATGGAAGGATTATCATGTATTAGATATAAAATAGGGCAGTAAGTTAGTACTACCGAAATAAGCAGTTTGTCCACCTCTCCATCATATCTCCAATGTTAACTATGAATGCCCTGCAGAACAAGAATGGAAAAGAAATTTTCAGCAGTTATGAAATGATTCTACTTTGGGCAACCATGTATGGCTCATTATACTACATACTCGAGCCAAGAAGCAGTTTAAATATTGAATAGAGTATATGAGAATGGTGGCGATATGATATAGAAAAATACTGCCCGACACATTCATGATTTGATACTTGAAACAGCTTGGCCCATTATTAAAGCAACTTTCAAAACCTTATCCATAAAAGGGAAAAGGGGTATAAAGACCTACTCAAGGAGAGCGAAAAGACTACGCTCAAAAGAAAAAAGCTCTACCGCTAATATGTCTTTGGAAACATTTTAAAGCAGTTATGTTTGAATAAAAATGATACGAGAAGTTTTGACACTTTCGCCTTCCACTCCAACCATTAGCAGTTATAGACTGACCAATGCACCTACCCACTGAGGTGATGCACATCTTCCCATATGTGAGGTCGGTCGAATTTCTCCCGGCAAACCTGATAGCTCTAGAACCAGTTAATATAAGCATTCATGAGAATCAAAGATTTTGATAAACGAAAAAATATTTCACATCAGACGTGCCTGAAGTCCACCAACACCATCTGTAGCTAGAAGAGTTAACATCCCATAGTCTGAATGAGCAGAAGCACCATACACCACTTGTTCAGATAATTGCAACTCGCCTATAGAAAGTTTACATAAAGTATTTTATTTAATGATCAAGCAAGAAGCTCACTGTTCAATTTGAATGATTTAAATCAGTTTGCCAAGCGCATTGTACCATATAAGTTAAAGGACATACAAGTATTGCATCAGGTGCAGTTATAAAGCATTGAGACATTGACTGTGAAAAAGAGTGTCCCATTATTATGTCAGTTTTTTAATTCACAATGCTTCGTCAAACAAAATAAGCATAACCCAAAGAAAGAAAACTAATAGCATAGAAACTGTTATCCACCCTGAAAAAATTGTTGCAGATTCACAAGCATCAATCAACAAAGATGTCTCCCCTTTTTCCTACCATTTCATATCATCTTGAGGTCCTGATCACAATTTTTTTTTTAAAAAAAAAACAGGAAAATAAAAACTCAAAAAGAAAGATGTCATTTATGGAACTAGTACCTGGATAATGTAACAGACGAAGGAATCCATTTGGTGAATCACATGCCCCTGCTTTATGAAAGAAGTCCTCGTCCAAATCCAATGCCAAAGCAATCAGTGAAATTAGTCTTATACCTGCATCCCTGAGACAAGAAAGTCAAATCAAGTAACCTAGTCATATGCAGAACACTCAGCTGCTAGCAGAAAGACGAAGAACAGTGATAATATGCATCTTCGACAATTAGAACTTTTTTCTTCTTTTTTTTGGTAACTGATGTCCGTCTAGCTTGCGTAGACCTCGACTAATTCCATAGGATACCTGCTACCTCCTACCAGCACAAGGTAACACTGTCCACCAAATTATGGACATATGGGGGAAATTCACCTAGTGTTTATTCCGGGATTTGAACTTGAAACCTCATCGTTCTCAACTCACTTCATTGACTATTAGGCCACACCCTTGGCTGCTGAGTGATTTGAACTTTCAACAACATCACATAGCTTTCAGTTACACAAAATTATGAGCATAGGGAGCTAAGTGATATGAAATACCGATAGGGGTTGGAGTTAGAGTTGTTTATACCATGATAAAGTTTCAGGAATAAAGAAATCTAAAATCTCTTTCAGAATATATGTATCAAAGTGATACTCACAAGACTCTTCTATGGTAATCCTCCATGGTTGATCTCCAACTTGGCAGAACTTCTAAACATCCCAAATGGAAGAAAACATCAAAGTGTCACCACACATGTTTTCTGGAGAAATGTGCTTCAAACAATATGTCTAGAAGCATACGTGAAATGATGCACGAATAAACAAAAGGGAGCATTTGCTGGAAAAAATCTATGTTTCTTGTTACAGGGAAGTTAGTCACCACAATAAAGACGAACAAACCCCAAGAGCCAAAGTATATTAAGGACAAGATAACAATGTAAGCTCAAATAAACATGTAGAGAATACCTTCTGCCGGCCACTGATTCAAGTTACTAACAACACTCTTTCCTTCCAGAGAACCAATGTAGAAGCTTTCTTTTGAGTCACCTGCATTCCAATGATGAAACAATTAACTCAAGATCGATTTAAGCTACCTTCTGTATTATTATCCCCAAATGCAAATCAACTCGAAACTGTAACCAATAAAAGCGTACTAAAGAAAAGTGACAGCAAGGGATAATCTATACACAAAAAGCATTCTCCTATGCGATGAGTTATTCTTTTGGTAAACAAGCCCTTGCACATAATCAATAATCAATGTAGCTTAATCTACGCTTATGCCTAACTAAATTAACTGATTTACCACATGGTTGAGACCAACTCAACCAAAATGTTTTAATCATATTGTTTCAATACAATCCATGTAATTTCAGCAGCACACTTAAAGGTTCTTAAGTAAGAAACCACTTATTTTCCCAAAAAAAAAAAAAAAACACTTTCCTCCATACCAAACACACCTTCAATAAGATGATTTATAACCACTCAAAATGTCTATATCTAGTACTGGACCACTAGTTTTAGAAGTCTTTCTATCTTTCTTAAACTACGTGTCTTGTTTATTTGTAGGCTAAAGGGAAAAAGAAGTACCTTGTGTAGTAGAAGAGGTATCAAGTTTCTCAGCATAAAGGGGAGTATATCCTCTGTGGTTCCTCCGTAGCAGTTTCATCTTGTCTTCAAGGGGCAGTGAGAAAAACTTTTTGCTCTGTTCAAGCACTTCCTTAAACAACTTTTCGTCTACTCCATGGTTTATTAGGTAAAAGAAACCGACTTCTACACATGCCTACACCAAAATTCACAGTGAATATATGTATATTATACCTGGCCTAGCAATCAAAAATTGAGATAATGAAGAAGAAACCTGACGAATTGCTCGAGCGGTGGAAATAGGATCAGGGGAAGTAAGGTCGATTATGCGAAGTTGAATTGATTCACTCATCATAACTCAATGCTTTTCTTCGAAATTGAGGAGGAAAATTATGCAGGGAACCAATTGACATTGAATAATTGCTCTTTAATTTAAAAATAGAGAAATATCCAAAAACGCCATTAAATTCCTATTTATAGTTAGAATTATAAATTTCATTCTTGAACTTGATGGTCTTAAAAATACCTCATACACAAAGAACTTGATAGGCTTAAAATACCTCATACACCCGATCTGGCAACATAATTCATAAGTGAAATATATCTTTGTTTTCAACACTTATTTCTACTTTTTATTAAGAGTCAATACTCCTACAATATTGAGACCACTTATTTTGTCACCTGACAAATCAAGATATATCTAAATATAATTATTTTAGTATAAAATATTTTTAAAACTCTCAATAATTTAAATATAAAATTAATAATTTGTGTCCAACAAGATATTTTCAATATTCCTCCTTTTCAAAAATGTTAATGTCCCACAATTATTATAAGAATGAATTTGTCATTTGTTGTGGTAGAATAGATTAATTGAATAAAGAATTTGTATTGCTTCAAATATGATACACAACAAAGTAAAAAAGGACCTCTCTTTTCAAGTTGTTAACGGATTGGACATTTTGCTTTTGAAAATTTGGGAGGATTTATCTGACTACGTGAAAATATAACAAGCATACATATAAAATGAAAGAATTAAGGGGTAAGCATAGTAGATATTCGGGTTTTCTTTTATTTTTTATAAATAATGTATCAAATAATTCTATTCATCAAAACTAAAATAAATCAGAATTAAAATTTGTTCATGTATGTTTTAATGAAATTTTAAATAAAGAATATTTTTTTTAAAAAAATAAATATTCACGCATTTGATTAAAAAAAGAGAATACCTAATATTCTTTTACCATAGATGTACTCCCTCCGTTCCATTTTATATGTCACATTTTTACTTTGCACTTGCATTAAGAAATTATGTAACTTTACCCTTCTACCCGTATTTAATGTTTTCTTAAATCAACTTTATAATAAATGATGAATATATTTTCAAGATTAATTAACTACTCTATTAAGGATATTATAGGCAAAATATAATAGTTTATGCATAAATTTTATAAAATGACAAGTATTGTGGTCCAGCTATTTATAGAAATGAATGACATATAAAATGAGACGGAGGGAGTATTAGTTTATTGTTTTCATTATAAATAATTCCTCAACTAGTTATATCATAATTTTAGTAATTTGCTGCATCGGTGTGCGTGCAACGTCTAGGAACTCTTTAAAAAGGGACACTAAACTTTCTATCTTTGAAGGACACTACTATCCTCTTGATCTCTTCCTAAAATGAGTGACAATGAAGAAGCCATGGACAAATTCATAGAGCAATTGCCCAAAGCTTTTTCTAATTGGGATAAAATGGAACTTTATAGATGGGAAGGTTTTTGGTCAAATGCTACCATTTTAAAGGCAGCTATGATGTTCAAGGCAACCTTTAAATCAGACCCTAGTGATGTTCTCTTGGCATCCTCTATGAAAACAGGCAGGTTTAACTATCTTTAATTTGTGTCTTTTTTTTTTTTGATAACTTATGATTCATATTGAATTGAACCTTTTAATATTTGAGATGATCTTAAGCATTATAGTAAGGCCACTGAGTATATGTATTTTAAATATATAGTTCTGTGAGAAATGTTATGAAATATTTTCATTTGTGTTACAGGTTCAACATGGCTCAAGGCCATATGTGTAAGCATCATGCAAGATAATAAAGACCTTTTAGTTAAGGATAATCCTCATTTTCATGTTCCAACAATAGAGGCCATGAATTATTTTCCAAAAACTCCAGCTCATGATGTATACACAATGCCCTCTCCAAGATTATTTCATACTCATTTACCTTATAGGGTTTTGCCAGATTCAATCAAGAATTCAGATTATTGCAAGATTATATATATATATAGCAAGACACCCTAAAGATACCTTAATTTCCATGTGGCATTTCTTAAATCGCAATCAAAAGCGTTTAGAAAATCCCTTCCCTTTAGAAGAAGCTGTGGAGTCATTTTGCAATGGAGTTCATATTTATGGGCCATTTTTTGAACATGTTCTTGAATATTGGGAAGAAAGTAAAAAAAATCCTCAAAAAATATTATTCTTGAAGTATGAAGACTTGAAGATAGACCCTAAGAAAGAGGTGGCAAAAATAGCCTTGTTTCTTGAAAAGCCTTTTGGTAATGAACAGGATTTGGAGATAGTTTTGAAGAAGTGTAGCTTGGAGAGGCTTAAGAATTTGGAGGTTAATAAGAGTGGATCACTCCTTGTTAATGTCTCCAACAGTTCATTTTTTAGGAAAGGAATTGTTGGAGATTGGAAAAATTACATGACACCTGAAATGAAAGAGCAAATTGACAAGATAACTAGCTTGAAGCTTGAAGGAAGTGGTCTTGAGCTTTGACTTTTTAAGATCGCAAATTTAAGTTATATCTCATCCTCTCTTTTTTTTTTTGGTAATAATTTCTCAATTCATTTATCCTTTTTTATTTAAAACCTGGACGTATGATTTCAATAAGTTTATTTGTTAATGAAAACAATTCATCGATATCTATCTATTTTTATTGTCGTACTATGTGATGATCATTTGTTATACTTATTTACGTCTATAGGTTGATTCTTTTGCTTGTCGATTGGTGAAACTTTTTCATTGTATATATTAATTGCTACAATATGCTTTTTCTATAAGATAATCTAGCTAGTTGTAAAATATGCATACTTATTAATTCTATACCTCTATATTATTTTGATTGATAATTAAGGTTTAGCCTGTAATTATTTTCATTTATTTATTAACAACTACTGATGCATGTGTGAGTTATGACAAAGTACGAGTCTAACGCAAAGAACCAATATTTTGTTTTTTTAAGGTATACTATAGTTGATATGAGCTGGATGAGAAAGAGTGTTTTACTATTTATTTATCCATGAAAATAAAATAAGCAAATGTTTAGATCCCCCCCCCCCACCCCACCCCCAACCCCACCCCACAAAGATGAAGTATAAAAAACAAATGTTTTTGTCATCACAGTGTATCAATGAAAATATTATATTATATAAAACATAATTTTTTCACCTCATTCCAACCTAATCAACCAGCTCATTTTGGAATAAGACATGGTAGGAAATTAATTTTCATTGTCCGAATTTCTTGTGTGAAAACACTTCTATTTTTTCACCCATTCAATCGTAAATTTAATTAAAAAGTATTTATTTATTAGTAGTGACGAATTTGTATCATGGATTTTAACTCTAAAGGCACCTTAACAATTAATTTTGAAATAAAAAGGGATGGATCGGGTTAAATAGGGTTAGTTTTGGATGAATTGAATTTAAAATTGGTCCAGTTCTTAATTAAATATTCTAACTATTTCTCACCATAAACTAAGCAAAACGTGTAATATAATAATTGTTGTTTGTACTTTAAATTTACTCAAGTAGTTAATCATGTAACGTAATAGGAGATTTTGGCTTCCTGCTAATGTGCATATAATGTGCATCGTTTCTTCGATGTTTACTTTCTAGCTCTTCCTTCGTTTTATTTATACGGTTACCAATTCTAAAAATATGGAGTACTTTGTAACTCTTAAATAGGAAATGAAGAAAATTACTTAATGAGGTGACTAAATCTTTTACATGTTTGGCAAAATACATTTGTTTTCAAAACTTACATATATTAATGTTATCCTTTAATTTCTTTATGCGATATATTTAAAGAAATGGGTGAGGGAATTACAAAGTGAAGAATCAAACACTCACCAACAAGACAAAAGTTCAAGTAGTCAACCAATTGAGCTACGAAGATTCTCCACCCTATATAAGTTAATACTGTCCTCAACACAATTTTGCTCCCAATCACTAATACACCATCACAAGGTCCTATAATTTTTCACAAGAGGCGGCGTCTCTAACTAGTTTTATAACAATGTGCAAAACAATAGTAAAAACAGGGGTACTTGTTAAAGTTTTAACGCTACATTTTTTTGGTTTTGTATGAAATGTTGGAACAGTATAAATATATAAGAGGAAGCTGACTGTGTGTTGTTAGTGCTGAGAAGTGTAACAATGTCGTTGTATATGAAAAAATCACTCCACCTGCTAGTGTTCATTGGCCTGAAAACAGAAATGTGAAGAGCAACTCAAATTGGTATATTACAAACTAAAGCTGCAGAATCAGTTATATGTAAATGAAGGGAAGGATGGAAAGGCGATTGATGTGATCAGTTGGACATTCATCAACATATTATAGAAACATTATGTGTCCTAAATACAAAACAAATACGCCATTACAACAGTTTAGGAGAGTCCGCAAAAAGCACTTTGAAAGTTCTCATTTTTCACACCTTTAAAGGAGTATGATTTCTGAACTGAAATTTGAAGCTCTAAATAAACCACATCAGACACAAGATATACCTTGAGACATAATTTCCTTCCTTTCTCTAATGTAGTAAAGGAGAGACAATGAGGTTCAGGGGGTGGCATGGAAAAAGAGCAAGGTCACAGGTATAAATGTGGAACATACCATAGTTTTGATGCACCTTTGTGAATTTGTGGATGGCCTTTATGAGGGAACCAAATTCCATGGACTTCAAGGTCCCCATATGTCTGCAGCCAAAAATGAATAATTTCAGATCCAAAACCCTTTTGAAACATGTACGAAAAATAGTGCATACTCACTCAAGAAACATTAGCAAATTTCCAACCAAGATTCTACCTCAAGGAAAATATGGACAAAAAATCAAATAAGGGCTAACTTTTAACTAGGTTTGTGAAATTGAGAGCATCTTGTACCCTCCCTATCTGATTTGTTGATTACTGATTCCGGATAACCAACAACAAGAAATTCATAAATACAAGCTACAGATGCATGTGTGCTGTCATAATGTAACTGTTTGAGACTATACCGGAGTGGCAGTACCTTCAAAGAATCAAAGCAAATGAGGATGGAAATAAAACATAATTTCCAAAGCTAAAAACATTATCTGGAGAGTCTGTCGTGCCAGAGATGAGCAAAAAATGTCAAGTGTTTCTGCATGAATGTACTTACACGATCTCAGTGTACCGGATTCTCCAAGCTGGAAACCCCATGTGACATCTCACAGGACCATAAACCAATAAAAGATCAGGCTCTGGTCCCCCATAACCTGTAGGTTTGATAATTTATCACGTTTATAGAAAGCCACCATTCAAGCAAAGATGAAAAATTCATATTGATGACTACATCAGGCAAACAGGGGGGAGGAAGATAAATCAACAGACCTACAGCTTGTAGCGCCTCAGACATGTCAGACTCTGTAAAATTCAGCTTTTCTGGTTTTGTGCTAGCATAATGCTTGGCAAAGAGTAAATTAGCTGCTTTGGCTATTGCAGGTTTTGAATCAGCAAAAGAGACAAACTCCAGGTCTACATGCTTCTGGCACAGAAGGGTATCGGCAAAGGAAACAAACTTCAGTCATTAGTGACATATTATGTAAATTTACTTTAAACTGAGACCTTAATGACATTTGCAGTATAGCATATAAACTTAATTTTAACAATATTCGCTCTATGTCACTTCCCATCCACCCCCTAACCCCAATATAACCAAAAAGGGGGAGGAAATAACGTAAAAGTTATATAGAGAATCTGAACTTATTTTATTTATCATTTCTCATTCTTCTTCAAGATCCAGGTTCATAGTCACTAGTCATTATAATTGTAAAATAACACCGGGACAATTCAAGAGTTAAAATTGGCATCATTCGCTAAAAAGAAGAGAAAATGCAATTCAAAAGAAAGAATTGGTAACTGTCCTAGGCGCGTCTGAAAATAAGACTTAACAGACACCCTATCACTAGAGAAGATAAAATATACTAAATGAGTGGAAAGGGTTTTGAAGGTCTTTGTTTTTTCTCTGACCCTACTATTATACATGACATAATGAAAATTACTAGTGATAAAATCTTCAGAGTAGGTTATTATCATTGGACTAGATAGAGACATCTTTGAAATTAATATATCCTGGATCCAGAAAATGTATAAAATATGTCATTGTCCAGGTGCAAAAAATGTACACTGACCCTATCCTGAATTCCTTTGTGCTTTCCGAGAGTCAACAGTCTAATATTCTGAAATGAGAAAATTTTAACTCACAGTATTGTTTATATAGTTTTTCAATCTCTAACTTCTCAAATGACAAGCTGTCAAATTATTCGCCGAATTCAAGGACATCATGGGAGTAATCTACTATCTTCCATTAATCAGATTCCTTACATTCCTCACAGGTATAATTTCCAACATAAGTCCATCTTTTTCAGCATAACTCAAGCTAGAGCACATGTCACATAGATTTGCAGGTGGTACTGTCAGGATTTGATTCCCAACAAGAATGATGCTTCACGTGAATAGACCAGGACTTCAATTTTTTAATGAAGATAAAGGTAATGTCTACTGAAATGCAAGAAGTAACAGAAACATAAGTCTAAAACTAGCCAGGAACTTGACAATACCTCAACCAAACTTCCATGATCCGATCCTTCTACAATGGTTTTCTGGGACTTGTTCAATCCTTCTATAATAGCTGTCTGGGACTTTTTCAGCACTCCTACAATAAGCAATGGCTGTGGGAATCATATTTTTTAGCAAAGTCTTGTAGATGCATCAGAAAGCACATGAACAAGCTGGTAATTAATTTTTTGACGACCTTACCTTCTCTATCATAGAGACAGATGCTTTTTACACCAATAGACACAAGCCAACACAATAATTCAAGAACTTTTGAAGTTTCACGAGCTTCTTCACTGTCAATCACAACAGCCAGATAGCGCACTTTACTAATGTTAACAGCATTGTAACTCTTTAGCAGCCCACTAGAAATAAGGGTATTCTCAACCATACGAGCTATGCCTAATACAGAGTACCAAACATTGATGATCAAGTGTAAGATGAGCCAGACCAAATGAAGCACAAGGTTACCACACTGAAAAGAAGTCCAAAACCAAAAGTGAGCTAATATAGTGATATCAAGAAAAAATGAACAGTATGCTTTTAACAAAAAGAAATCTTTGAACTACAATTTCCCTACAGCCTAATCACCCAAGGAGGTTAAGAGAGTGACTGAGGAAAGGGGCTACTACTTTAGCAATATTGTTTTTTAAATTAAAGAGCTCCGGTGTATGATATTTAACTTCCACTGCAACCATAGGTGGGCAGTGTTGAGTCCTTAGTAAGTGAATTAAATTCAGTCACAATTTGATGCTGTTGATATATTCGTGAATCACATATTTCATGTTTTACTGCTTAATCTCAAAGAACATGAATGCGCTACTTTGTAAAACAAGGAACTGGTAAAGAACATGAATAGGTTTAGTGTGAGACCCAAAAACTAAACTCAATCTGAAGCTCAATAGTTAGCTCTTGCTAGATAACGTAGGATGTCAAATCAATTTTTTACCACCACAAACCAAATCAAAATTTCACAATGTAGTTCATTTGTTGATGATCCATAGGAAGCACTACATACTTTTGAAGGTATACAACTTAGCCTTTGAAATGTCTAGTTTTTTTTTTTTTAAATAGATCCGAAATGTCTAGTTCTTTCAAGATTCTTTATACTTAATTGAGCTAGACCAGAATATATGTATCTACTTATATATAACTTATAAGAGATTTAACACAACTACCATAGAAAGGGAATTGACTTCAGGAAATTAACGAGACAGGAATTGTAGAATTATTCTCCAAGAGATACTTTTAAATCAATATCATTTGGACAGTGAAGTAAACACTACTTCAAATATTTAACAAGGAGATCCATTATACTTAACACTAACATAGAGAATTTACAATAGGAAAACTAAGCAATGAAACAGTAACAAAGAAGGAGATGAGATGCCAGAAGAATCAGAGGTGAGAAGCATAGACTTTGCCTAAGCACAATACACAATTGACTCCTCTGCTTGACTAATAATTTTCTATTTAAATGTATTCTCTCCATCACCATTCGGTTCACACCTCTACAGGGGCATATAACATATATGTACATTAGGTTCATAACATACAAGAATATTAACCAAAATTATTATGGCGCTTACCACAGATGTCCAGCTTAGAATCTTCTGCACCTCATTCCCTAAGCCCATTGATCTGCACATACTTCAAGAAAAAATAGGTGGAAATAAATAAATAAATTGCTGCAATTTCCCCAACAAAGTAGTAATAGTAATTATCACCAATCACACATACAAGAAAAGATAGAAGCAAAACTTTGTACGATCTGAAATTGAAATTAACCCAAACAAGAAAACACCATAACAATATGCAAAATATCAAACTCTAGCAATTTGGGAGTGAGAAGCTTACCAAAAAACCTTACTTTAAATTATTTTTAATCCAATAAAATAAACCCAGATGAGAAAAACTCATAAATTAGTGAAAATGGTGTTTGAATCCAAAAAAGTCTAACAGAACATGATTTGATCTCACGTGAGCTTCTTCTGCCTCTCTCTAGATTGATGAAATTCCCACAACCAATCATCTAGGCATAGGCAACTGCTTGGCTGTCCACTTCTTTCAATAGAAAAAGTGTATATAGTTTTGTGGGGAGAAGAAGAAATGTTCAAAACGTCTAATGTACACCCTCCATTCCGGGGCGGAGGCGGAGCCAGCCTTCTGTTAGGGGTATACCTGGTTAAAATTATTTTTATATGTATATATTAGATGTTTGAACCCCTTTGATTAGTTTGTGTGTTTAGTTCTTCAGATTTTGAACCCCTTATTAAAAATTCTAGCTCCGTCACTGCTCCGTTCCATATTAGTTGTCCGTGTTTCTATAAATAGTACTACTACTTAATATTAATTTACAACAACATAATCCCACAAGTGAGTTCTGGTGAGGCTAGAGTGTATGCAAACATTACCAGGTAGAGAGGTTGTTCGAACAAAATTATCAAAACATTTAACTTAACATAAAACAAATACATTTAAATTGAATGTAGTAGCAGCCAGCAGGCAGTAGAGGCCAGGACCAACAATCAATACCATTTAATGAACCATTTAACTCCTAGCAGTAGGCAGTAGTTCAGAACCAATTTTTGAACATCCAATCAATTACTAATAGTCAAAATTACCAACAAAAAAAACACTTGCCGAGTTTCTTATCCGATAATAATGAAATTGAGCAAGGATCCCATACAAAAAGCAGCACTCAGCAACACAATCCAAAAAAGAACACTATCAGGCAGCAACCTGCTGGTCGCCGACGGGAGACGAGCACGAGAGAGACTGAGAAGACAGTGAAAGAGATGAGACTCGGGAGTTTGAGTTTGAGGGAGAAAGAGAAGTGAATTTTGATTTAGGGCACCAAATTTAAATAGGTTGGGTTGGGTTTTTAAATTAAATTGTTTTTTTAACTTAAATTATAAAATATTATTTTGAAATTTATTTAATAAAATTATCGTGACCCTTAAGTTGAACTAAGGCTGGGCACCGGATCGGGTTATACCGGTACCGATCTGGTATCGGTCCAGTTCGATAGTCTTCGGGACGGAACGGGACACTGTGAACAGGTACACGGGACAGAACGTTATCACGATTTGATACCAATATATCGGTACCGGTTTATTCTGATTCTGGTCCGGTTCCGGTTAGTTAATTTTTATTAATTAATTTATATTTTATATTATAATTGATATATAAAAAAATAAAGAAGATTCAAATCTTGAAATATATATTTAATTAATTTATATTTTATATTATAAATATAACTTATAAGTTATAACATATTAATAAGTAATAACTTATAAACTTCAAAAGATTCAAATCTTGAAATCTGAAAACTAAGCTAAAAAACTTTATTAAACTTAACTTGTAAACTTAATAGGTAAAAATTTTTAAAAAATATCTTTAAAATAAACTTAAGTAAAATTACATTATAAATTTCAAAACTATTAATTTAAAGTTTAAACTTAGAAAAAAAAAAACATTCATATTTTCGTAATTCAAAAAATCAAAATAACTAAATTTTTTTTATCATTTTTTGAAATAGCTAAATGTGTCGTCCCGTTTATCCCATTCTGGTCCATTCCGGTTCCATTCCGGTATATAGTGGGACAGGACGGAACTGAGTATCCATCCCGGTAATTCCGGTCCGATTCATCCCGGTAATTCTAATCCGATTCATCCCGGTACCGATAAATAAACAGGTCAAACCGTCTGTTCCGATTCGTTCCGGTCCGGTGATTCCGTTCCGGTCAGTTGCGTAGCCATAAGTTGAACATCGAACTAAAAGATCAAAATTTTGGGAAAAAATCGAAACCAAAACAAAAAAATTAAAAAAATTAGTTTAGATGGTTTGATTTTTTGATATTTATGCCAACTACTAGAATAGTAGAATATCGTATTAAAATTAATTTTTTTGATATTTAATATTTATAAATAAATAAAAAGAACTGGTACATTGTACCGAAGTAGATAATTACATATACAATTCATATATATTAAGTATTATGATACTAACAAACATGTAAAATAGTATAAGTACAAAATTAATTATTTAGACGTTGATATTTTGCTTAGTCTATATTGATTGAAATATCTTTTTTGTTTAATTGATTAATAAAGGAAATTATACTTTTTTGAGATATTTCTACATATATATAAAGTGTTAGTATGATTAAATCAAAATGTTTCTTGAAAAATCGAAGTAGTAATTTTAATTATGTAAGTATACTGATATAGTACCCTCACAATACGCGAAGTACTAGAGAAATCATAAAATATTATATATTGCCTTATATGTTGGATCTTATTAAAAACAATTTTATAAATTTTAAAATTTAAACAATTTGATCCACGGTCATTGATTAAAAGGTGAATAGAGAATAAAAGTAATTTCTTCATCTAAAATTAATATCGTAAGATCCCTTATTATGTATAATAATTAAAATTTAAAATATGTTGATGAATTCATAATATTACTCATCAAAATAAGATGAAGAAATTTATCTTGATTATCACAGTCATACTCTTGTGAGTTGTGAATAATATTAATTAGGCATAATATATAAATGTGTCATTTAACTTGGTCTCATTTTATATTTATACCTTTCAATTTTGAGTGTGTATAAGTAGGCACTTTAACTTATATATAAAGTTTAACAAGTACTCAAGTAGACATGTGAGTCCTACGTGGCATAATACATGCAGGACACCACGTAAGACACAAATTGTCCTGTAGGATGTCATACAGGACATGTGTGTTTATATGTTCAACTTTATATAAGTTTAAGTGTTTATTTATGCAGATTCAATGTTGGAGTACATATATGTGCTCTGAGGCCAAGTTAAAAGTACATATTTATGTATTATATATGCCTATTAATTATTACTCCCTATGTCCTTAATTATTTGTCCACTTCCTTTTTTAGTTGTCCCTAATTACTTGTCTATTTTGACAAATCAAGAAAGAACAAAAAAGAATTTACCTATTATACCCTCAATTAATTACTTTAAAAAAAGTAGAACTTCTTGAAAATTATAAAGTTTTAATTCATTCACTTCATAATTAATAGGGGTAAAATGATAAATTCTTTATGTCAATAATTATTTTTTAATAGATATGTCAATTTAAAAATGGACAAGTAATTAGGGACAGAATGAGTAGCTACCTATTATGGGATGCAATGAGAGAACAATTATTCTCAAGAATAAGAAGAGTTAATGAGAAGGTAATTTTGTCGCCGCTATTCTATAGGTAACCCTCGCTCCTATAAAAATAGCTCGCAAATCAAGACAGATAAAAAGTAAAAATAGTTCAAAATAACTTAGGGAGGAATTAAGGAGTTTCAATCATTAATTTCAAGGCAGTTCAACAATTCAAAGTTAAAAAGGTTGGAGAATCTGATGCTATTAGTTACTGCATGTTCATTTTCATGGAGATCTTTTGAATTCAACTTTTGACCACCAGCTTTTTCAAAGAACCATATGCTCACTCCTTTTTTTTTTTTGTTTTTTGGTCCAGGTTCAATATTATATTAGAGTTCAATTAAATTTAAATTTATTGTATTATAATGTTTATTTTTGATACAATGCTCTCAATAAAAAAAATCCACTTTCAAAGCTTGAACTCGAGATTTTCTAAATAAGGGTCGAGGAGTATCCCAATCATTCCATCGTAACCCACATTTTTTTTGGAAAACTTGCATAAATATACTATATTAAGAAAATATTTATCTTCTATAGCAATAACATTTTTTTCCTCACTAGATCACTTTTAATACATTTATAATATATTTTTAATACATATTACAAAAAACAATTTATAAACACATATAATACAAGTTTTATTGATAGATAATAGATTTATCACACATTTTAATATAATGTGCCAATTTCTTACCCAATAATCATAATATATTTTAAAACAGTTATAATACATACATATTACATTCACAAGTCACTTTAATACATATTACAGATTTATCATAATATTATTATGTATTGCTATAAATGATAACAAATAAAATATATCACTAAAATTAGTAATTATTTATTAAAAGATATTCATCGAGGTAATTTTTCATTTTTTCTTTGTTAAATACTTATTCTAGTTTCCTATGCCTTACTTCCTTTGATTCTTATAGAAACGATGTTGAACTCAGCTCAAAAGAAGATAATAAGCTTCTATAATAAATATTATAAGATACAAAATTGAACAAGTAGATAAATAAATTTAAGTGGAAGAATCACAAAAAATAAAAGATATGTGTGTATATATATATATATATATATATATATGTAAGTGTGGAAACATACAAATAATGCAAGCATGTTGACATATCAAAAAAACATTGTTTGATTATATATGAAACTGGTTTTTAAGTTAGTTTTTGAAGTTCGAAAAATTGGTTCAATAATAATTTTTCTAGTTAAAAAATCTTTTTTATTACTACATACAAAACACTTTTAAAAAAAAAATGAAACACTATCAAAATATTACTTTAACTTTCAAATAATATTTTTTTAACTCAACTACAAAAATTCTTGTTCCATCTCCCATCCCGAATGCCCTTTCCCTCCTTCAATTTTTTACTGTATTAGTTAGGTTACAATAAAAGTAAATAATTTATTATATTAAATTATTTGTAAGACGTATCAAACTTTATTTGGTTCTATTTACGCCAAGCCTGAACTTTATTGATTTATTTTATTTTAATGTAATGACCTGATTCCGTCGTTATGAAAAAGCCAACGGGAAAATTTTTTGGGCCGGAAAACTTTTGGTAGTAAATTGAGAATTCCCAACCTAGTTCACATTTGGACGAAATCGAAGTCAGTAAGGTCTAGAGAAATCTGGTAACAATTGGGTGATCTAATTAGGATTTGATCACATGAGTAGATAGCTAAGACGTTAAGGAACCCGTACGACTTTACGGAATTGAATTTGGGTGAGTAGAACTCCCGAAACTGATCTTAGCATGAACGGGTAGTTTATGAGTGTCGTTGATTGAAGGTGTGTTGTGAAATGGGAGTATTGGAATTATTGAATTTTCTCACTGTTCCGTGCAAGCCTCCATGGCGGGAATTTGTGCCGCCATGGAGGGGCCGCTGCAGCAGGACAGACGCGATTTAAGTCGGAAAGAAACCCCAAAAACGTTTTATTCTGCACTTTTCGACTTTGAGAGCTAGGAGACGACCCAGGTGCTTTCTTGACGGGTTTTCGCCATTCTTAAGGCTAAAGGTAAGGTTTTAACTTCCCAAACCCGTTTTTCAATCCGTAGAATGTAATCTAGTAGGTAATTATCGATGGGGGAGGGGTTTTGATCTGAAAATTATGGTGGAAAAAGCCCTAATTTGGACATTGGGATAATGGGTTTGATCTAGGGTTGATAGGATGGTTGGTAACTATCATATCCCGTAACTTAAAATACATTTGCGACTCGTAAACTCCTAGGCATAGATGTGATATCGGGGGAGGTATATCATTGAAAATGGTTGAGCAAACCATGTAGCCCTTATATATAGTCATTTAAAGGGTTAAACAAAAGTTTTAGGCCAAAAAGAGATCATTAAAGAAAAGATTCAAGTTTAAAGGTTCATTGTGGAGGAATACTACAAATGATCTCATTTCTCATCTGAATTTGAACGAGCATATCTTCTAATATATAACGAGTTATAGGGCCTAAAACTTATCCAATTAAAGGTATGTGAGTCTAGTTTCCAGCAAAACAAACCGCTAATTAAAACGATATCGAAGTAAAAAGTTATGTTCATTTTACGACAAATGTGTGCACTGCCCAATCACTGTAGGACATGTGGCACTTTAGAGAAAGTCGGCAAAACTTGTTGTTTTTATATTAGAAGTTTGGGATATACTTTCTCTTATATTCAAGAACGTTTAAGGACTGGTTTAAAGTTATTTCTTCAAGTTTTTCGCATATTCAATCCTCCAAATCTTAAGGTAAGTTGGTTTCTTCAAGAATCGAGTGTCTTCCTCTCCATAGACCTATAGATATACTTAGTTAAATATTTTCTTGAAGGAAAAAGTATTGTTCTTGGAGAATAGAAAAGGGCAGGGGCTGCTTATCTTAGATATATAGGTATGACTCATCTTCGATCTTCATAAATAGTATTCCAAGGATGCTTTAAGTATAATTTGCGGGCAGGACTCATGGGACAGTGATAGGAAGCCGTGAGTCCATGTTTTACCCATTGTAGTTGATGTTTTCGTGAGGAGGGAGTTTGTAAAAGGTTGTGTTGGCTGTTGTTTTGACCAAATGAGGGGTCAATGGTATTGTATTGGGGAAGTAAGTTGGTTACATTAAAACGGAAGGCTAGGTATAGAGAACGCAACTCTTATAGTTCTTGAAAGTTTGTCGCTCACCAAATGTTTGATGAAATGCCTAAATCACTAAGAATATATTGTAGCAGGTTATATGAGCTCCTATTATTTTAATTTATGGCATTAGTTCTCTACTAACTTAAACTATGAGTTTATAATGGAATTTGACATCGTTAACAAGGAACCCATGGGATGATGATCGGAGGCCATGAGTTTTACTTTTATGTTAAGTGTGGATGATTAAGTGGGCTGGTTCTTTATGGTTAAAGGATTGAGGAGCAATACTGAACATGTAAATAAGTCATAAAGCCTACTTGGAAAGTAGAGAAAAAGAATGGTGTGGTGATACACCATTCATCTATGGTAATTGTTGAGATTGTCGCTCGCGAACTATTATTGTCTTTTTGGCATTGCCGTGACTCTTGATTAGTTTCTTATACTATCCTTTTATGATTTTATGTTATATATAAAGTTGTCAGCAAAGGAGTTTGACAACGCAAGATAGTAAGTCCCGAAGTAAGGTATGTAAAGCTAAAATCTTTTTTGCCCTTAAGGCATGACCTAAACTCGCATATTCTTCCGATAAATGTCACTAGAGATTCTATGATACCCGAAAGAAAGTTATCCTATTTTATAAACCCTCTCATGTTGAGTCCTAAACCTATAGAGTTATAGTACTATTCAAGGAAGCAATATGTTTCACACAACTATATTTGTCTACAATTGAAACTCTTAGAAGTTAGCAGTGTACATGTTGCATAAATTTAAAAAAAGAAGCCAGCCAGAGACTATTCATAAGTGTATAGGTCACAAGATATACTATTCTCAAGATAAAGAAATTAATCACGAATTGTATCACGAGCTGTGTCATTAATGAATTAATTATTATAAATAATTGCAAGCAGTTGATGTTATAGACAACTCGCAAATGCTGGGTGGGTATTTTTAGGTCTACTACGTGTGACGCTACTCGTACGTAATTCGGATATAGTTAATGGAATTTTCCGTCGAGATTCACCGATCGATAAATGCTGCATGCGCACCATACAGAGCCCCCGGCGGGCGCACTTGATAGACCTCGTTACCAGACTATGAGATTTCATGCGTGGTCGTGATAGTGGGCTACAGATACCATACAGGGTTCACTAATCGCCATCAGTAGGCCATCATGTGATTTCCTGACAGTTAGCTTTCTAAAGAGCAAATAAGCAATATAATGAAGTAATGATATCACTTAGGCAAATTATAGGGATTCAATATATAAATGACTGAGCCATGAAATGTTAGAAGAGGACCCTTGAGGTTGGTCACAATTCCAGTTTCAAATTAGATTTGTCTATCTTGATATTTGATGCATTTTAGCATTTTTACATGTCTACTTGTTGTTCAGTCTGCTTTACATACTAGTACATGTTTTATATGTATTGACGTCCCTATTATTTTGGCGTTTCATTTGTATTATTACAAGCTCAGGTACTCAGGACAACAAGCATTTTCAATAGACTAGAGATTTCCAGTTTAGCAGTTGGTATGTTTCACCTCTACCTGGAGCTATCAGATATTTAGAGCCTATATTCTGCGTATGTATATATATCAGAATGTCGTGCCCTGTCCCGACTAGTTATCAGATTCTCAGAGGCTTCTTAGACTTAGTTTGGTTTCCATTGTAAAGTAGCCCAATGGGCGCTTTTGTTATCTATGTCTTAGTATGTGTCTTCATATAGGTTCCGCTACTTATGAATCTACAGCTTTGGCATAAGATTAGTAAGATAATTAGCAGGTGCTTGTGTATATTATTGTTGTCCGTCCCTTTCTAGTTAGGGGTGTGACAGTAACTCGGGTAATTAGTTATTGTTTATTGATTTTTGTGTTATATTAATTATTTGTAGACCAAGAACAAGCGGAACGAATTCGAAAAGGGAAAAATCAAGTTTCTTAGGGGATTCAAGCTTGTTTCGAGGTAGGTCATGGTTGTGATTTCATGTTGTATGATATATGTTTGTACTTGTTTCATTATAATGCATATATGTATGCGAATGTTGCATTATTGATCACACTATTTGTAAATGACGATAAATGAATGATGAATCATGACTTGATTCTATGATTTGAGAATATACTTGTGATTGTGGCTTGTTGAATAGATCGGGTGTTACGGTCCGACACATTTACTGGGATCGATTGTCACATACCGGTATAAACATTGAAATGGGTGTCACGATCCGATACACTAACTGGGATTGATTGCTACGTACCGACATAAATATTAGAACGGGTGTCACGATCCGACACACTAACTTGGAACGGGTACCACGTACCGGTACACTAACAGTTTGAGTATTGGATTCCATGAGAGGACCATTAAATTGTATTGTGTATCTACTTGTGATGATTACGTTCATATCTAGTGATGATTGATATTGGAAGACTATATGTTGCTCTAAAATGACAACCAATGTTTATTATTGAGAACGTGGAATGCTATATTAATCCTGAAAAGATGACTAATATTGTATATATTTGGTATATACCTGTTTTATGATGTTGTAATTACTTGTTTATATTGCACTTATTAGGATAGTTGTGTAATCCTACCAGTACACTGTGGTTGTGTACTGATAATGCACTTGTTTGTTCTTTGTTGAGTACAGGGCATCTTCAGGCGGCCATTGATAAACATCAATTAGGTGACTTTGAGCGTGATCGGATTCAAGGGTGAGCCAGTTCTTTCAGGCTGCCATGGATCTATCTTGTTTAGACCACTCTTTTTGAACTCAGACACAGATATCTCGCTCTCTTTAAGGAGATTCAAGTTCACCGCGGCATAATCTACACCGATCTAGCAGTATCACTCTTGACTTGTCCACTCCAGGATACAACAGCCCAACAACATCGTACAACTCAAGCAACTCCGGATTAGTTGAAGAGTCCAAAGCTCCACATAAAAAATACCTTCCTTCAACATATATTTACTCTCTTTTGAATAGTGAATATAGTTGAAGACTTAGAATATTATTCTTTGTCTCAACTCTCTCTTTCACTACACTAACTCAATATAACCACAATACAATATTACTCATCTTTTCCACTCTATATTTTCTTGTACTTCTCTTGTTGTTTCTACTTCTACCCAACACAAGGAAGACCATACTATTTATAGGTGATGAATTCTTCCTTGCAATGAATAGGAAGATAGTGGGTAGATTTGCCAGATGAATGACTCAAATGTTACATAAGTTACAAGACATAAAGATAAAATAATCGGTGAAATAAAGAGTTGGTGATTACATAAGTTACTAAAAACTAATATGATCACTTTCTTCCACAATTGATGAGAGTAAATAGACACAAATGTAATGTCCACCAATAGACATAACATGATATATAATGTGACAAATAATATATTTTTATTAATATTAAAATGTCACACCAACACGTAGGACACATGTATTTATTTACTCAACTTCATACAAATTTAAGTGACTCTTGACACCCAAAATTGAAGATTATAAATATGAGTTAAGCACATATGTATTATGCCAAAAATAAAACATTCTTCGCTTTCAAGCTCAAATCAAATAAGTATTGTCCAAACGTCTAAATGAACAAACTAAAAACATTTCTTCCCTTCTTAAAGACTATTTTGACGTAAAATTTGGTGTTAGGAGAGATTATTTGTCTTCGTCTCTTCGATGCAAGAAAGGGGCATATTTATTTTTCTTTTGTGTTGAAATGAAAGATTGATGATTCTTAATTTCTTCCTTTTTTTTGATTAATTTTTAGTTAATGTGAATCGAATTAATTGAAACTCAAAATGAAGATCGAATACCTAACCCAAAAAAATAAAAGTGTGAGTTGAGACCATAAGGGACAAGAAAGAAAATAGTGGAATAGTTAAAAGAAGAAATAAAGCATAAGTTGAAATGATGTCACTCCTCCCAAAAATCTTTTTCCATCATCTATCACTCTCTTTCACTTTTCTATACTTAGTCCCTAAGACTTCTCTTCTTCATCTTCTAATCTTCTTTTCACAGTCTACAACACAAGATCCAAAACTCAAGTTCCTTACTTTCAATGGATCAAGATTCAGCTTCTTACATCTCCAAAAAACAGAAACCAAACCATGCAGACTACCCTTGTAAGTTTTACAACATTTTTTCCTTTAAAACTATGCTACTTATCATATTTCTAGTTGCACTTCCACTTTTTCCTTTACAAGCTCCAGAAATCATCACCCAAACAGGAAATTGGGAACTTGTTCAGCTTATTTTAGTTGGTATAGCTGTTTCTTATGGCTTATTCAGTAGAAAAACCGATAATGATAATGATGACGATAACGATGATGATGAGGAGGAGGAGACAGAAAATGAATATTTATATAGTTCAAAGTTTGATAATGTTCAATCTAAATTACTTGATGTTTCATCTTTTTTTGAAAACCATCAAGATGAAAACAGAGTGAATAATTATCAATATTGTAGTGGTAAGCCAGTAGTTGTTGTTGCTAAGGAAAATGATGCTATTATTAGTACAAGTTTTGTTGAAAAGCCTTTGCTTTTGCCAATTAGAAGTTTAAAATCCCCTGTTCTTGAGCCTATCTCAACTACTACTAATTCACCAAAATCCATGACTTCATCTCCAAGAAAGATTGATCAATTTGATCACAAAATTGTGAGGAGACACAGTTTTAACAAATCCTCTGTTTCACATCCACCACCACCACCTCCTCTGCCATCGCCATCGATTGTTAAAAAATCTACTCTGTTGAGATCAAGCTCTATAGTAATGGATGATCACAAGGGTTCTTTTGGTAAGGAACTGAGGAGAAGTACTAGGAGTGTTCCATTTGAATTGAGCTCGTATAAAGGGAAGTCTGTTCGAACAATTAGGCCGTTCATTGGGGCTGCAAGAGCCAGAGTATATGCTAAAGATTTCATGAATGGGAAAGCAGAGGATGAAAGAAACACAAAAGTTGATACACAGATTCAAGTGTTACAGCCAGCATTGATGGATTTTTCAGGGGAAGAGAAGAAAACGTCGATTTTTGAAAATGTAGTAGCGGAAAGTGATGAGGAGTCAGACGATTATATTGAAGAGAGCTCGCAAAATGTAGACGAAGAAAGAAAATGTGTTGTTGATGGTAGTCCAGATAATGTAGACAAGAAGGCTGATGAGTTCATAGCTAAATTTAGGGAGCAAATTAGGCTTCAGAGAATTCAGTCCATTCGTACATCGGCTAAACAGCCTGCTAAAAAGCTAATCCAGTAAATATATTCTTGTTCAAAACTGAGATGATACTATGAATTGATCACTTGCTGTGAAGAGTCTCACATCGCGTTTTGAATATGGGTTTGGGCAATCATCGCAACTAGCTTTTAGGTTTGAGTTAGGGTCAAGTGTCATGTCGTATATTTACTTGCCATTTGAAAAAGTCTGATGGTTTAGCTAGAATTCACTTGGCACTACTGAAGTTGTCTTGTCTTTTTTTTTTTTTTTCAGTTAGTATTTGAAGATTTGAGGTTTCTGGTATAAAGATATTTTAGTATTGTAGTTATATAATTAGTCACCTATGTCTGTGCCAGTAGTTGATTTAGTGCCATGAGGGACATTGTTGTATTGTTATAGAAAAGAAAATCTTTTGGTTTTAAGTTATTATTAACATGGTGTTGTACTTCTGTAATTATGTTCTTCCAAAATATGTCTGATGTTCAGAGAATTAATTCTTCATTTATGATCAGTTAATCGCTATGCCTTCCTATATCAGTTAAACTATTTTATGATGGTTGTTCAGAAATAAATGAGAAATTTACAAGAATTGGCTTTTAAGGCTAAGTATACATAGTGTCCCATAATGTTAGTACCTAACACTAGGGGTGCCAAGAGAATGAAAATTCGATTCAACTGACCCGACTTAACCGTATCGAATTGATTTATATCATTTTTCAATAAGATTGTGGACTTTTATCTAAGTGTATAATCATCCCGAATAATTGGAATAAACCTTTTAATTTTTTTTAAAAAAATGAAAAATTTCCGAACCAAATCGAATAACTTTACATGTATGCAAATATGTTTTATATATTACAATATGTTAAATTTAATATATAAATATATATTATAACATTTTTCAAATATAAATATAAACTAGGTCCTAGGTCTCTGGTGACTGGACGATTTTGGAACTTTGTTTTTTGTTAACCTTCAATTAATTAGGTTTAAAATTAAAAGATATTATAATAGATATTCCATCAAACAATACGGAAAAATCTATGCAAACAGTCCTATTAAAAGTTTAAGATCAAACAACATGACAACAAGGTTTTACTTTAATGAAATGAGTTATAGCCACACAAATATCTATCACTTATTTTAGATCATAAATTTCAAAATCCTTTCTTTTTAATCTTAAAAGTCATGTCAAATCAAACTAACTCGTTAAAAATTAAATGGAGGGAGCCATAAACTCTGCATATTTACCAATGAATGCATGATTGCGATTTCCTAGAACAAAAGCCCAAGAAGTTCGACATTGGGCCGATTTGCATTATCCATTTGAGTCCATATATATGGATAGGGATCTCAACCCGAATATCCATCTCCTTATTGAACTATTTATTTAAGTCTACCTATTTGAACTTCAGACAACTCTGTAGTCGAGAGAGTCGGAAAATATTTTTCATGAAAAGTATTTTTCTTTATACCAAACACACCCAGACCATCTCGACTATTATTGCATGCTCTTTCCCATTTCATTTATTGGACTAGGACTTGCCAAACTTAATTATTTCGTTAATTTCAAAATAAGAAAATTACAAGAATATACTATTTAAGATCTTAATTAACAATATATGTATATACTCCTTTTTATTTACAAAACTAAGTTTTTAATTATAAACATCACATAATATTTAATTTTCGATTTTTAAAAAAATATATATTTTAATATTCGATTTATTTCCTTTTGGGCGGGGGGGGGGGGGGGGGGTTATGTGCTAAAATTATGGGATTGATAATTATTGTTTACCTTTTGGTTTTCCAACCATAATTTTTCTCTCTTTTTTTTTTTTTACCCATATCTTCAATTTTCGTTTTTTATATATATATTTTAGTATAGGATTTATTTCCTATTTTTGGGGATTATGTGCTAAATTTATGGTATTGGTAATTATTGTTTACTTTTTGCCTTTTCAATCATAATTATACCGTTTATATTTTTATTTTTTTTTGCCTATAAATGAATTTTCGATTTTTTTTTTGTATATTTTAGTATCCGATTTATTTCCTATTTTTGGGGGTTATGTGCTAAATTTATGAAATTGATAGTTATTGTTTACTTTTTGACTTTTCAACCATAATTATACTATTTATTAATTCTAGTCTTTTCTCTTAATTTTCGGTTTTAATTATTTATTTATTTTAGTTTTTTCCTTTTTTTTGGAGATTTTGTACCTATTTTTGGGGGGATGATAATCATGTATAAAATTTAATTATTTTATCTCACCAATTAATGGTTATTACTGAGCTTTTCAAAAAAAATAATTTACATAGCATATTAAATTAATTTTCAATTCACCATTATTTTATCTCATAAGTACATCACTTTTCAATAGGTTTGTTATCTTTTGCCTTAGTTCTTCTTTCAATATAATATGAATGCACCAACCTTACAACGATAATTACACCAATATCATGTAATAGATAATAACTTTTGAATACTACACCAATATTATAGAAATCGCAGTTATTTCATTTATTAAAATTTACAATTAGTTCATAACCATTTACATATATAAATTTGTGCATAAAAAGACAACGTCAGTTCAAAAATTCGCAATCGAAAATGTTATATCATTCAACTACATAATGTTTTAAGTAAAAATAAAATAAAAACAACACACTATTGTTAAGCGTGATCCACAAATTTGGGGCAAGTCTTCCTGTTATACTCGAGTGTACCACATTTACTACAAATGACTTTACTTTTCTTGCATTTTCCTTCGTTGAATCTCTTCTTACGATCATTATTTGGTGGTTTGTCTAATTGCTTTCTTGCAATTAGAGGTAACATTACCTCTTCCAAAACATGCGACGGAATATCCCAAGTGCTTTCGCAAGGCAAACATGCTGGTATACAAAAAAGCAAACATGTTGGTATACAAAATGGTAATCATGCTGGTATACAAAATGGTAATCATGCTTGTATACAAAATGGTTGACGACTAAATTAGCTTACTACACCATCATTTTCATCAAATCATTTACCAAAAAACAATAGATGTACCAAAATATTAGCTTGAAAGTTTGTGTTTATATAAGGTCTAAAGATACCAATTACATCAGATCACACACCAAAAGAAATTATCGAATTATGGTGTTTATGTAAGGCCTAAAAGATACTAATTACATCATATCACATACAAAAAGAAATTCTCGAAATATGGTGTTTATATATGGACTAAAAGACATTCAAGTGCACTGATCCATTACACTTAATGTTAGACCAAAAAAAATTCATTGATTCTGACGTTTAATAAATGTATTTAAATATACCATCATTAACACCAAATTATTTACCTAATATTAATCATCAAAGCTTATTTTTCTATGTAACACTCACACCAAAAAAAAACTATGACTGATAGTGTTTATACAAACATAATACAGAATAACAATTACACCAAATTATCATACCATGCACACCTAATAATCTACCAAAATTATTAATAAAATTTATTATATACTAAACCACAAAACCATCGTTTCACCAAACCATTTACCAAAACAGAATCACGCAATATGAATTTTATACTAAATAACAAAACCCTACAAATTAAAGCAACGAATCAATACCAAAAAATAACACACCACTCAATATACCCAAATCCAATCAATAAAAGTGATTGATAAACGACCTTAATTGAGCTTTAACAAAAAATATATACCCAACATAATAGATTATAAGATAACGATCATGAAAAATAATAATTTAAATATATTAAATAAAATAATTAAAATAATCACGTAAAAAAACACTAATTCACTTGTGATTTATTACAAATATCTGATGCGTTCCATCGTCCGTTGTGTTGAATTAGAACTGAAAAAATTGTTGGTATGTTTGAACTGTGGATCAGAAGGGAGTAGAAGGAGACTTTTATTTTGGTTAAAAAACCCTTTTTTTTATGGGAGAGAATATATTAACAAATTTGAGTAAATTGTGGAAGGTAAAAGAATTGGAGAAAATCAAGAAATATAAGAAAATCGTGGTTGACTAATTGTACGCTTCCCTTTTTTTTTAATACTAAATTCTAGTTTTGAAAAAAAAAACTATTGCTATATAGTATTAATTAAGGTACTTAAACTGTATACTTAAATTTTTTGCCCTAATGAAATTGAATTTATCCAGTTTTGAGAAATTTATTATGTTTAATTCAAGCAAAAATCCCGCAAAATAAGGAACTAAATTCCAATAACATTAGGATAGAATGGTTCCAAGTTGTAATTTGTTTGTTTAAAAGTTCCCTTAATACTAGTCTTTAAGAAGGTACAATTAATCATATTAAATCAAGTAACAATTATTGAACAAACTTTCCAAAATTACTGTTTAAAGAGGCAGACATTCAACTACTAGTTGATTATGATGATAAAGTGATTTGGAGTTTACATTAAAAAAAAACACTCTTTCTCCAGTCCCCACAAATAATGATGGGAAGGAAAGAAGGAACTAACTACTAAATTAAGTAAAATGGACTTATAACCCTAATTAGTCACTAAAACTAAAAATTGGAGGGACAACAAATAAAAGCAAGAGATTTTCTAGACCCCCCATAACACCAACAACCTTATCTTATAACAACATTATATTCCTCCCTACACACATTATGGTACTTAATATTCACAGTTTGTCATTGTCACTACTTTTGTCTTGCAAGTGTAGGATAGGTGTCCATTTGACCATAATGCCCTTGTGAGATGGGTGTGGAGGGTGGACCCCACATGTTTAAGGGCATAGGTTGATGATGCTGATGAGTTGGACCAACCCGATGAGGCGGGATGTTGACAGGTGTATTTGTGGGACCCGTCGCGACACACTCACATGAAGGGCACATGGTGAGGGTGGTGGGAGGGGTCATTTGCATGTAGAATTGAGGTGAATGCTTTAGTGACCTTAGCTCTTGAACTTCCTTTTGTAACCTCCTGTTTTCATCTGTCAGATTCTCAACGCATCTCTTTAAGAATTCGCAGTCTACTTCTGTTTGCTTCAATTTTGTCCTGTATGTCCATAACAAACTATATTCAGTACTATTAATGTAGCTAAATAGTAGATTTCAAAAGATGCCATGTAACTGTGGGGAATTTGATTTTTCAAATGAGCACTCAGCTAATCTTAGAAAGATAATCATTTCAGAAATTAACTCATGACAACAGAGTTTTCTTGTTTAAGTGGAGTTGGAATGTTCACATTGCTCATTAATTATTTGGTACAACAAGAAGTTAACCACATACTCGATATAGGTAATCTATTATAAAGTGAACTTTATACCGATACCTATTGAGAGGGAAGAGATTGTTTCCATTTCTCATTATTAAGTCCATGATTTGGTTTTCACATTTAATATGCTGTTCAATCTTTTGCTTCATTATTATTCCTATGATTGTCTACATTAATTTTGCTTATATATTGCAGATATAATTAAAACGACTTAATTAGAGACAAAAATCTCACCTAGCTCTCCTATTCTGAAACCACACTTCCACTTGCCTAGGCCTTAATCCCAGTCTCTTTGCCAAAGCCAACTTTTGTTTCTGCACAAAAAAAACAACATCAATACTTGTTAAATCAATTAAATTTCCGAAAATACCCTTGAAAACCTCATTTCTTCTAGTACTCCTAATATATTTGAGTTATAAACAATAATTACCCATTAAATAACATAAATTAGAAACTTACAGGATTGAGGGTATGATGGTCTTTGAAGCTATCTTCAAGTACAGCGGACTGTTCCTTTGTTAAACGGAGTTTTTTTCTACAAGTTTCTCCGTCTTCCTCATCGCTAATCCCTCGAGAGCTAGCCCTTTCCATTTCATTCTCCTCAGTACAGTTCCCTTCTCTTTCACTTCGCTTATTTCCACTCAAACTTGAAATAGTGCTGTTCGGAGACGATACGCCGCCTTCCTCCTCCTCCGCTGTCGCCGGCATCCTATTCACGTCGATTCCCTTCAGGAAACTCCTCGTCTCCACTACTCTGCATGCCTCCGTGTTCAGATCTGCAGAAAAAATCGACTCATTTTTTAGATCAACATAATAAAAGTACAGTCAGAGGCGGAGCCATGATTTAAAATTAATTAACAAACCTGATGAGGAGTGAGGAAATGGAGGATGAGTAGTCCAATAATTATTATTGAAGGAAGAAGAAGGAGGTGGAGAAGGGGATATTATTGTTGAAGGAATGAGATTTATGGTTGTTGTTCTCTTTTCTGCAGAAAAACTTAGGCTGAGGCTCAACCCCAGATCTTCTTTTCCCATCATCATTTTAATTACTAATTTCTTTATGTATAACTGTTTCTCAAAGAAGATTTGTGGGATTTTGTAAGGATTTTTCTTCTGGTAAGATGTGAGAATTAAATTGGACTTTGCAATCTGAAGAGTGATGGTGTAATGAATGGGGTTATATATAGGAGAATGTACTGCTTTTAAAAAAAAAAAATTGATAAATAAAAATACTTTCGATATTTTAGGACAGGGGAAATAATTTTTTATAATTGTCATGTTATATTCCTCAATAGTCAAATTATACTTCGCTAATATCTCAATTTATAGAATTAATATCTCAAAAGATTATCCAATTTTAAAAAATTAAAGTCATTAAATTTTATTTTATATCAATAAAATTACTCAACTTAGTCATTTCTATCAATAAAATCACTCAACAAATTTATCATCATAAAAAAATTTGAAATGACAAAATAATTTACTTTTTATAGCATGTAAATATGAATTTCACAAATAAATAAAATTTTAAAATCCATTAAAACTTTTTAACGGATATAATTTCTTTTAACTAAGTAGGCGTTACATAAAAGCGCATAATGCCACTGCCAAGTTTGATTAAATTATTATAAAATAAAAATTATATATATGTGTGTGTGTGTGTTTTAATGATATAATTTCTTTTTTTATGTTGATCAATTTGAACGTATTACTCCAGTAAAACAACGACACAAATTAATTGTTTATCTAATTTACAAGTATATTTTATTGATATCAAAAAAATAATTTTAAAATGTGTGCGGTACTTCATTTTTTTCATACACCTATCATGATATATTGCAAAATTTAAATACATAATAATATTATAATATCTATTTCACTAATTAAGTTTGTCCATAGAAACTTCTTAATAAGTTTTTAATTTTATTTATTTGCGGGTTCATATTTCTATATTATTTTGCCATGTCAAATTTGTTTTTTATTGACAAATTTAGCCTAGTGTTTTATTGATATAAATGCCTAAGTTGAGTGATTTTATTGATACAAAACAAAGTTTAATGACTTAACTAGACAAATTCTCAAAGTTGAGTGACCCTTTGAGATATTATCTCTAATTTATGTGGTGCCATTTAATCAGATACAAAGAAAGTAAGATATTTTTTAATTTAAAAATAATTTAGTTTGACTTGATACAAAAGGTTAAGAAATAAAGAAGACTATAATAAAATTATGTTAAATTTATCAAAATATCTTTTTAATTTTATATCTTATAATATGTAACGTAAAAAATTGAAACTAAAATATTATCAAAAAAATAAGAAAACATCTTTTTTGAAACAGACTAAAAAAAATAGGTCATTCGTTTTTAAAAAAACGAATAGTAAATTGATTCTTACGCGGTTGCGAAAGTGGTCAATCATGAGTAAGAGTGTTTCCGGAGTACCAATTATTATCACAAATAATAGCTTTTACCATATAAATTATTACTAGTATATGATAATTAATTAATTTTTTTATTGTCATTTATTATCGATATAGATCGATTCTTTTTTTACTTCTCTCCATTTTAATTGTTCACAATTTTACATGTTTCTTAAATTCAATGTTTTGAAAAATAGATTAAAAATCAATAGGTTAGTAACAAAAAATAAGTTTATTTTAATATAATAAATAAATAAAAATAAATCAAAAGGGAATACACACTAAAACAAAAAAAGAAAGGTGCCTTTCGTACGTCAATATCTTTCATGTAAAAGGAATTTATTTCTCAACCTCGTATAGTGCTGCTTTCACTTTGTTTTTTTTATTCTTTTTCACTTTAACTTGTTCTTATTATTGTGTAAAGCAAACAGAAAGAAATTGGCCTTTTTGTTGATCAGAGTGATTAAAATCTTTCACAATATATAATCTTGTTGTATAAGATTTGAATTGATCGATAGAATCTTGTATTAATGAGTCTTTGATTGAGACTTTCTACGTATGTCTCATATGTAATTACATTGAGATTATTATCCACGCAATACTAATAACAATTTATATATATATATATATATATCTCAAATACTTAACCTTGATATAGTATTTTAATGTCCAAAATATTGTGAATCCCTTTAAAACTCTTACCAAACTACTTAATTGAGGGCACATCAGAGGTGTATCCCATGTGGTCCTTTCATATTGGGAAAATGTTCTCTCAATGCTCTTATGCCTTCTGAATTTATAGATGGATTCACATCGTGCCTTTTTTAAATAACAAATATGGAGCAAGTAGGAATAATTAAAGAGTAAATTTCTTACATGATTACGTAATTAATAGTTATTACATTACTCTCTTCGTCTATTTTTATTTGTCCACAATACTAAAAATAGTTGCCCAACAATACTTGTCCAGTTTTAAAAATCAAGAGATAATTTATCCTATCGTGTCTATTTTACCCAAGTTAATAAATAATATTTAATATTTAGTGCATTTTTTTTCCAAAGCATTAAATTTAATATATTCAAAGGGTAATGTAGTAATATTAACCCTATTTTTTTAAAAAAAATATATATGAAAAGTGCTAAATGACCAGAAAATTTGGTCAGAAATTTAAAAAAACTATAATATTTTATTTTAAAATAAACTGATATTTTTTTTAATTTTTAATTAAAATATATTAAAGTTAAAAGGGTAAAAATATTTAAAAAATAAAATAACATAAATAAAATATCTTTCTGGCCAAAAAATTTTTCCTTTCCAAAATAATAACTATTGCAAACATAGAGAAATCAAGTCAAATAATTAGATGTCCAATCCCTCAAATTTTGCGAAGACAAGGCTCTCAACTTCAACGTGTTTTCATTAATTTGTGTGTCTAATAATCTCTTGAGATATTACAACCAAATCAAATCAAATGATGAGAATTGAGGGGAAATACTTTGCTCTCAATTCTTCTTAGGTATTCTTTCTTAATTAGAAGCTTTAAATGCAACTTTGGTGTGTGTGTGTATACATATATATATATATATATATATATTCAAAGTGCTTCTTCTCAAATAGAATATATGATATAAAAAAAAAAAAGGATCTATGATATCAAACACGAAAGTAAAAATAAAAAAAAACAAATCTTTCAACAATAGATGATTCCTTAAGATACTGACTGAGCATTAAGGGTCCCTCAGCCCACCTGAAGTGGGTCCCAAAACCATGTCTCCTTGGCCCCCCTTATCTTTGAAATGTGAATATATAATAGGCATCTCTCCATCCTATTTTCCTCTCCACCAGTTTAAAGGGAGGGGACGAACTAGTCGCTTTCCTGCCCCTTTTTTTCCCTCATTTGTTGTCTTCTAAATATAAGAGTGGAGGTAGAGTATTGCTTACGAGTTTAATAAATTCTATTCTAAAATATATATTAAAAATAAATATAAATTATGATTTGAATTTAATGAAAAATTCTTATTTATAATTTAAATTTAACTTTCGATTTCAATTCTATAATGTCAAGTGGCTAGTGAACATATTTTATTAAAATCATAAATTAACTTTTTAAATATTCATACTAAATTAAAACGATATAGGAGTATATATATATACTATTTGATAGCAAATGAGATTCGAAGATAATTGGCAAAAGAAAACTCCAAAAAGTGAGTGAAGTGATGAGCCAGCTAATAAGGGGGAAGCTCAGCCAAAGGTCAAATGATTAGATAAGGTTAAAAACAGATTGGGGACACATGAAAGTGGACTTCACGTGGGCAATGAAAATGAAAACAAATAAACTAGTCATCGCAAAATGTAAATATTTTTTCCGAATGATATTTTTTAAAAAAAATTATTTCAAAAAGAATGATTCATTTTTTTATAATATTTTATTTTAAAATTTTCATATAACATGTTTTTATAAAATTAAAAGATATTTTAGTACTTTTCAAATAGCTTTAATTTATAATTATAAAAAAATATTTTTTTAAATTTTATGTCAAATAAAATTAAGTCAATTTTTTTTTAAACGAATAAAAAATCTTATGCATGAGGTTGCCCACCTTCTTTTTCTCTTTAGGGGTGTTAGCTTTGTCCCAGAACTCACGTGGACCAAACATGTCGTGCTGGTTTACACATGCTTTCACATATCTGTGCCCCTCTCTTTTTATTTATTTCGTTTCACATTATTTAATCTATATTAATGTGATATTAGTGTGATATGAAATATATTTGAATTGATTTTTATTATGTTATGTAAATTATATATGGTTGTTTATTTAATTTTATATAAATTTAAGTTTTTGTTTATACTCTTTTAGACTCATGATATACATAATATGATAAAGTATATTAGTGGGCAATATTTATTATGAATAAGTAAAAATGAAAAAAATAAAAGTTACGTGGGTGTTTTTATTTTCTTTTAGATATGTGATTCATATATTATGTATTTTTAATTGAACCCAAAGGGAAGTTCTTAAAATTAATTATCTTTTTATTTTCGTAACTTCGTGCCATGTAAAATGGACGAAGGGAGTAGTAATCAACAAAAATAAACATTAAAATTAATAATAATACAAATGTTTTTTGCGGTGTCATTATACAACTAATCCTTAGTCTTTTAATTTTATGTGGCGCTCTCTTTCTATTATTATATAAGTCGTTATAATAAAAATTATACTATTATAAATTTATCAATTTTTACTCCCTACAATATTGTAAAAATCAAATAATTATATTTAAATAATTTAAGGAAGTGTGGGTCCATGGAAGCGTGCGTACGATAGTGTCTTGTCCCTCTATAGGAAGACACCACCTTTACCTACAATCATTTGAACTAAACACCACTACTTGTACTCTTCCCACCATGTTCTCGCGCGTGTAATTACATCATCAAGGGTGTCAATCGTATGTTTTTCTAGAAAATAAATCTAATTTTCATATCTCAATTAATTTTACTTTTTCATCGTGTAAGTTTATTAATGTAGGAATCAATTTGAACTCAACATTTCTAATTGGAATTAAAGAATTTTATTCTTTCAAAACACACCATTAGAATCTTATTTCTATTTCACGTTATATTCGTATTCAAGAAAAAATAATTTGTATCTATTTATATCAAAAATTTACACGTCTATTCATTTATGATAGCTATCTTTTAATTTATTCTATGAAAATAATATATTCTGAAATATAGAATTATTTTGACTTAAAATATAAATTCTTTTTATAATGTAATTTTATGCCACATAAATATTTCACTGATTTAATACAAAGCTTAAATTTCCTCAAAATCAAATTTAATTATTTAATTAAAAAAAGTTTCTTTTATTTCTCTCCTTACAAATACCTAAATAAATTATGATGCCTCCTTTCCCTAGCTTGGATCCTAAGGGTTGTTAACGTGAACTCGAATAAGGAGACAACAAACATGACCTAATTATTACATATTCTATTTTTAGATTTTCAAATAATTGTTTATTTATTTAATCATAATTATGCATGATTCCTATAATAAATCATGCAAATAAATGTGGGCCTTCTGTATCTCAAATTCATTTTAATCACTCGTGGCGGTTGATAGGTGAGACCCAATCATTAAAAGATTAGTACGAGTATTATTTTTCTGAATTCAAATATTAGTGGTAGTAGTTTTTAATAAAAATAAAAATAATGAGAAACCCTTTATTAATCACTTGAACCATGCATTCATTAGTGAAATATTAGTTAATTAAATAAATCATTTAAATTTAGACAAACATTCTTTTGGCGCTATAATATATTGCTAGATCATGATAATTTCACTTGGTTTATCCCAAAGAAATTCGGAATAATATTGATTCATTTATACTTCACATCATTAGTACGTATTAAATCATTAAATTATCTATATCTGTAATAATAAATAAAACTCACATTAAGAACTTTTGAATTAATTACTCGATGATAATGTAAAAACACTAGGGGTGTGTTTTGTATGAAGGGAAAATGTTTTCCTGGAAAACAAGTATATTTTTGACTTATTTTTTTATATTTGGTTGGTGAGTAGAAAATATTTTTCAAAAAAGATTTTTAGTGTTTGGTTTATGAATGAAAAATGTTTTCGAGAAATATCTTTTATTTTTACTAGAGTAGAAAATAGTTTTTGAAATTGAAACTTAATTTTTTTTTTGGGGGGGAGTGGTAGGGGGTTGGGTGAGTGGGTGGGTGGGGGGGTCAAGGGTAGGGGTGAAAAAATGAAATTTTGAAATTGAAAATATTTTTAAAAAACAAATTTTAATTTTTTTTTGGGGGGTGGGGGGCTGGTGTGGGGTGGTAGGGAGGTGGGTAGGGTGTGTCGAGGGTAGGGGTTAAAAAATGAAATTTTGAAGTTGAAAATATTTTTAAAAAATAAACTTAAATTTTTTTGGGGGTGGTAGGGGGTGGGTGGGGGAGGGGGGCCAAGGGTAGGAGTAAAAAAATGAAATTTTGAAGTTGAAAATATTTTTTAAAAATAAACTTAAAATTTTTTTTTGGTGGTGGGAGGGTTGGTAGGGAGTGGGTGGGTGGGTGGGGGGAGTTCGAAGGTAGGGTGAAAAAATGAAATTTTGAAGTTGAAAATATTTTTTAAAAACAAACTTAAAAATTTTTTTTTTTGGGGGTGCAGAGGCTGGTAGGGTAGGAGTGAGGGTGGGGTAAAAAATTTGAAGTTAAAAATATTTTTAAAAAACAAGCTTTAATTTTTTTTATCGGGGTGGTTGGCGGGTGGGGTAGTTTGAGGGTAGGGATAAAATAAATTGATTTTTTCAAAATAAATAAATTATAATTTGAAGTTGGAAGGGAGTTTTGGAAAATGTTTTCCTTAAGTTTTGAAGGGAGGTCATTTTTCTTAAATTTGAGGAAAATGAGTTGATTTGGAAAACATTTTCCAAAACATTTAGCCCAACCAAACATGAGAAAATTGAAAAACATTTTTCGAAAAATATTTTCCTTCATACCAAACACACCCTAGTACTATATAAAGGCACCACATTTTATGCATCAAAGTTTTATAATTTAGAGTTGGTAAAATCAGCTCATGAAATTATAGTTAATCCAATTATTAGTTTAAGTTTGAATTGATTATTAACTCGCTTATTTATTTAATCCATCAAAGTTTGAGTTTATATCTAGGCTAAATTGATTTCACATAAATATTTTCAAAAAAATAATTTTATTGTTTGATACTTCCTCTAGTCCACATTGAGTGAATTATTGACGTATAAGAGATTCTTATTTTTTTTAAAAAAAAATTAAGAGCATAAATTAATGGCTACTTTCCATTGTTACTATTTTGATTATTCTCTAATTATATTGGAGAAAAAGGTCCCAACAAATCTCTTGAATGTTGAATCATTAATTTATTTTAAAATATTAAGAAATCTAAAAAATACTTTTAATATGGAAAAGGATGTGTTATATATAGCCATATATTTTTTATTAAATATTTAAAAATTTAAATAAAATAATTAGAACTTAGTAATTCATGACATTTAACCTTTGTCATACTGATTTTATAAGACATGATAGAGATAGGATAATATTTATAATGTTTTCACACATCAAAGACTTAGCACTAACAGCAAAAAAAATAAAAGCAATACTAAAACCTACTTAATTTATGCCTTCACTAATATACTCTTTACCTAAAACCTTAACTTTTCGATTTTCCTTTTCAAAAGAAGCAAAAGTATCTGAATTTTTTTTTTTAGAAAAAAAAAAAAAACTGAAATGGTACCTGATTCCTGACGGTACAGTCCAGAAACATATATATATATATATATATATATAAATTATTTAATTACATAAATATTTCTACTGTATTAATTAATTCTCTGTATAATTTTGAAATAGATGCATTTTATTTTACAATTTAAGAATTTCATACCAAATTTTAAGTCAGATACACCTAAATATATATTTTTTGCTACCAAATACATTGAAATAGGGAGAGAGACGAGCAAGAGCAAAAGAAATATGAGCAAAATTTGTCTATATATCTCAAATACATGTAAATAACATTGATATAGGTGATTCACATGTATCTATATTTTAGATAGGGAAAAAGGTCTAAAATATATTCGAACTTTGACCGAAATTGTTGTAACAAGACCGAACTTTGGAAAGGACCTTTTACCCCCCGCACTATTTAATAGTGTATTTTAAAGGTATATATGAGTCCACGTGGACATCATAAATATTGCATCATTATAAATAATAATGTGTCCACGTGGGCACATATATATACACCTTTAAAATACATTATTAAATAGTACAGGGGGTAAAAGGTCCTCCAAAAGTTTAATATCGTAACAGTAATATCGACCAAAGCTAAATTATTTTTCAGACCCTTTTCCCTTTTAGATACGAGAACAAGACATGAGAGTGACTAGTGAGATAGGAGGAGATGAGCGAAATTTGTTTATATATCTTAGAAATCAAGGAATCCACTTAGATATAGTGCATCTAAAACAAATTACACATGGTTTTGATATCATATATCCTGAAATACATATATATTGAAACACTAAAATCTAGTAGTATGTGGTTTTATTATTTTTATTTTAAAATAAATAATATTTCATATAATTAAGAAGACATTGATTTTATTCTTCTAATTTATGAAGACATTTATTTTATTCTTCTAATTTATTTTATTTAATTATTTTAAAAAATTGCATAATCAAAAGTATTGATACTTTTTCATGCATTTGATAAGAACAAGTAAATTAAAATTATATTTTTAGAAGCAATAAAGTTCTTTAAAGGACGTATCCAAACTAAAATTATTATAAGTTGGTACTCCCTCTATTTCATATTAAGTGAATTTGTTAGATAATGCATATCCATTAAAAAAAATATTTAAGGACATAATTAGGTATTCCCTCTATTTTATAAATTTTGTAAGTAGTGTAATTTATCTCTTAGAAATAATAAAACTTGATTAAAGAAAAGGTCAAACATGAAAAAGAAGAATTCAAACATCCATAATCTCTTCGTCCCTATTTTCTTTGTCTAATATTGATTTGGCAGACCTATAATGATAGATATAATGAGTTTATCATTTTACTTTTATTAATTGATAGGGTCTCAAATATATTTACTTACTATATTTTTCAAAGATATTAACCCAATATTAACAAATTGAGGGTATAATAGGAAAAAAATATTATCCTTTCTTATTTTTCAAAATAATAAATAAAAAGAAAAATTAAATTATAAAATTTAACAAGTAAATAAGGACATAAAATATTAAACATTAAACAATTTTATTATTTTAAATAATAAAAAAATTAAAAATTCACTCAAAAACAAATGATGAATGAATTAAAATGATTTTAGGGAAGGGCGATTTGAGGCGACAAGATGTCGGAGGAGACGAGGAAATAGGGGTGTCCCAATATTTTCCCTCAGTTCATTTTTCGGATGAAAAATTTTAGTAGCTTAGCCGATTATTAATATTCATGATAATGAATATTAGAAAATGTCATCAATTTAATTAAGTCATTAATTGAGACGATACATCCATCCCGACCCCTCCCAAAACCTCCCACCATCACCATCACCACCCCCACCTCTTTAAACCCTTCATCTCACTCCACCCCACCCACCTAACTTTAACATTTGTTGGAATTGTATATTCGTATACAAATAAAATCTCTAGATAACTTTTTCAATATTTACGTATCAATATCATAAATAAGTTTTTAAGAAAATTACTTATTATTGTTTGTTCGTATCAAACATGTCCTAATTAATTAAATAAGTAGCGAGTTGGGGCAGAGTTAGGTTATTGCAAGGAGTTTCGTCTGAGTCTTCTTCGTTCATTTTATTTATCTATTGATCTAAAAATAAATTTTTACTTATCCATTTTAACATATTAAGAAAACATATTAATCATTTTTTTTTGCCATGTTTTACTAACATATTAAGAAAACATATTAATCATTTTTTTTTTTGCCATGTTTTACTTTTTCCATTTCATTTATCAAGACATCAGTTAATAGGAGTAGTGTAGTAAAATAATCATGTCAATCATGTTTTCTTAATGGGTGTATTAAATCCAAATGTAACTAGTAAAAATGAAGAGAGGAAATATAAGTATAAATATACACTTGATCAGAATTAAGTTTTTATTATACATGTTAAACCGTATTGACTTCTCCAAATATTTACTCTTTTTTATATTTTAATTTTTTCTTAAATTCTGATTTTGTCACTCGGAGTTGCTTTAACTACTCTTGTACATATAAAGATTAGATTTTTTGACCGCAAAAACAACTTTTTCTAGCTTAAAAGAAAAAGGAGAAAATCAGCATGAAAGACGAATAAATAAGTACTCTCTTAGCAACTTTCTTAATCTTTTGGCACTTTTTTTTTCTCTGGGAAAGTATAGCATGCATGTTCGTAAACTGATTATTGTCGATATCTATTTTTTTAATCAATTAACTTACATTTAAATAAGAAAAAAATTACAATTTGACCAAATTCTTCGCGGGGGGAAATATAGAAAAGTAAAATAAGTTCGAGACAGAAATTACATTAAGAAAATGATGAAAAAGGAACCACTTTTTAAGATTTGTTTTCCGACAAAAACATCATTTTGTTAGAATTTTGCCTTGATTTTCTTACCTTATTTGAAGTTTATATTTTCCTAAAAGAAAAGACAAAACATTACCATAAATGTTTTTACTTTTCCGAAAAGGAAAATATAATATTCTTCCATATTTGGTTTATTCTTTCCTTAGAGGAAAAATTTGGAGATCTATAAATTGAAGATCCTATTCTCATAGCATAACACAATAACATCCACAATGTAGTCGTTTAAGAGTCTTGTTTATGGGGATATTTATTCTCTCTAAAGTTTCAATGTTTTTCTTTATTTTAGTTTTGATATAATAATATTTTGATTTTTTAATATAAGTTTTTGTTATCTAATTTATCAACTATATGATTTACAAATTATAAGCTTCCGCATGACGTCCTAATCACCCTTCATAACCCAACACATTTGACAGGAAATTTTTAATTAGTACTTGATTAACTTTATTCCGGATTTTCATCATGTGTAGGATTGCACGTGATTATTGTGAATTTTTATTTAACAAATCTCTTTCTGCCTCTCATCGTTACAATTAATTAATTAATTAATTGAGTTGGCACTTAACAACTTTAGTCTACTACTTCATGTTTACTTGTCCATTTATTACATGATACACCTATTAAGAAATACTCCCTATGTCCCTAATTATTTGTTTATATTTTTTTTTTTAATTATTCCTAATTACTTGTTCATTTTGACAAATCAAGAATGAACAATTTTTTTTACCTATTATACTCTCAATTAATTACTTTGAAAAAGATAGAATTTCTTGAAACACTTAAGTTTTTAATTCATCCACATCATAATTAATAGGGGTAAAATGGTAAACTCACTATGTCAATTATTGTTTTCTTAATAGGTGTGCCAATTCAAAAGTGAATAAGTAATTAGGGACAGAGAGAGTAATAATTGACACAGTAAATTTATCATTTTACTCTTATTATATAATTCATAGAATTTCAAAATTAATTTATTTATTAAAGAAGTTTTACCTTTTAAAAAAATATGAACTTTGGAATTAAACAACTATTAATAATTCATCAAGTTGGCTAACTTTTTATAAACACTCATCATTCTAGGAACCCATCCAAGTTTCAAAAAGCATAAACAAACATGAATTAAATATATACATATGTAAATGTATCTATTTAATTACTATTACTTTTTTTGTCCACCTTTATTTGTTCATTATAAAATGATTTTTTTAATTAATAGATGTCATTCTTGATTAATTTTAAAAAAATTAAGAGATTTATTATTTAATTTATTTTTATTATTAATTATAATTATTTTTCAAAGCATTAAAGTTACTATATTTAAAATATGATATAGTAAAATTGACATTCAATTTATCGCTACTTCACATATTAAGTGAGCTCGGTATAGAGAAAACTATTTTTTGATTTTTTTTTTTCAATTTTCTCATTTTGGTTGGATGAAAAATTTTAAAAACATGTTCCTTAAATCTAGAAAATTGATTTCCTCAATTGACGTAGGAAAAACATGTTCATAAGTGACATTTTAAGTTTAGTATTTCCTCCTCACCCCCTCAATCTCCAACCCGCTAATGATCCAAATCCGCGAATTACATAAACGAGATAGCTTAAATTGCTGCTACAACCTATAAATATGCAAACTATAGCTATGAAGCATAATTAAGATTATTATAGTGACTATTTGCAAAAATTCCCCTTAATCCTATATTAGTTTGTAATTACTCCTTTAATTCCATATCAAGATTTTAGAGTTTAATTACTATTCATAAAATTACAAAATCCAAGCTTATTATTAATTTCAAGAGCGTTTGAGTACATACGAAGATCCAAGAACAAAATAAGCAAACTACAAAAAATATAAATTTTATTATTATTATTTTTATCAAGTTGCATAAATATAAATATTTATATATTATGAGCATGGTCATGTGTATTCTAGCTGGAATACCATAATTTTTTTTCCCTTACCAGCCCCAAATACACATGTAGCATATGTGTACCCACACACGTTCAGTCAAACTAACCTTTAGATCTAGTCAACGGTCACCTCAAATAATCATTTCATCATTGCTTGCTCATTATTTTAATTTGAGTAGTTCATTTATTAGTGTTTATCTGTCGATATATAAATTTGTTTTTTGCACAAATCAAATTATAACGAAGGTTAAAACTATATTCTAAAATTCTACATGTTTTGATTGTAAGTTTACTTGAACGGGATGAAAGTTTCGTAAAGAGACCAGAGCAATTATCATGGCATAATTTTGTTCGTACAAACAAATAATTAAGAATATCTAGATTTAATTTTTCAATTCTAAAACAAGATATTTATTACTTTGAATGTACGTATTCAATCTAATATAATGATTTTACCTTAATAAAATTAATACAAGTTATTTCATAATAAACTGAACTGATGTTATTATTGTTCAATTAGGTAAAAAAATAATTTAATAATATTGAAATCTCGGATTTATGAAGATTTTTCATCCAAATTTATAGATGAATTATTTTACCACAATTATTATTATTATTATTATTATTATTATTATTATTTTAACATCACTAATATATGAATATTTTAGTAGTCAAAAAATCCTTAATCAAAGGTCTCGAATTCGAGTTCTGCATATAAAGAAAATCTTGTTAGGAGCGTCACTCAGCCGGATTGGAAACAAAAAAAAAAAAAGTCTTTTTCTTATATTCCAACTTTTCACTTGTGCTAAGGTTCCAATGGATTCAATCTCAACCGCTCATTGGGAATAAATTTAACTGTCAGCCGTTGATGCCCGCACGTGCAATCATTATCGGAGGACCTGTAGTTTGTCGGTGGGCCAGCTTTGCTTGGATTAATGGGCTGAGCTGGCCCATGTGATCGGCTTAGCTGGTTAACATGTGATTAACCGTTAATCGGATCTCTTAAAACTTCAGAATCTCATTGATAATACTCCCTCCGTTCCATTTTATATAACACTTTTCGAATTTCGTAATTTAAACAAATTTATTTTGATTTTAATTTTTATAAATCTTTTGAACATTTTGAATTATTAATTATTATGACTTATAATAATTTTTACGTAGTTTACAAATATATAAATTTTATTTTAAAAATTTGAAGATTTCATGAACAAATTGCCGATCAAACTTAAACCGTTTGACTCTCGAAAAATGAAAAGTACCACAAATTGAGACAGAGGGAATATCATTTTTTATTGTTAGGGAAAGTTACACATTTAATCGGGAGGCCAAAAATAATACATTAAATATATAATAATCATACAGTATTATCAATAGAATATGCACATATATATATATATATATTTTCTCTATTAAAATTAAATATTTATATTCTTATATATATATCGACTATTATTTTAATGTATAACATATTTTTTTTTTAAAAAATAAAATAAAATAAACCCTACTCATGGAAAAGGATTTAAAAGCCCAACTTGTTGGAAAAAATAATAAAAAGCCCAATTTGAGTGTAGGGTTGCACGTGTGCCGAGTTTGGAGAATATTTGTTCTGTATATGTACACACTCTGTGGAATTTCAAACATATCCTCACTCAAATAAGCACCATAAAGCCTAAATTGGGACAATAATTTAGTGGAGACAAGAGGTTAGTTTGGTAAATACCATACATGTTTGGTTTAGCAGCTAATATTAATTAACTAATGTATTAGTTATTAAAGAATGAATTATTGCAGAAGACAGCATAAGCTTCATCATTTAAAAAAATGTACTTTATGAGATTGTGGGGTTATTATTTAATTAATTATATGTACTTTACCTAATCATATATTATTGGTTCAAATGATGAGAAGCTGTCTCAATTATCATATACTAGTAAGATTTGGAGTACTCTTTAATTGTTGAGACCCCACAATAAAATTTGAGTCCCTAGCAATTAATCATTTAATTTCAAATTATTATTGTTCTAAAAAATGCAACAAAAAACACCAAATCAAATATTGGTATTTGGTATGAAAATGCATTTCTTTAAAATTTATATGATATAGTTTGATTAGATATGCATTTTTGTAAAACTTACGATTTTAAATATATCTTAACCTTTATGTAATTATAAACTTTAGAAATTAGTTATCCTAAATATGCCATGATATTCTTGTAGCTATAAAAACTTGTTATTGAGGATAAGATAAAAGTTTTAAGTTCAATTATTTCAAAATAAAAAAATTATCATTGTCATTTAAAGGACTAATAAAGACATAATATCATTCTCTTTTAGCAACAAAAGTATTGTATTTTGTGTCTTCTTTGCTTTGATAAGATGTGAATGATATAATATATAAATCACTATATGAAGCGCTAACTATTGAGTAAAGTGAGAATTTGCTATAGTGCATTGGTTTGATTGGTGACCCATTAATGTTTTCAAGTACATTATCAATGTATCGAAATTTCTGTATACATTTCAAATGCTTCGTTATGACTCCTAACAATATACAACAGTCAAAATAGTTGGATCACAGCATACTATAAAGATATATAACATGTAAATTATTTATCTCAAAGATATATCACGTGTATCTTTTTACTTTTTATAATTATACTTGCCTAATAAAATGTTGAAATTTGAAAACTTTCTAAATATAAAATGAGACACGTTATATATTAATTAAAATAAAATAAGACTGAAGTTAAAGTATCAAAAAGAATTTTTGATGCAAATTAAAAAAAATGTTTGGTCATTCGTCTAAGCCACAAAAGAGTGAAAAGTTCAAATGGACCATAGTGAGTCGCATAATGATGACACAACACCAACATGGATCGTGATGTAATGGTTGAGTTGCTTCATCTTAATTAAAGTTCTTGAATTTAAATTTTAGATATAGAGAAAATTCTATTAAGAGTGTAACTCCCGAATGAGTCCTATTGTTTGGAATCCAAATTTAATCTGAGCTCCAATATAAGATTCAGATACCAAATGAACGAATAAAAAATAATTAAAAAAATCATGACACTTCAATTCACAACCGTTAATATCACAAAATGTAAAGTGCCACTAAAAATAAATAAAATTATATTATAAGGCATCATCGTCAATAATAAACCTTGTAATAACAAAACAAACTTAAATTAATTAACTTTCAATAAAAATATTGAATATCAATCCTAACGAAGGGAAATGAAAAATGCGACATTTGAAAAAGAAGAAAAGAAGTAGAGGTTTCTCATTGGATAAAATAAAATGTCGTTTCCAAATGGCAGAAGAGGCAACTCAATTTTAGTGTGTTTGGATGAAACCTTACGTGTCTATCATCAAAGGCCTCTTTATCATGCAAATTCAAAATGATCAACACGTAACAACCATGCACAAATCCCCCATCTACTTCTCTTATATTACTCATATCTCTCCTCTCTTCTTTCGCACTCTTCATCTATCCATCTACAACCCTTAACAACAAAAAGAAGAAGAATGCAGACTCAGCCTCGTCATGAGCAGCAACTTTCTCGTCAGGTGGCCAAGACCACCACTGCTGTCACCGTTGGTGGTTCACTCATGGTGCTTTCCGGGTTAACGCTGGCAGCTACCGTTATCGGTCTAGCTATAGCTACCCCTTTGCTGGTGATTTTCAGCCCTGTTTTGGTGCCTGCTGTTATAACTCTTGGATTGATCCTTGGTGGGTTTTTGGCTTCTGGTGGTTTTGGAGCTACTGCTTCTTTTGTTTTCTACTGGATGTACAGATATGTCACGGGGAAGCACCCAATCGGAGCAACCAAGATCGATTACGCAAGGGATAAGATTGCACATGCAGCAAATGATGTGAAGGAGAAAGCGGAGCAGTTGGGGCACCAAGCACAGCAGCAGATTAAGGGTTGAAGAGAGATTCAGGAGCTCTTTTTTCTTTCTTTTTTTAATGCAAGTATTTACCTTTTAATCCTTTGTTTGAGAATGTGGGAATGTTGTTGGTTTTTGTTGTAGATTTACTAATTAACGAGTCTGTTAATAAAATACCCAAATCTTTGTTAGTTCATTGCTTCCTTTGAGCTTTTAGTTGAAAATTATGCCAAACTCTGGCACAAGAAGTCATTTTTGGCACACGTGCCAAAAAGACGAGCATGAATAGGAGGCCACCTTCTAGCAAAATTATTGGCCGATGGTGAATTACTGCAATCATATGTAGCAGAGTTGTTCACCAATAGTAGAAGTACTAATTTCTCAAAAGCAACTTATTGCAAATATATGCGCGTTTCAAACAAGAAGAAACATTGTACTGGAAAAGGCAGAAACATGAAAAGCTAAAATTGGTTTAAACATCTCATCCATAAAAGCCTCTAGACAGCAGCATTGGCCTAAACGTTTTTGGAAATAGCAATAACGTTGAAGTTGATTGAGTCTGGATTTTTCTCGATTATCTTTTTGATAACTCTGGCTGCATCCTGTAATAAATGAGAAATACTTCCATGTCACAAAACGCATAATGGGGAGATAGATGAAAGGAACCAGGAGGCGGAAATAGAAACTTTTGATTGAAGTTTACAGTCATACAAGTATTGTGAACTTTTGTTTAAAATCTTATGTAGGAATAAAAACTAAACCTTAATCCCAATTAATTGATATTTGCTTATAAGTGATATTTCTCCAGATTTGGGACCGATAATGTGATCACACGTACTGAAGAGTTCCAAATTAAAATGGATGAAGCCACGAAGGTTAGGTCTGGGTGTGAAACAAAGAAATTAGGCCACGGTCACTGACTAATTGTCATCGGTCAGTGAACTTCACTCCCAGAGCATGGACATATTACTTACCTTTAATAAGCTGTTTGGAGAGGATGCGCCATGTGTAATAGGTCCTGCCCTCCTTCCATCAAGTTCATAGAGTTGTCCTGCAATGTGACCAAAGCTTGTGTGACTTTCAATTCCTCACCCATCATGAGTCGAGCTGAGTAATGTTGAATTGTCTTAGTCAACAATCACTATATTATTCATGTAGTGGACAAAGATATAGGCATGATGCAATTTTTTCATCTCCCAAAACATGCGCTCCTAGTGCTCCCCAATTTATAGTTGTTAAACTTAGGGAAAAAGAGGTTTCTCATTAGTATCAATGGACGGCAGTATGTTCTCTAAAGAAAGTGATAGGCCTAGCAGACATCTTCATAAATTCAAGCTTCCATGTTTTCACAAGAAAATTACAGCAAGTGAAATGTAAATTGATCGAGATCCCAGACCCTTTAGGTGGTACTATGCTCCGTATCAACACTCTGCAGAAAGCTACAAATGGAGTAACAGTTGACTCCCAACAATACTCGAAAAAAAGTGAATCGACCTTACAACAACTTTCTACACCAAAGCCATATTAGTAGATACTAGCAGTCTAGCATAAAGTTTGCAATGCCCAAGCACTCAGTTTACACTCCAGATGACAAATAACTACCTTCTTAACTTGGAAGCAGAATGCAGACAGTGCTTACGTCAATTCTACGGATCACAGATACTGAGAGAGAGAGAGAAAGAGTGGGATGAAATGGGATGGAGAAGGAAATACCATCAACACAGGTGAAGCAGATGAAATGAGTGTTCACATCGTCGGTAGCCTGCAGACAGAACTCACCAGATTGATGCACATAAAACATGAAAAAACATCAAAAAGGAAATAGTGACATGTATTTTATGTCATATACATGGGATTGTTAAACCACCCAAAAGAGTTGTCATTTCAATGGGAAAACTGATATAGAGGAAGTTTCTGACTTCATGATCTTAAAATCCAATCAATTTAGTTTCACATCTTCAAAAAGATTTAACATAAAGCCAGCATATGTTTTTTTCCATCTTCCATTAATCATATTCTAAAAAATTAGAACTATCTCCTATTTGAAGTTTTTATCAGAGTTTGAACTGAGGTTCACACAAAACTTTCAAACAATCTCTATATTGGCTTGCATAATAACAAAAAACTACAGCCCCTGGCTCTTACATATCTCAGTTGCAAGAGCAGAAGCACACAAATCCACAAAAGTGTGAGCTTTAGGAAGAGTAAATGCACCAGAGCCTAATAAGAAGGTTTTTGGTTATCAACTATCTCCAAACCATCAAAACCTCTGGTATTTGTGTTTCACACAGTTGCCAGGCTTAGAGGTAGCCTCTAACATGCCCAAACTCTCTCATGCAAACAAGCCAGAGCTCAACAAGAAGGTTGTTGGTCTTCAACAAACTGCAAGCCATCAAAATCTCTGGTGTATCACACACAATTTCCACAGTAGGCTTAGAGGTGCCAGTCTCCTATAACGCGCCCAAATTCTTTTTTCATGCCTCTCTGTTCCACTAATGTCGAGAAAACAAAGAGGCTGTCATAGCAGCAAACACATAAAGAAACGTCCGGAACTGTCCGGGAAATCTAAATGTACAAAAGCTGAAATCAAATATAGAAAATTGTTCACAGCAACGTTCTTTAGATCAGCAAAAGCTAAGCTGCTGCTGCCACAACACAACAGTGACACCAGGCTTGAAGGTACCACCATACATTTTTATATTTTATTTAAAAAGGGGAAATGGGGAAGGGATTACAAGATAAGGAATTAAACCCGCACCAAATATGTGAAAGTATAGGTTACCAACTGGACTACCCTACTTGGTTGCATGAATTCTTCATGTTTTTCGCACTAGATCAGATCCTCATCCTTTGTGGTTGCCAGTTCTCTAAATAAAATTATCTTTCTTCTTTTAAGAAAATGTCAAGAGTACTCATAGATCATTGATTCAATTAATATGTCAATACATTGATGAAATATTTATTCTCCGACTTACTTTACTTCTAAGTGCACCAAGGAATGATTAAGTACCAATGGAATCTTATATCAGTAATTGAAAGCATTAAGGACAAGCTGAAGGTTTTTGAATATGTCCAGCTTCAGTTTTACTTCACAGAAGCAAATAGTGTCGTGGACTCAATGACTAATGAAGGATTGAGGCTCGAGGGACGGATTTGGTATGATGAATTTGAGCAGCTTTTCAGAAAAATGAAGGCACAAATGGTAATGGACAGCATACAAATGCCTAGTTACTGGAGTAGGCATAGATTTAGGATGAGCACTGTTTATTTGAGATATATTAGAAACACATAGATTATTCAATTCTGACCTCAGTATCACCAGCAGTGGCTGCCACTGAATGAGCAACTTCCATTTCCCTATCGTTTTCAAGGAACAAAGCACGCTGCAAATTTGTACCTGAATGTATTAGCATTGGATGACTAGAAGGATGTGACTGGCCATGAACTTCAATAACCAAAATTAATACCTGCATTGGGTCCATGTTTGAAGTTGATGTAAAGAACTTGTCCAAGAATGAACCCTCGGCTAAATGGAAAAACAAAAACAAAAAACAAGCATGTCAAAACTCGGGGAAAAAAAAGAAAGGAAAAACTAGGATGGAAAAAAGAAAACAGCAAAAAGGGAAGAAAAAAACGATATAGTGAACTTGTAAAAAATAAAACAAAAGAACATATCTTCCAAGTTGACAAGAATGTCAATAATAAAAGAGCTTTGTGTAATCACCATAGTTCAGAGAATTTCATCTGACCACCAAAATTCTCAAGATCTCATCTCTGGTCAGGCATTTCTCAGACTATGATAATGAATGAAGAGCCTTTCCTCCTAATACTATCATCACACAACGAGTCAAGCTCTTAACAGAGTAATATACTACTTGGTGCAACTATCTGTTATGATACTACCAGAAACTCTTAAGTACTCCCACCTCTAAATTACATACTTAATGCAAAGAGTTGAAACCTTCATGGTGAGAATCAGTTCATGATATATATAGAACATCAAATGACTTACTAAGTTTTATCTGAGAGGTGATATTCCCGATAGCATGAAGAAGGCCAATTGTTCCGCATGCATTTCCCACTGTTTGTTTCATGTAGTAAACTGTACTACTGGGATCCTGCACCTGCCAGAAAGCTCTCAAGAATAATTATAGAATTATGAAGCCAAATATAAGGCATAAATGTAGAAACACTCAAATGCTCCAACTCAACTCGGTCAAATAAATAGAGAAGAAACAGATAATCAAGTATATTAGGAGATATTTAGAAGGGGCCAAAAAAAAGATGTGATGACTGATGACTGATTTATGTGACTGATTAAATATAAAATCGAGTTTCTGTTACCTGTCAAAGCCAAGTATAATATGACCCTGCATTGTCTATTAAACTCACTTAGCAAACAACCTGTCTACAGGACCACTTAGACACACTGGTATGGTTTCACGACAGCAGCCAACAAAGATAAAGCCAGAGTTCAACGAACTGGAGAATTTTGTACACAGCAGGAAAGTAAACAAAAAGGAACAAATGAAATAATCAGATCCAAGACAGAGAAAGGATCTTGGCAACTGATACCAAGGAGACCAAGCACTGGCAACTGCAAACCCCACTTCCCCTATAAATAGGAAAAAGAGAGAGGCGAGAGGGAACTTCCTAGGTTAGTGATGGACAAAGTTTCATACCAAGAACTGCATAAGCAGGAACAATGACATTTAAGTAATTGAACACCCCAAAAAGAGAGACTAAATGGCATAATTTGCCTAACGGAATCATTCATCAATAAGAAGAAAAATATCTAAGGTTGGAAGTAAAGAACTGATGAACATGAGTAGTTTATAAAGAAATGGTCATTCAATTCACCTTTGTTTCGCTGTCTTCCTTTATTCTCTCTTCTTCACTCTGCACGCATATTGCAGAAAATTAATTAGTTGACCAGGATCATTGACATATACCAGTTAACATCAAACTAAAATAACAACAAACCTGCAATGTGAGAGGATAAAGAAATAAAACAGCAAGCACTGGCTTTGGCACCATCTCCAGAAGTTCTTCATCTAACCCATAAACATCACAGCACTCGGCCTCATTCGCTGGAACACCAAGACCCCAAAGAAACTGCTCGATAAAAAACACGTAAATTAGAAACTTCATTAATCTTTTTCATTTCTACCTTCATGTATTTGATTTTCCTCCTCCTTCAGCTTCCTATAGTTTAACAAACCATATATAAATTTTGATTTAACGCTTCTCAACCTAGTTAAGAAATACTTTCACATACTAAAGCCAACAACAACAACAAACCCAGTGAAATCCCACAAGTAGAGACAGGGGAAGGTATAGCGTACGCAGTACGCACACCTTACCACTATCTAGTGGAGGTAGAGAGGCTGTTTTCGGAAAACTTCACATACTAAAGTCAAACTTATCAAATCTAATACATGGTGGGAAACATACTTAGTTGATTGAGTCAGTTCTCAACCAATATTTAGGTCATTCTTTTTTTACTTCTAATTACACTTAGAAAACATCAATCCCCTCATCCCATTTTATATGACACCATTACTACTTGACTACATTTTTTTTTCATATATCACGTACTCCTAATAACTATTTTGAAGCACAAAACATTGCGACTTTGTAAATTTTAAGCATCTAAATCTAACTCTTAAACAATTAAATAATGTCCGATTTGAGTCCAAAAATTAGCTAGTTTGACCACAGTACTCCAAATAGATCATGATTATTTTGTGAGAGAGAGAGCAATAGGTTAAATTCATTCCATATACTGTTGATTCAGAAGACGGTAAATACTATTAACTGAGATTATTTGAAATAGCGAAACAAAAAGAGGATACAAATGAAAATCGAAGTGATAGAAAAAAAGGAGTGAAGGTACCTGATTCATGACATCCGGGTTAGCTTCAAGAGGAAGCCATCTCTTCTTAGAGCCTGTGCTTTCCGCCATGGATTCCTTTCCTCTATTTTACTCTCTTTCTCAACCTCGATCGCCTTCTCCCCTTTATATATAGTTATGGGAAGGGCTTTATAGTGGGGGGGTTTTATCATTTTCTAGCACCCTTGTGTTTTTTATTTTTCTTTTTTACTAATCAGTTTTTTTGTTTGTTTGTTTTTACAATTTAAATAAAATATAATTTTATAAAAGAAATGTTTTTTAAAAAAATATTTTAAGTGATTAAATCTTGGAGAGATTTGATTGGACCTAAAACTAAAAATTGTATATTATAATGCTAAATATTTAGCAAGTTATTAACACCAGATACTTTTCCAGGAACGCATTTGATTGTTTCAAATATATTTCTTTTTGAAACAACATTATTATCAAAAGAGCAAGTTTTCTAACTTTTTCAGAGTATGGAGAAAATCCTATTGGGAAATGAGCCCTATAATACACGATTCAGATTTAGTTCGGACTCTAATGTGGGTTCCTGATACTGAATGGGAAACAAAAAAAATGTTTTCAATTTTTAAAATTTTATTTGGTTGCACAAAACTTTATATAACATATTTTTTATATGAGTGTTTACTGTTACTAAAAGAATTTTGAGGAGATCTACACTTTCCATCCAAGGCCGTCTTAATCACTAGGTCACTAAAGTCATCGCTTAGGGCTCCATATTTTTTGGAATCCTAATTTTTTTTAAAAAAATACTTATATATATTATTCAAAAAATTATATGTACTTTAATTTTTTAAAAAAAAAAAACATGAAAGAAGTATTAAAAAAAAAATGACTGCTAGTTTTCCCACTTTTTTAAGGCAATGAAACATTTTTTGGGAATAATTTTCTTAAGTGGGAAATTGTGTTTCCTTATTTATTTCCTTAAAATTTGACTCTATATTATTATTTACCTTATACTCATCTTTTTTATTCTCTATTTTATTATTTTTATTCTCAATATTGAACTCTTTCCTACAATTTTTTTAACTTACAGTTGCTTACAAGTTACAAAAGAACAAAAATTGCTTTTAGGTGTCTCCTTTAAAATCTCAAAAAGTGCAACAAGCAATCATTATATTGAAGGAACGCAACACTATTTCGATAATATTTTATCAATTTATCAAATTCGTGAGCCATGTTTTATTATTCTAACTTTATTTTATAGTTTTTTTCTTGAAAATCTGTTTTTCTTGATATTCTTAGTTCATAAGTACGTATATATATTCTTGTTTTAGTTATTATTGAAATTATTCAATTTAAATATGTCAACTAAATAATATGATTCCAATTTTACAATAAAGAGAGAAAAAGAGAACTTGAAGAATTAAATAAATCCCAAAAAGGATCCCTTGATAGATTTTTAACAAATAAAAAAAAATTGAATAAAAAAATTTTGCTTAAAGCATAATGTTAGCAATTTCGGTAACCGTTGTCTCAGCCGAAAGAAGTTTTTTCAAACTAAAATTGATAAAATCTTATCTAAGATCAACAATGTCTCAAGAGATATTGAATTGATTAACTATATTATCAATTGAAAAAAAATTACTAAAACAAATCAATTATAAAACAATAATTAATGACTTTGCATAAAAATGCTATAAAAGTAGATTTTAAATAAAAATATATATAATAATATTTTTTTAAAAAAAATAATATTAGAGCCTTTCTTTTAAGGTTTGGCTTTTAGACCCCAATCTTATTGAATCGACTATGTTTCCATTAATTTATATTTATAAGTTTAATCACTTGGTGTCCGAAACAAGGGAAGATAATCAATCTAAATTTGTGTTGAAGAGACCTAATAAGCGAGTTGAAACGCTCCTAATTAAAAAATACTAAAATCTATTTGATTATGTCAATGTCGAACAAAATTTGACTCGAGGTCAAACCTATTAAAAATTATCTAAACATCGTGGTTGCCAATTTAATAGATCTCACTTGCATTGTAAATTGACAACCACGATATAGTAACTCTAGCATTGTGCCAAGTCTTGTTCTCACATCTTTCACTAGCTAACATGCAAAAACCTCTTTTGAATTCTACCATTCTTGATATCCATTTTCTCTTCATGAGAATATATTAGACTTAAGCTCGACGAACCCATTGCTCTAGTCGAAGCTGCTTTAAAGGAGGACCAAGATTTGGCTTAGTCCTCTGGGGGCACCGCCATTTTCCTGTTGTTTCCAAAGCACTAGGATGCAAGTTGGTTGTTTCTGTGAGTACCTTTCTAGTCAAACCATGCTTGTGGCAATTTGATGCAACAGTGACTCCACTTAAAAGAGACTGAACTGCAACTGGCGTTGGCAAAGGACTTTTGTTCTGCACTTGACTATTTCTACTCTTTCTGGTTGATATAAAACCATTCTCTCCAAAGTCATTTATGTGATTTTCTTTGTCGATGATTTCTGCTGCTTTCTGTTTGGATAACTTCTGACTTAACACACTCATCTCCATCCTATTTTTAGATTGCACGTCATCAACAAGTTCAACGCTATCTTTAGATTTCGAACTGTTCTCTGCAGAATCCTTCCTGTGAATTGGATGTCTGTATAATTTTTCACCTTCACAGCTAGAATGATTGATGGTGCAGGATACTTTGCAGTTAACTTCTTGAGGAAAAATGGTCTCCAAGTGTTCTCCATCACTCTCTTTGAAGACCATGTCAATGTATCTTGATGAACCACAATTGCTATTCTCCGTTGTCTTGTGATGTAGTGTCTGTTGAGAAATCCTCTCATGAAACATTTCATTGGATATTCTTGTGTTCTTTGTCTCATCAGCCTCCTGATCCTTCAAAGCATACAAACACAAAGGAAATCATCAAGGAAACTTGTGACAATATGGTAAGGTAGACCTCAATTATGTAGCTAAGTGTCAGTTATCTTCTTTGCATGGTGGAAACAATTGTATAACTAACAGAATCAGAGATGAGATGGTTTATATGCATAGCTACCAGCCCACTGAAAATACCTAAGTTTCTAACTAACTAAAGACAGAAAAGATCTTTTAATGTTTCTTTCTGTCTTTGTTTTGTACATTTGTTCAACTATGTGATCCAACACTGTAACTCAATGTAATCTTATTGTATATTCTAGGTACTGATCCCTCCAGCCAAAAAGGTTCGTACAATTGCAGAAAGATAAAATCCACCTGTTTGTTGATCTACAGCTTAAGGTTCTACGTTTACTTTGAGTGTACATTCAATAATCAACATCTAAAGCATGAGTTCACAAAGAATTGATGTAGATCAAGAGTATGTATGAAAGGAGTTTGATGCAGCTGAAGGTTCTAAGTTTACCTTTGAGGCAGCTTGATGCTCATACTTGTCATCATGGATAAAAGGAGTTCCTAATGAATTCCTAAAATTCTGAGGTTCCACACTGCCACTATATCCATTCGTACACACTTTGTCATCTAATTCTTTCTCATGATCTGGAAGTATGGAATCTTGAATAGTATCCACTTTTGGAGATTCATAAACATAGCTAGAGAACCAGTTCCGGATGTCTGGAGGCTCTGATAAAGACCATAAGATTAGCATTAACAAAAACTATCATTGCCTGCTTTAAAAAATGGAAACTTTTGTATTAGGAGGTGAAAGGATCACACTTACCTGAAGCAAGTGAAATGTCATCTGAAGACTCCACATCCTAAAGACAAGTACATAAATCATGGTTTAGTAAGAGAACACAGGAGGACGATCCAAAAAAAAAATCTATGTGCTACACTGTCCAAAAAGGAACTCGTCGATACATGACTAGATGTTTGTCAATCCATACAATATTTTGCAAATTTTCCTCACACAAAATTGCTCATTTACTTCCAATAAATATTTCTGAACTTCACAGACTATGGGGAACATGCTAATGGAAATAATCAGAGAAAATTGGAACATTCTTATCCAATAGAAAATAAAACTTGCCTGACCTACCCATTTGCTATCTACAACAGAATTTGTACACTGCACAAGGTCTTTTGAAGCCACATTGACTCCAGAAGACAAACAGTTGCTTTTCACATTTGTTTGATTTTCAGCAGAATTATCTTCCTCCTTGTCGTTGATGTCTTTTTTGCATCCTCTGGAGCTAGTATCCTCATTGAAACCGATGTCAATTGATTCAGGGACTATAGTATCATCACTATCAGCCAATAGGGGAGTTTCAGGCACAAAACTTGAGAAACAGTCCTTGGTATCTAAAGGCTCTGATAGCACTGACATAGGGACAGAAAGTCAGCTTCGTACAAATTTCATACAAGCAATTTTGATATACAAATTTAAGGGAAAGAGATGAACTGGCAACTTTAGTATGTGGTCTAATTTCTACTTTCTCGGCATATATAAGGTTCTAAATTTCACTACTTTCTACTGAGATGCCAGAAAACAATAGTAAGCAATACTTCATAGTATGTTAGCCTAACTTACCAGAAGAAAATGGGATATCATCTGAAGCTCTCCAAACCTGTGAAACAACCACTAGAGTAATATTATTAATCTTAAAAATGGTAGTATTCGCATTAACAATCTACAACTTTTAAAGCTCTTAATAACTATAAGATTGAATTCAAGAAGCAGATAACAAAAATCTCTTTAATGTTGAGACTCTAATGTAAGGGTTTCTGAGTATAATCATATCTTATGATCACAGTAAATTGCATAGCTTAACAGACCTAATAATATCCCTGTGGCTTAAACTTTTTAACAAGGGGTTGATATTTCCTTCTTTTTTCCCTTTCTCATGAGGGGGTTGATTCAATTCAACAAATTTATTGTTCTTTCCACATATTTAAATGAAAAGGGGGAAATCTAAAGATAAGGTCTAAGGGATAAGACTTGAAGCTCAACTACCTTAGTTGGAAGTTTGATATCTCCTTGTGAAGCTACATTCTCACCACAATGCAAGGAATCAGCTTTCTTTCTTTTCCTGCCATCTCCAGAATCATGAAAATCATCAATCTCACTCAACACGGGCGAATCATACGCATAGCTCGAGAACCAATTTCCAATATGAAGAGGCTCTATTTGTTCAAACAAGAAAAACCCCAATTAGAAAAACAATAGATTGAACCTTCTAGATTAACTCTTTGGGGAAATTATGCATACCAGAAGGAACAGACAGTGAGTCTACAGAATCCAACACCTGCAATTCAAAGTTGCTCATTCAGTGATTAAAGTTTAATTTCCTTTTTGTTAGCAGAATAAAAAACAATAAACTAGTGTTTCACCATGGATTTTGAGACTTCTAATTACAAAACAAAAAAAATCCAAGTAAAATGAATGTACAAACACAATTCATAAATTAAATTTTTCAAAATCTATGGTCAAATGAGAGCTTCCGGGATTACCTGCTTCGACATTGGCTAGAGAAACAAGAACAAGAGAACAATTCAAAAATGATGTTTGAAAAATGTGAAAAGAGAAACTGTGAGATTAAAATTTTGGGATGTAAATAGTCTACTAACTACAATGGCGCGTCTTTCAAATTTTCTAATTTATTATTTCCCGGGAAAAAATTTCCATCTGCCTGAAAACATTTTACTGTGTTCAACTTTTGAAATTTCCATATTTCTCCTTTATTATCAACTTAGCTGCAGAACTGGTCCACTAGTTTACCTTTATTACACTTTTATGCACAGACAAAGTACAAACACCACTTCGCCATTCTAATTTTATTTTAGGGAAAATGATCAAAAATATCCTCAATTTTATTTTATTAGTTGACTGTGTCCTAACTGTTAAAATGAAGTTATCTTAACTAATTTCATTATTTTTGCCCTCAATTGGATGGAAAGCCCCAAATCAACTAAAATTACCTAATTTTAACCCGATCCGAATCATATAACCCATTTCTTTTACCCAAAAATCAACTTTGCTTTCCACCACCAGTGCCTCCACTTAAACCACCACCAAAGCCACCACCCTTTCCGAGATGTCCTCCACCACCGTCGATGAAACCACCACCTCAAAACAGGTAAATTTTTGGGTTTATAATAAGGTAAATTTTTTAAGATAAAAATGTTTGAACTTTAATTCATGATATTAAAATCTAAAATACAAAATAATAAAAATGTTTCTCCTCAACATCTGAAAATACATGAAGCTTGTCTTTATGAAAAATTTATAATTTTTCAAATAAAATATTACGTAATTGATTCAATACTATAGCAATAAATTAAATAGGGGTAATCAGTTAACTGCTCATTTTTTGAAGTCCCGTCTTTTGTTCTTAGTACTTAGTATAATGTAACAAACGTTACATGTCACAGTTAGTATATATAGTAAGATTGATTTTCTTGGAAAATAAAAGAAGGTTCAATACGTAAAGTCACATGAACAAATTTCCTGGAAATCCTGCTTCCTTGGCCTTGGGATGCGTTGGCTCGAAAAATATAATAGACCAAGGAAGGAGAACTAACCACATACAATATTGTGCGCCAATGTATATTATTCTGCATTTACATGGTCCTACTTGCTTTAATTTTCCAACCAAGAAAAATTGAACTTGATTTGGTGGGATTCTGAACTTTCTCCAACACAATCATCAAACCAAGACATATACATATAGTCATCCACTTGCACTTCTAATTCCCTCATTGTAGGTCTCTTTTCGTCATATATATATTCTCCTTATCAAGCTCAATCGATCTTCTCATAATTCAAGCTCTCTTCCACTTCGAGTTGTAATGTCAATGCTATGAGATGTACTCCTAACATTATTATTTTTTATTTTACAAAGGTATCACTTGGAATTAAGTGCTCCCTTTTACCTTGGGTTTAGGCATTAGGGAGGAGGAGACTGAACTCATTTGAGTTTAAAGTTGTTTGATTGAAGTGGAGTAGGAAGAATGAAGATATATACAAGTTGACTTTATCTTGTATATTGCATGTATATATCTTGATTCTTCATTATATTACTCTTGACAACATGTCTTCAATTTTGTAACCAGCATGATCACTAGTTGATCCACGGTTCACAAGGTTGTTGGTACATTGGTCCTTTCAGTAGAACATAAGTGATCCAATTTTGGTAATTGTTGTCTCTCCATCCCCCTTCATTACAATTCCTCCCTCCGAATTGAATTGATCATTTTTCCAACCTTGATTCTCACTATCTTGATTACTAGATTACCATAGTTGGCTTGATCCTTGATAATTAGGCCTGAAACCACCCCCACATATTGTTCACAACGTTTGCCTCCTCTTCATGCTCTTGATACCCAGTATGGTTTTACGAATGGCTTTCATGGTAAATTCACTTAGGAGTACTTATAATTGCAACCACTTTTACCTTCGTTGATGAGATCTATTAGTCATTTTAAGACATTTGTATTAATTGGAAAGACTCTGGTTTATTGATCCGATATCATATATATATATATGTTACTTATAATTATTAGTCCTATAGATGTCAATTATAAAATGTTCACCATGAGAGAAACGAGCAGTCTATTCAAAATTATGAAGGCAGGTTATAAATTGTTAATCAAATTTGGAATTTAACTTCGAGTTTAATTTAAAATTTCATGGCCAAACACTAATATTTTTATAAAACGAGAAATTATTTTGAAAAAAATGAATAATTCTCATGGCCAAGTGTGTCCTATAAAAAAAAAAGAAAGAAGAGAAAAACATGTACTTCTTTGTACATGAAATATACATTCCCTGCTAATTATATAATACTCATGATGATGGACTAGGCAAACAACTAGATGTAGGGAAATTGTGTTCTCTATCAAGATTGATAGTCAAATCCTTTCCCTTGCTAGTGTAAAGTCTTTTAAAATTAGACCTTTGTTCATTTAGCAGCCTCACAAGACTTCTCTTGGCATTATGCCTAAATGGACAATTAGATGCCGTAAATCCATCCACCAAATGCAAATACGCCTCTAAATCATGGCAGCACGCAACATCCGCGTTAGGCTTCAAAAAAGGAGACATCTTTGTATCAACTCTGAATTCAGTCCCAACGTGTGAGTACGCCCATGGCATCCTACAATCTAACATCTCTAGCACTCGACCCGCACCCGATTCTCTTAACTTTTTGTCGAGTGATTCGCTCACAAACATTCCTGGAACCCTTGTGATGACGTCTTGATTATTCACGATACGTAAAACCTTAACATTATTATCGTTAAGACGATCCGCAAAACCCCGGTTGCCTACTCGTGGCCCCCCGAATGAAAAAACGGCCACAGGCGGGGCGTTCGGCACGCACGTGCTTAAATCATCCGCGACCAAAAGGGATAATGCCGCACCGAGACTGTGCCCGGTTACGGTAATGCTTAAAGGCTCGCCTTTGTATTTTTCGATTAATCTTTGCACTTCGTTAACAACTGATTCAGCTAAACTTGGCACACGATGATCACCTGTTTTGTATAAACTTAAAAATCCACATTCTACTTTAGACTGTACTACTCCTTCATCGTTATCATCATCATTATCATTTTGTTCCACTAACAAGTCACGAAAATTCTCTGCCCACTCTAAACAAGTGGCGGTCCCTCGTAACGCGATAACAATGTCTCTCCTTCCCATTCGTTGAATCTCACTCCTGTCATCGCACACTGCCACGTAACCGATCCAGCTAGACCGCTGAGTCATCCATCCGAGATCAGGTGCCACGTCATCCACCCACTTAGGCAACCCAATAGACGAAGTTGCGTATAAACTCTTAGTCACCTTGTATGACCTATCCGGTAACGCCACATGTCTCTCCGGCGGAACCTCATCTGCTGACGTGGCCGGGTCGGAGTGAAAACAGTGATATGCCGACTGTATGAATTCCCCGTACCGGACTAATTCTCGCCGGAGGTTTTCGTCGAGCGGATCGAGTAGCCCGAGCCAGTTATTGCTGCCGTGATACTCTCTCCACCGGTTAGCGAGATTGTTCCGAGGAGAATATTCAATTGATTTTGACGATAATAGCCTTTTTAGTCTATTCAAATGCCTTGGCGACATATCCTCTGCAGCTTTTCTCATCTCATCAGGCCAAATGTTAGCCAAATTGAGCCCTTCTAACAAGTTTTTTCTTCTATTCTCTATCGACCTATTACTGGATTGTTCAATTACAGGGTTCGATGAATCAATTGGGTTCGTCTTTTGCAGAAGCTTTTCGAGATTGGAAATGTGTTTTTTCGTCATTTCTGTAGATGAGATTGTTTTTACAGTTTGTGCATTGCACTTAAAGTTGACTCCCTTTGGCTGAAAAAGGTGAAGATTTGGAAGTGTTGTTCCGATCTGCATGGTTTTAGAGAGAGAAAAAGGTGGAGGGATTTAGAGAAAAGAGTCAATGAGTTAGAACTAACTAGGTAGATACTAGTTGTTATTGGATTGAACTTGGTTATTTATAGAGGAGAAGGTTACACATTGAGGCTTATCCTTTTCTTTATTTACAGTTACAACCAGCAACAACATCATAATATATATAATCCAATAAATGTGGTTGAGGGAGGGGTTGAGGCCTCGCATCATCGGTCGATTCGATTCGATTTAATTTGATTATTAATATATTGTTAATTTTGATGTGTTAATACACTAAATTAGGAATTAAATTATTTATTATTAATTTTTCAATTAATTATTTTTTTTATCCTTAACCGTTTGATTTTTAGTTTAACTAGTAAAAAAATGTGAAATCTATATATATTCCACATTGTTTGTCTTTATCACAATCAAATCTAAAATTTAGAAGAATAAATAATACTAATTTATGTCAAAAAGAGATAAGGTATCACTATAGAGAGACATAGAGTTTAGTTTGTATTTCCTACCATCAAAAGAAATACTAAAATTTTAGACAATATGATTGATTAAATATTTAAGTCATTGAATTTGAATATAATCTTATTGGATTATAAGTTTAACCATCAATCAAAATCATAAAATTGAAAAATCAAATCGATAATAAAATTGAAAAATCATTAACTCAATTCCAATAAATTAATAGTGTTTTTTAAATTTGATTTATCAATTAATCCATTTTTTACCCCACTTATACAAAAATGATATAATATAAGTAAATTTTATCTTTATTTTTTAATATATAAAGAAGTCATTTTCGACAAAAACAGTAAAATGTCAACCCAATAAATAAAGTAACATATAGTTAAAAAAAAAAAAAAAAGGACACACAATATGAGTAGGTGAACAAGATGGACGGTATTATTTGAGTAATTGTTTGTGTTGCTCTAATTATACTTAAAATAGAAAAAAGGAGAATAAATTATCCTCATTATCCTCGTGGCCTCCCCTAATAGCTAGTTGCTAACTCCTCTCTTTCCCTTTTCAATTCGATTCAAATATCAAAAAGTCTACTTTTAATTTATGGTTGACAAAATGACACAATTCCTCCAAATTCTTTATTTCAACATGTCGCGTTTTACACCTCCGACCATATTTTTTTTGTTTGATACGGAAACCGTGCTCGTTATTTTTCGAATACATATTAGGTAATTTCACTTCATCAATATAATAATTTGTAAATTATACTAAATAAATTTTAAAAGATAAATTCAATTGAAAAATATAAATAAAATTTCAACATTTAAAAATTTTCATTTGAAGATCATCTGCTCAACTCGATGATGTAAATAAACTTTCAAATCCGAAGCGTTGAGATCTTTGTCCAAAGGGCAATCTAAACAATTAATGGACCAACAAGTAGTACGACACCTCCGACCATATTGTTGTAAAATTTAGAAGGTTGATTAACTTTTTAAAAAAAAAATTATAGATCTATATGTTTTAGTTTATATGACGTTTTTTGAATTTTGAGATTTAATAAAAAAAAAATCATATATCATATTTTGAATTGCCGGCCATTATAACTTGTAATAACTTTTTTTACGTAGTTTTCAAATATGTAAATTTATTTCAAAAAATTTAAAGATTCTATACCTGATTTTATGGTCAAACTTAAATTGTAATTGATTCACGAAATGTGTCATATAAATTAGGACTAAGAAAATGTATTCTTAATTAAGGTGTAATTTATAATGACGTCATGTAGTTGTTTTTAAAAGATTAAGAAATTAACGTTTGAATTAAGATATACTAATAAATAAAATGAAAAAGAAATAAAAATATTCTAGAACTATTGGAAACATAGTAATTATGTCATTTATCAACTTCTAGACAAAAATGCTCTTATCTCATCCAAAGTGACGCAAACAATATTATTTTTATATTTTAATTTTCTAATATAAAAATAGTAAACAAATATATTATATAATGTTAGTCAAAATTCACATTTTTTATCTTCAAGCAATTTGTACTAGTGTCAAATAAGTCTCGTTCACATTATCAACCTAGGACTTCAATTCAAATTGCTCCAATTTTCTGAAGTCATACATCGCATCTAATCACGGCCAAGTGCTAGGGGTCGTTTGGTTGGAAACAAGTTATCCCAAGATAAGTTATCCTGGGGTTAATTATCCTGAGATAACTTATCCCACCATGTATATGGGATAACTTATCCCATCACTACGATATAAATGATGTGATAAGTTATCCCAAACATGACAACCAACAACATAAAAAATTTTTATTCCTTCACTATTTCCTTATCCCATCACTATTTATTTTTAATCTCTCACACCAAACGAGCCCTAAAAGTACAACAAGTACAGTTACATGATGTATATTTTATCGATTTGGCGTAAATATTGAATTTTGATAACTTTTTATCCATTTAATAAGGGTTAAATTAAGACAACAAAGATTGTTTTATATTTTTAATATATGCATATTTAGTCTGATTATCATATTCTTATATATTATTTTTATGTGATGTGGTGTTTGAGCAAGCTTGTGTCGATTAATCCAATAATACATCTATTACACATTAATATATTTTTCTCAACTGAAATTTAAACCTACTGTGTTTCACTAACCATTATATCAGTCATATATCTTTATGTATCATATTAAATTGTATTCACACACCTTAATTAATTCTACAAAATACCTCACTATTAGTCTATTAATTACATGCCACCAACAATCCAACATAGATAATGAGTAACTTTGTTTACTAAAGGTTTAGACAATAATGAGAACAAATCATTTTATATACTATTTTTCTTTATCGAAACTTGAACCTAAAATATGATAATCTATGATATTTCATCCCCCACGGTCATATACTTTGTGTGTATAGGTTTATTAGGTAATTTTCCCAAACTTTATTGGGTCGGTGCTTTATTGATTGCATATCTATAAAGTGGTAATGTACATATATATATACACATCCTTTTAGAGATGCCTATCCAATTCATCCAAAAAATATGAATAAGTTGCTCAATTACTACTACCCAAAACATGCACGCTTTAAACGATAAACAAACAGCCTTTAATTTGTTGCTTTCACTGTACGTAATCGGATCTTCACTAGTTAATGACATTTGATTTTTTTTATATGGTATTTTGATATTTATATTGGAATATGATGATTAGTTTGAGTTTATGTTGTGTAGGGCTTCATTCGAGGATAAACATTTCTTATCAAAAAAAAATTGATACTCAAAACTCAAATTCGAGATGTCAGCAGACGCTTCATGCTTTTTTAGAGCATGTGCCTCTGCTGTTTTTCCTGCTTAAAGAAAAAGTAACTTCACCACATCATGTGATACTACGTTCATATTTCAATACACTTGACTTTTAAAGTGTTACATTTAGTTTTAAATTGCATTTGCCAATCGGCTCGGACACCAAATGGTCGGTGAACGTACACTTTTTAAAACGTAAATTCAAATAATTTTATCTTATTAAATTAATATGTAATTTCAAATAAATGATAACTCATGTTATAATATGTCAAATTATATTAATAATATAGAACAATTAGATTATTGTCACTTAGAGTATATAATTTAAATAATCCATATATATTAAGTTATATATATAAAACTCATTAATAATATTCTAGCAATAATTTGCTACAAATTAATTTTAAAAGCATTATGAAATTAAATGGTTTAGTGGTGGAGTGATGGAGCCAAAAATATGCATTTTGATATGCAATTTCATAGTATGATTTTAAATTAGTGTTTAGATGTAGTTTGGAATCATAATTTTATATCTCAAATTTTCTAAAAAGTGTAATTTGAGATTCCAAAATTCTTTTATATGTAAAAACTTAAGACATAAGTTTATATTTTTTAAAAAATTAAAAGATCAATCATTTTAAATTTGTAAAAAAAAAAAAAACAAAAAAAACTTATGCTCAGGGTGAGGAAATTGTATGTGCCATGTGAAAGGATTATGTTAAAGAATAACTATGTATGGTTGACTAGTGGACCTTTATAGAATTCTGTGTGTGTAAATTTTTGTACTTCCTTTAATAGCGAATTGTTAGGATATGACATACCACTTAAATTTTTTTTTAAGGACATAAATTAAAGGCTATTTTCCACTATTATCCTTTTGATTATTTTCAAATTAGTCTCTTAAAAGACGTAAAATAGTTAAGAACCTCATCAAATAAAGGGCAAATATGAAGAAAAAAAAGTTCCAACAATTCTCTTAAACTTCGTAAAATTCAAGTTTTTAGAACTATGAAAAGAATCACAACAATTCTCTTAATATGGATTAGAGGGAGTAAATATAAACATTTATTTATAAAAGAATTAACATGTATGTGATTTATTAATGCGGCGTCTTGTGGTTTTCCTGATATTAATGATTTGTTCATTTGATAACAATACGTAAAAATTAAGAAATTTTTGATAGTTTTCAGTTTTCACAACTTGTTAACACACTATTTGAAATTTTAAAAAAATTCACTGCTAATGAATGAAAAATTTGTGTTATACGTGTTTTTTCCATTCATTTATCATTGAAATAACTCATTTAAAAAACGCATCATAAAAAACATGAAAACTTCATTAAAAAAAAAAAGAAGGAAAACTTCCTAATTCTTTATATAGAAATATTATTATTATTTATCGATTCAATCAAAATATTCATGAAAATAACTACTTAATATTTTTAATAGAAAATTTAACGAGAAAATAGTCATTTTTTTCCCAGCAGCAGTAGTAGTAAAACTTGCCACTGAATTGGCACAATGCATGAAAAGTTCTTCATGATCTTAATTTCTCGAGGCTCTTTACTAACAAGTACAATATAAAGTGTCCCAATAAAAACTTTTGAAGAGCACTAGCAAAAGTTTTATGCTCTTGTCATCATTATATATTTCATTTTACGGCAAAAGTGAGCTACCACTTTAGTGGGTGAGATTAATATTGTCCTTTTGTGTACTTTAAAATAATAATATTAGTTTTACTTAATATGGAATTTAAGACAATAAATAATTTTTTTAGTGTAGTGATTCTAAATTAAAATTGAGTTAAATATATCAAAATAATTCTTAATTTTGTGACCTTAAACATGCTATGTGAAAAGTTTAAATTAAAATATTATTAAAAAAATAAAAAAAGTTTTTTTTTTTTTTTTTTTTTAAAACAAGTCATTCTTTTAAAACAGATCGAGAACTATTTAATTTCTCTCTTCTATCCTAACTTTTATTTGTTTCTTCAATTGGCTGCTTTCACTTGATCAAACGCTGTTTTGTACCTCCAATGGATCACCGTATATTCTATTGAAATTGTCCCTCAATGTTATACCTCCCACTATTTAGAAATATGTAAAACCAAATCTACTAGATATTTTTTTTATATATTATTTCATTCGTTTCAAAAAGATTAATCTCTTTTACTATCTTTAAGAACGATCCTTTTTTTGCAACACTTATCTTATAAGGCCACATGAAGATTAAAGCACATTTGGAGGGTATCGTAGTTATATGATATATACCTCTAGTCGCTATTTTGTGAAACTAATCAAAATATTGGTATGTGCTAGTTGCTATCTTGTGAAATTAATCAAAAATACACGTATATGCTAATGAAACATATATTCCTTTTATTTCACATGGAAGAAATTTATACTAGTTTTTTTTTTTTTTTTTTTTAAGAAAAGAGAAGGAAGCTGATCAGGATACGTAAGAATATATAATTAATATTGGAGTCAGCAGTTCCGCGGTAGTTTTATTTCCATGAGGTTATCGTGTATGACAATTGACAACTATATATTGGAATATTAGATGTATACATGTGATAGACAAAAATGCATTTTATTACTTTAATTAATTAAGCAATACTATATAAAAACACGTAAAGAAACAAATCCATTTTTAAAACACGTCATGGAAAATTAAAATAGAAAACTCCGGGATGAAAGGGTAATAGGGGACAAACAACTATATAATATGTCACAATTCTTATTTGGATGGAGAAAATATGTCAAAATTTAAAATGAATGATTGAATTAAATAAAGAGAGGTCTTAATCGTGGTTGGAATATTAAATAGGAATATTAAATAATCCATATAGTTGGTTGCAAAAATTTTTGCAATCACATAATTTTAGCTAAGATGTTATCTTATTTATAAATATTTAATTATTTTTCTCCTTTTCGTAAATTTGTTATACGAACGGTTTTTTTCTTCTATTTAAAAATATGTAGGATATAAGACAGTAACAGATATATAATGTTTAGTGAGAAATATAAATTCAATAAGAGCCTTTCTTCCAAAAAAATTAAATAAATCTCAATAAGAGCCAATTAAATCAACATATGAAAAAAAAAAAAAAGATATGTCTAATATCAAATTGTCAATATTTTAGTGCCATTGATTTGACATATTGACTTTGTATATTGGGAAGGGAATGAAAGAAGAATTAAGAAGATAAAGGAAACAAACTAGCTTTCACTAATAAAATGGAAATTTAGATAATTAATCAATTAAGTTATTAAAATCTTTTACCGATCAAATAAATATCTTTCTTTAAAATGATAGCATAAAACTTGATTTTCTTACTTAAATTCCACTAATTTAGGAACTAATTACTTAGATACATTCTAATTTGTAATATTATGTATCTTATCAGATTTTGGTGACTCCAAATACATATATCTCTAATATATGGGATCAAATTTAGGTGTAATTTGTTCTAAATACTCAGGAAACTCTTAATTAGTACTAAGATACATAATATTTTAAAAGTATAGGTAATATTTTTTTAATAATTAGTAATAAGATACGTAATTTTTCAATAAAGATAGTTCAGATAAACCTTTTCCAAGATCCAATTTGCATAGCTTATATATAGAGCCATCAAAATGGGCTTAGCCCATGGGACCAGCCCAACCCAACCCGTTATAGGGGTAGAGTTGGGATAAAAAATTTCAAGCCCATTTAAAACTAGGGCTTATAAGCCCGACCCATATAAGCCCTTAAGGCTTGATCAGGGTTGGGATTGGCCATAGGCAAAAACTTTTTATTTAAGGATAACTTACAATAATCTCACTAATCTCATTAGTATATAATCTAATTATTTAAATACATATTATGAATCTTACCAGATTTTGATACGTCCAGATACATGCATCTCGAAATATATGAACTCAAAATTAGGTTAATTTGTTCTAAATACACTCTATCCAAGTAGATTCACATGTATCTAGGATAACATAGACAAATCTCGTGCCCTCGCTTCCTATCTTGCTTGTCACTCTCTTATCTCGCTCGCGTATCTGGTATGCGAGATACACGTTAATTACACTAAATATTTTTCTAGTGTTATTGAAACAACACCATTGTTTGCCATAATTGATTTGAAAATCTTCTCCTTTTCTTGATGTTATAAAATTACAAGTTTGAAAAGAAAAAAAAAGAACTGGCCCGCCCCAGCCCTTCTAGGGTTGGGTCGGGTTGGGTTAAACATTTTCAGGCCCTTCCAAATGAAAAGTCGGCCCGCCCTAGCCTTTCAAATTCTTTGACCCATGGGGCTTGGACTGAATGGGGCTGAGCCGACCCCTGTTTAACAGGTCTACTTATATACAAACTTGTTTGAAATAGTATTTTTTTATTTATATATTAATTTAATAAAAAATATTTATTTTTCAAGAAAATATTTTGCTCGATACTCTAAGAACATCACACTTAAATTAGTAGGGCCGCGTAAGGCTGCGTGTATAGCGACAAGACAACATAGACAAAATGAGAATTGCACATGACCGGCTGACAAGCGCGTCATACGGTCAGAGACAACCTTAGTGACATTTTTTTTCAACAAAAACGTAAGCCAAAGTTTACGTGTAGCAAAACAAAAAGCATAATACTAGTATCTTTATATAGTCAACAAAAACTCTTTAAAACTAGAAAACATTTAAGGCAGAGTGTGGAAAGATAAAAGGAATGATGTACTAATTTTGCTTATGAAAATAGACCACCGACCAGTTATTTTCATGTAACTAAAGACTTCGTACGTCTACCAAATCACATAAATTTTGCTTAACCAAATACTGCAAAACCTCACTAAATTAAATATAGATAGGATCACAAAATATTATTATTTTTGTAGATGTATTGTTTAATCCATAAATTAAAATATATTAATTTAAAGAATGTTTTGTGAAAATGTCAGTCATGAACTTGATGTCATAATTAATGATTTCGATTACCACAAAAAAATTGAAGTCAATAACCTTTCGAATTGCCCAGATGAAAGAGATACATGTTCAAAGGTCTATTACTTAGAAGAATTTGTGGATACCATCGAAAAACAAATAATGTTGATGATGGATTTAAAGATGATACAATACATTTGCAACCAATTACGCGTAAAAAAACACTTTTCGCATCTAGAACTCTTCACAATTTTATGGTGCAGTTAAAAAAGACAACACTTTTTATGCAATAAGAAAAGTTAGAGATGAGATTCAACTAGATTTAAATTTTAACAAAAACAAATACAGTAAAAATCATATTTCACTAAATTGTCTTAGATATGTTTGTACTTTTAAAGAATTGGAGTATTAGTTTATAATATTGATTGGACCATATATATTTATATAGGAGTCTTTTGAAAATATATTATCTTATTATCTTATCAAAATGAGTGATTTTTTCCATTGGTCCAAGTTGGGACCCAAAAAAAATATTATCTTAGAGAGATTATTAATTTACATAGTATTAATTTAGTGAGGTTTTAGTGTATCCTAATTATTGAATCAAGTGTGAACATGCTATACAAACATATCGTGGAGGAATAGACTATCTTGGGGGTGTTAAATTTACCGACTCGGTGAGTCAAAATGGATTGTAAAAATTAATCGGACTGGAATGAGTTGGGATAAAAAGTGAATTTTAGCTTAGCCCACTCAATTTTCACTTAATTTTAATGTTTTTTTAAAGTATGTAATAGATCGTTTTTTCTTTATACGGAAAAGGCTTAAAAATACCCCTAAACTATCCGAAATAGCTCATATTTACCCTTAAACTATATTCCGGCTCAAAACTATCCTTTCCGTCATACTATTGGGTCAAAAGTACCATTCTTATTAACGAAAGTTGTTAAATGCCATGTGAATGTCATGTGGATGCCACATTGCATGCCACGTAAGTGCCATGATTTCATTCATTTCCACGTAGACTAATAATAAGATTCCTAATCCCTAATTTTTCCCCTCATTTCTCCATTTCCATTTGATGTTAATAGTACTAATCTGCAGGTGTTGAGTTGAAACTGCTGCTGGTAATGTGAAGTGGAGTTCAATTATCTTGTTGACAATGGAACATGCCATTATCAGAAGCTAATTCTGGGGCTACAAATTCTGGGTTTTTTTTAACCAGGTTTTAGATAAACTGTTTACTCATACAAATGATCTATCAGCTACAAATCAGTTAACTTCATTAAACATAATTAATAGGCTCATGAACCTACCATTGTAAATATATAGTATCTTAGCAGCTACTACCTTTATCAACCTTAGTTTAAGCTTTGAATCAACTCTATAAGCAAGCCCTCATACTTGACTTGAGAGGGCTATGGATTGCACTTACATATGATCAATTCCTCGGAGAGATCCATTAACGGCAATGACATTTTATACATGTGTCACCCGTGAAAATCAATAGCCCCATAAAATTAGCAGAACTGGCATTGATACTAAAGTGCATTTTTGTGTAAATATTGAATTTCTCCCTTCTACCCCCTACTGTTAACTACATAATCGAATTCCAAACAAAAAATATATGCTAGAAATAGAGAAAGTGAATCTCTTTTGAATTATAGATTCTAGTCACCGGCAATTTTGGTTCCAACTGAGAAACTGGGCATAGAACCCTCCAAGCTAGCTATTCTAAGAACTTAAATTTTCATCTGAGTTCTGAGTTCAGAGATAGAATACATGTTATCTCTTGGACATCTAGATATCTCAGGAGAAACTTTAGTCAGTAAATGGTTTCAATAATACATTTGGCATCTCAAAAGAGCACCTCATTTGTTATATGATTGCTTGAATTTCCAGAGCTTCTTTGTTCTTTCTTTAATACATTGTCAAGCACAGTTTTTTGAAGATTTCATGTATGGCATTTTATAACGAATTTGTCAAATACTAAATAAAATGAAAAAATTGTAGTTGACTGGTTACATTCATTGCTTGATAAAGTAGGTATAGAAGTGTAGAACTATGAGAACTTAAAAGAAAAGGCACCAAAGCAATTGTTCTGAAGCCTTTCTCTAGTCCCAAATGGACAGAATCCCTACTGTTCAATTTAGATTATAATTTTTTGTTGATATAGCTAATTCAGACTTATCATGGATATGGTTACTGCAATACAGTGACATATTCAAAGCAGATTGCTTGTTGTCTCTTTAAGCCCATATTTGTTCATGGCTAACATGCTTTTCTGTGATTCACAATTTCGTTAAACATGTTTAGAAGGAAACTAAAGCACACAAATAAAAGGTGATCCAAGCACAGGAAAACGCCGACCCACAAAATTTTGAATTCACATACCTCAGTAACTTCAAAATGCAAGCAACGCAGCAACATTAGAATATTCATGTCCCGAATTGTGTAACCAAATGGGAAAAATATATATCCTAATGAAAAAAGAGGCACCCAAAACAGGAGGAAACATACACAACATTTATCCAGATTTCAGGTAAAAGAAAAACACAGGAGTACATATTAACAACATTTATCCAGCTTCCACGTCAAAGAAATAACATACTTACTATGGAAAAATGAGACACGTCTGTCCATCACTCGTCTTGAAACTTACATACATGCATATCGAAAGAGGAAGAACAATATGTTTTAAAATGGTCGATAGGAATAAAAGGAAGAAATCAAACTCAATATAGAACGTCAATGATATTAGCCAACTATAGTTTCCAAATTACTTTTGATAACCAGGCTAAGGGTTCAGAGCATAAATGTAGGATTTAGAAGCAAAATTAAGAGAGTTTCGATAAGCCTTGAATGATTCTGTTAACTCTTATCATCTGCAGATTTACACTACAAAGAGAATATTATAAGTAATTATACATCATAAATAAGCATACAAATGAATAATCTCAATTTATTGACACCTAGGGCAAGTCTACTTCAACTCACTAAGAAAAGATGGCTTTTCTTTCTTATTTATACGACAATAGAATAAGGACAATCCAAATGCTAGCAAGTACATAAGTTATGCAGAACCTCCTAAGAAATTAAAAGTTATAAAAGAAATTGAGATTCTACTGCTCAACGTGAAATTGAAGCCTCAATTGTCAAACTAAAGAGATCAAATACATTATTTGCTACTTAAGTGTTTAGCAAGTACATAAGTAAATGCTTTCACACTCGAACTCTTCTTGTACGTGTTGTGTGTGCTTTCAAGCAATATGACTCCTTGCTAAATGAACGATTTCTGACAAAGTGCCCCATACCCACACTAAGGGGTAACTTGAGATAAGGTATAGAAACAGTGCGATTATTTTGACTTGAGTCTTTCTCTCCTCATACAGTCTTGGCTCTAGTAAAGAGAAAAAATCTCTCTATATCCTACTACAGGAAAAAACACTTACTACCCCCGTGTTGGAAAACAAATAAACTTATTTAAGCACTAAAAAGCAAAGCAACAATAAGAAATGGGATGGGAGAAGCTATAGTGTAGATCACTTTTCACTTTTTCGATAGTCCAGGCTTAGTATCCTTTTTCAGTTTCCTTTCAATCTCTAGACTGACCGTCGCACCCTCACCTCAGAGATTGGCTGAGCGTAGATAAATCTTAAAGTGTTCTTTCATCCGCGTTTTCCCTTATGACAGATTCGAAAAGTATCCCATCTTTTAATCTTTAATCTCATAAAAGAGGAATCTCGCCGCCCTATTGTTTTATCGAGTCTTCCTCTGATTCTTTTCATTTGTCATATGGATCAAATCACAGGATCTCTACATGTATGTGTTGAGCAGGTGTATCACCTAGATGAAATGTAAATTAAAGTGGAAAATGACTAAGGATGAAACAAACTCAAATTCCTAATAATGAAGTGAGTGAAATGGGTTAATGAAATGTATTTGGAAATCTAGTATTGCCCCGCAACAAGTTTTGAGAGACTCTTCACCTTAGAATTTAGAGAGAAGTGCAAAAACAATACGACATGAGCAATGGCGGATCCAGGATTTAGAGTCCGTGGGTGCCAAATAGACTTATCGATTAATGTGCCAGCTTTTTTCCTAAAAAAAAGTGCTTGGAGCATTTTTTTTCCTTAAAAAATGTCTGCTGCAGCAAATTTCTCAAAAAAAATAGGTACAAATGGGATTCGAACCCGCAACATTAGCCATCTAAATTGCCCTCCAACCGTGGCACCACAAGCCAATTTTGTTCACTAGGTGCCACGCTTTATATTTATATAAATATTATATATATATACCTATGTATATGTAGAGTTTCTGTCGAAGTTGGGGGGTGGCGTGGCACCCCCTGACTCCTTCATAGATCCGCCACTGGACATGAGTGTAGAAAGTAGTAGCCACAAAGAAGTCGTATTCAACAGATTATTACCTTAAACTTCTGGGGTTCCACCTGACTTGTTGACTACGTTGGTTGGAAATAGTTCTATGTGAAGAACATATTATGTATATAGTTCGAATCAATTGACTTTTATATTCCTTCAAAGTTTAAAGGAAATTTCATCAAATAAGTGACGTGCAGAGGAAACCCGACCTCTAAACTTGAAGGCCAATAACATGCTAGTACAAACAGAAAACACAAAGCATCCGTCTATCATTCAATTTTTTGAGAAGTACAAATAATATAATCGCTAATTTGCAAAAGTCAGATCCTTAATAGTTTGGTGAAAAGACAAAAGTACGGCCTGATTTGTTTGGATGTTTTTTTCGCTTGATTGAGTGTCCTAATTCAATCAATTTCATTAAGCTGTATCACATGAATTGTGTTCTTGACAATTTTTTGCATATTTTCTATAGTGGTCATTTATTAGCCGCAGTAAAAATCAAAATCAAATAAGCAATATAAAACTAATTCATCATTTTACATCTAGAAAGCCTCAAATAAGATTAGGTTAAGCTATTTTTCTATGGAAAACTAAAAATGGAGTCGTATAAAACTACATTCTATAGCAGCATTTACTTTAATCCAACAACATGGCATCAAAATTAGAACATACATGATTTGGTGGGGAAAATTTTCAGCGCCAAAGACGAAGAAAAGACCATACCTGTGACAACCAAGAAAAGATGAATTTACTGGTGTCCTAAATGATCGATTTAATGTTGAACACCAGCCTTCTTCTTCATAATTACCAGAGCCGTGGAAGTCGAAACATTAGTGTCTCTTCCATTGTTTAGCATTGGAAGAAAGAAGAAATGGAAGCTAGTGGAAATCAATGGAGTAAAGAAGGTGGAATCTATGTGTCACTAAACGAGGAAAGGGTTTGGTAAAGAATAGACGTGTAACAATAGATCAAACTAAAAGTACCAGCAACGTTACCTTGTGTACAATTTAACAAGGCAGTGTTCGTCCCTAGCCTTGTTGGCTTATAAATAAGAGTAATAATATGCATACTTTATTGAAAATTATTTATTTTTCTTTTGCAGTTACTAATCTTAATATTGTCATTCACACAGAGTTTGTGACCATGAGAATTTTGCAAAAAATGTGTTCGTACTCAACACTATTTTATGATAGTGATTCAAGATTTTTCATGACAATATAATATTATTGTATACTTTCTTTAAGTTCTTCTAAAACAAATTAATTTGATTGCACATATTTTCACTTTTTTTATTATAGTAATTCAAGATTTCATGACAACTTATTGATTATTTTTCTTAATTTCATCTAAAAAATTTTTAACTTGAGTGTGCAGTTGCACTTATTTTTCACTTTTCGAATCCATCTAAATTTATGTTATTCTCACATTTTTTTATATTTACTGCATATTATGGTAAATGCTATAACTTGAAGTTCAAAGTTAATTTTTTGTAAGGAATTTTGTAATGTTTTTTAAATTTATCAAGGCAATATTAATGTTGGCTTATGTTGATAATAAATTGATTTGTGTTTTCTGCTATGTGTTACTTGAAGTTAAATTTTAAGTCATTTATTTAACATTTCGAAGAAATACCAAAATTGTTTAAATGTAAAAAAAAAAAAAGTGAGTTTTTAATTTTAGAATTTTACTTTTCAAAAGTTCTGATTTTATTTTAAGGTAAAAAAAGAAATGTATGTGAAGAATATTTTTTTTTTAAATGAAGGCACTATGCATTAATATATTCCTTTTAATTCATTATTGTGCTATATTTCAATTAGTTTCAATTAATTGTATACAAAAAAAGAAAAATAACACTTTGAATTTATTAAAAAGATAAACCGATTAACTAATGAAATTTCAATAAAAATAATTATATTTGTAAATGTAATCTAAACAAATAAAATATATATAGATAATTTTATTTTTTTATAAAGACTAAATTTATGAGAAAACATATGCCTATTCACTAATATTTCAATGATAGCATAAAGCGCGGCTATGTATGATAAGTAAAAGTGAACGAATAAAGAAAGGTTATAACTTTATAATATGATAAATATTAGTTGAGTGACCATATGTGAAGTCAATGAGATGTTCTTGACATTGCAAGTGTAAGAAGGAACTTTGTGCAGTATGTATGTATATAACAAACAGCAACGTTTGTCCTTTTGATGAACACCTCAATTAATTATAAACAATATTTGCCGATACTAACCCAGCAACTAAATTTCTATGTTTGTTATAGAGGGTCAAATTCAAAATTAGTATGCTCCAGAACTGGTCCAAGCCTAACCAGCTTAGGTACAACAATGTTATCCCTAAGGGCACATATCACTGGATTATCCCACTGCAATAGTGCACCTACAAGGTATGCACGTACTGTTAATGGAAATATACGGGGCCATCTTTCACTTCCATATGCTTTCAATGCGTCCTCGACTGAAGTACGTTTAGATTTGATTGCTTCTGCAAGTTTTTTTGTCAAAACTATTGAATCTTCAAGTGCACAACAAGCACCTTGACCGAGATTTGGTGTCATTGGGTGCCATGCATCGCCAACCAGCACAATACTGCCAGTAGAGGCTGGAGGGCTTATTGAGGGCCAAAGCCATCTATCTACTAGGCTGGTTCTAATGATTGTGTCGTCTGGTGTAAGATTGATGAGGTTTATTAGCTCGGTTGGCCAATTTCTAACGAGTTGTTCAGCTTGCTGTCTCAAAATAGATGGATCTGTTATCTTTGGACCTGTCAATAGATATTCAAAACAGTTCAAATGATGTAATAAAAAAAGATAATAGAGAATTTTTTGTAGATGGTCTTTCAACCTTATTTAGAAGGTAGCATTATAAGTCCAACTACAGAGAGTTGCATGGGAGGAATAGAGGTTTTCAGCTAGTGAGAATCTAATTGAAGTGGACATTGCTGTCAAATTACATGTCCTCATGAAAGAAAACAGACACTATCATGTGCACATGGACGTTCGTTCCTACCTCCAATTTACTAGGAACACAAAGATATCAAGTTCTAATTCTGCTTGTGTGAGTTCTCATTTGCCAGTTCCAAACCCAGATAAAGGAAGAAAGTTGCGGTAGGTTGACAACCAGCATAGAATTAGTCAATTTATGATGATTATACATGGCATGGACAGTGAATTATATTGCCAACCTCATCTTTCTTGTTGAGGCGCAATATTTTGATTGGGGTATCAAGTTCTAAGGGGTATAGAGACAAGACAAGTAAGTGGTTGATGTAAAAGCATTCTTGTGTCTGTCATGAAAATACTAAAGAGAAAGAAATTGAACAGACAGCTGTTATGAAACACAAACCTGGTGACGAGCTATTGTAGCAGATAAACCAATAGACTTTGGTTTCAGATACAGGAACATATCCAGCACGCACTCCTTTTCCATAGATGTAGTTTACTTTTGGTTCAAATGGCTGTCCTTCAGGGAAATATGCTAGGCCTCGAAATGCACAATGTCCCACATAGTTAGGCTCTGGAAACCCCATCAACTTGGCCACTGGTGACCGAATCCCATCACAAGCAATCAATATCTGTACAGAATTGAAGTTCAAGAAGCAGGGACAAGCTTGAGAAATAAGTCCACTAGGTAATTTTTGAATAAATCTTTCAGGTACAAAATGAGAATCATCAAAATAGTGAACAAGAAATTAGATTATGCAATTTACAGCTTCCCTTGTCCAGTTGAATCAGAAAATAATGCTTTTGGCAATAATAATATTACATTGTTACTAATTAAATGAGATATAATCAGACAAATGAGAACAAGCACCACGGAAACCCTGCAAACAGACAACTCTAGAGCACATCCAACTACGTACCTTGGCAGATATACAAATACCATCTTCAAGTTCCAACAACATTTCACCATTTTCACTTCTTTCAATGTTTGCCAGCTTTGAGGAAAAAGAAATAGCATCTGGTGGTAGCCTACTGGCAAGTGTTTCCAGTAGGACTCTTCTCTCCACAGCACGGACTTCTTGACTACTCCATTTTCGTGGGATCAATGGAGAAAAGGATAAGAATTTTATAATAAATTCCCATGAAGCACAACAATGAGAGAGGACTATACCTTTCATCCTCGTCTTTAAACCTGAAAGAGCGCAATTCTCTTCCATCTTCTGATTTTATCGCCATCCTGCAAATTCCGGGATATTCTTCAAATATAAACCAGTGATTTTTTATACAAATAGAAAAAAGAAGCTAGGAGAAGCATATGTGCATGGTTTTTAGATAAACAAATTGCAAGCTACTCCTTATTAATAAATTGAACCACTAATACCTAAACAGATACCCAAGGAAATCATTAACCAAGAGAAGCATCTTCCGCATGATTTCAGTATCAGCACCAGAAACCTCCAGGCTCCAGAAGCACACTAATAAATGAAGAAAGAGAAAACAACAGAGAGGTTCTTCTACGTATGCCACTAAAAGACCTCTCACTAATCTTGCGAGTAATCCGTTTAAGTATGCAGTATTATGTAATCCGATATGTCACACAAGAAAGTATTATTTCCCTACACTCTGTTATCTGCAAATTCTAAACAGTAATCACTTGTCACTCGTGAAGTTCAGCTCGGGTTGTATACACTAGATATAAAAAGATCTCTGCTAGTGTAGTATGCCAAATTGGAAAATTCCCAAATACAAAACTAAGTAATACACTATGGTAATAACTTACAAATTATAAGTTTCTCAATGCTGTCTTTTCTCCTTTGTTTTTCAATAGCTAGTCAAAACGCTTACTTAACTAGCAGTTCTCTAAGCCCCATATGAACAGCCAATATATAGGTAGATGTTTAAGCAAATGTATGAACAAGGAGTTCAAGTGAAACAACATACCCTTGAATTTCCAGAAACTGACTCCTGAGATCATTGCCAACTCCAATAGCATCCAATGCCTTCCATCCATTTTTAAAAAGTGTTAGCGAGGTTCCTCCGGTCCTCAATGATTCACCCTGCTCAAGTACCAATGTTCTAATACCCAGCCTAAATCACATTCATCAAACTTCTCAATTTCACAAAAAAATAAATAAAAAAGTAATCATTGTAACAGCATTAGAACAAAATGGATGTAGAAAATTCATAGACAACAACAACAAACCTAGTGTAATCTCACAAGTGAAGTTTGAGGAGGATAGGGTGTACATAGACCTTACCACTATCTTTATGGAGGTAGAGAAGCTGAGTAGACCAAATTAGAAGACTAACTGATTGATTAATTGGTTGTAATAGCAGCAATCATGGAGGCACATATTTTATTATTTGTGAATCAAGTAGCTCAGCGCATTAGTTTGGCTACCTAAACTTTCACCTCGTTAGTTAGCGTTTGATTCCCGCAACTTATAGTTCCCTTCCCATTTCCCCTTCCCCTACCAAAAAAAATAAAAAATAAAAAAATGGAGGGAGAGTTTGTGAACTGAACGAACCTCTGAAGAGAAACAGCAGTAGCAAGACCAGCAATTCCAGCTCCGACAATAACAATATCTTCTTTTCTATCATCAGCTCTAGCATTTATAATGGATAAAGAAATGCGTCTGACTCGATTTCTGTTTTCACCTGGTAACCCTCCTAGTTGGGGTTTTGAAGATGTTCTTTTACTGAAATAAAGTGATGGGTTCGAAAAAGAAGAAAGAGAGATGTGGGATTTCACAAGCAACAGAGTGGAAGAGGATAAAGCCATGAAATTAGTTCGTTTGTGGAAAGAAAATGTGAAGAAGACAAGAGGAGAAATTCAAGTAGGTATTCCATAAGAATACGAGTGGTCGACATTTAACGATGTGTCAAAACTCAAAATCTAACTCTTTATGTACTAAACATCAAGAATTTTCCTCCGTAGACCTCAACCCAACCCCTCCCTACATCCCTTTTTTGAATGCAAGCTTTTCCCGGTAAAAATTGTTTCTTTAAAACGGAACGGATACATATGAGTCTACCCGAATCATTTGTAATTCAGAGGAAGATAATTGGTTGGTTTCTTTGTTTGCTTCAGTGAAGTTTGAGCATAATGGAAATTTCTGAGGAAAAGTTTGCCGGTTTGCCATGGTTTCCGGCGCGGTGAGAATAATTTTTTTCTAGATTGTTATGACGAAATACGATTAACATAATATTGTAGCAACGAAGCTGGAATAGCTCAGTTGGTTAGAGCGTGTGGCTGTTAACCACAAGGTCGGAGGTTCAACCCCTCCTTCTAGCGTCTACTGCTTTTATACAGTTTTTACTTTTTAAGAATTCAAAATATATAAATTTTTGAATATCCACCTTCTAGTTTTAAATATTGCTTTGATTATATTTAATTTAATTTTTGCTCCAAAACAGAGACAATTTTTTTTTTTGGATTTAATTTGGATTAATTTTAAGTTTAAAAAAGATTGACAATCTTTGAAGTATTTTCTTTTATATCTACGAAAATGGATAAACAATTATTACAAATCCAATAAATCGATATACAATTATTTTTTGGGAGAAGTACCGAAAATATCTTAAATTTGACGTGAATTATTAGTTTCACATTTGAACTATTGATAGCCTTAAAAACACATTTTTACTTGATTAATTGAACTTAAATACCCCATCGATCTTGTAACATGAGTGAATATAACCCTAATTCTCACCAAGTTTACAATGTTTTCAACATTTATCTTGACTTTTTATTAAGAGACTTATGCTCCTACTAGAATTTGGTACCACTAGTTATGTGACGTGACAGATTACAAGTGTGTCTAAGTTTAGTTAGTCAAATAGTAAAGTACGTTAATAGTTCGAGATGAAACTAATAATTTACTTCGTTTTGAATACTTCTTTCATTATTATTTTTTAAAAAAAGGAAAATATGCATAAAAGAAATTTCTGTTTCAGATAAAAACGAAAAGGGCTGATGTAGGTGACTGACTGACTTGGCAGTTGCTACAATCTGATGGTTCGGCGGCACAGGAACTTACCCATGATCCACCAGAAAGAGAGGGACAAAGAAATACTTATTTCTACTTTCTGGCGGAAAGCAGCTACGATTATTTGATGAATTTTGGTGAACAAGACTGAAGACTGAGCTCCTGTACATAAATAGGGCTAATGGAAACCAGCAGTAGTACAAGTAGCAGCAATAGTAATAGCAATGGCGTGATAGCTACTACAGAAGATAGGAGAATCAGAATAGAAAATCCCTTTACTTTGAAGGTTGGTCAAGTATTTACTGGCTTTGGCATTGGCTGTGGGATTGGAATCGGTGTTGGCCGCCCTTTAAATCTAGGTACTAAGCCATCTTCACCCTTCTCATTTCTTCCCATTCACCAAAAAAAGGGGAAAAAAACATGAAAATTGAAGATTTTTGGAAACCTAAAGAAGGGGAACCCAAAAATTCAAGTAATTCATTTTGGGGGTGTAATTTTGTTTTGTTTTGTTGTTTATTAATGCCTTGAACGTGTAAAGATGAGATCTTTATGTTGTTTGTATTCAAATTTTGAATGTTTTGTGCTATGCTGCATTGTTTTGGTTAACTTTCAACCCAACTTAAAACACAATAATCTATGTAACTCATTTTTGGGTGTTAAGTTTGTCCATGGTGTGTGTGTTAATGAAGTAAAAACATAAAGTAGAAATATTTAAGCTGTTTGTAATGGTTGGTATACTTTTCCTGCCTGTATTTGTGATGTTTGCTGTAATTTTGGTTAGTTTTATTGAATTATTACTCCACGTACTGTTCTCTGTTTATGGATTACTTGCTTTATAACACCAAGTGAACACGAGTTAAGGAATATCTGAAATCGATATGCACATATTATATTGCCTTGCTAATCCTCCTTCTTGCTCTTCTGTTGTTTGTTCTTACTGGGTTATTCTGAGAGAGGATTCTCAGCAATCAATTTCTTAGCGTGTATGTGTACTTAAGCTCTGGCCATTAGTGATCAGATATCATGCGGGGGGTTGTTACTAATAACAAAGTTGGAGGCTAGGGGTTAATGCTCCTTTAGATGCTTTTTCATGGAAAGAACCAATTAGTGTACTCTATCTAAAATGGTTGATACTTTTAGTTGAATACTGTTGAAAACAAGAGATGTTGATCTGTTATACGATGGTATGCATAGATAATTAGATATAAATGATGTGCAATTGAGCAGTCTGAGTGGTGTAGTTTGTGTGTTTTATCAGATTACCGTTTGTGTAGTCACATTGTTGTATTGCAGTCAAGTGCAAATTAATCCTGTTCAGCCTTTCTGCATTGTTGGGACTATCTAATTGCTAGTATCTAAAATTTGGAATTCATCAATTTGATCGAATTGGTTCAGGTTGTTATTTGTCACTTAGATTTTCTGTCTTAATATAAGCGCAAACGGGATTATGGTTTGAGATACTCTAAATTAAAGGACTTTGCCTTCTTTTAGATTGATATCTCTTTGAGTCTTCCTCACTATTTTACCTTGTTTTTTAGGTGCAATACCTATGCTAAATCAAGTTATGACTGCCACTAGAGGCGCAACGGATGCATTTTCTGGAGTTGGAAGACATGTTAATAATTCTGTATGTCTATTTGTTAAACTGTCTTCACAGTTCACATATTATTGTGATATACCTTACTTAATATTTGTTCTTTCACTGGGTCCTTATTGCTTTCTGTCGTTCCTGTAGTTGAAAAAGGTGGGGGCAAAAGGCATTGAAGCCGGCATTGGATGTGGAGTAGGTTTTGGACATGGTTTTGGAGTCGGTATGTAGACTTATATTTGCTTTGTTAAAGGTTATCTTCTTCTTCTTTTTCTTTATCAGCTAAATTACGATTTCATTGATAAAATGCATCCAGTAGATGCTGAATTACAAAGCAAAAACAAAACATAGCGAGTTCCACAACCGTTGAACCTTCTAAATGCTTCCGAGTGAGCTGACAAAGTCAAGAAACTGAACAAAATGTTGAAGGTTGTCTATTAAGTTTTGCATTTAGGATGATTCATTTTGAAGTGGGGAAATTGGTAAACTCCTGTGATATTCCTAACCACTTTGTGTGCACTCTTTACTTGGAGAAGATTGAGCTGAAGACTTCAAAGGTCTCTTGCAAAAAGAAATAAACAATAATAATGTTGGACAAGTAAGAGGTTCCATAGCTTATGATTGACAGTAGAAATAAGAACTTCTAGGCTGGTTTGAGGTTTATTTTGTTGCCAGAAAACAGTGAGATAGAGCATTTCTGTGGTCATTGGATTTTTTATCGAAAGGGAAAAATTTGACTCTGAAAAGAGGTATTTGAAATGCCAGTCTGCACAAATGTGACTGGCTGATGGCAGAAGAAAGAAGAAAGACAACGGCCTAGTAATTATCCTGCTAGCATTCCCTATGGATTAGAGCCTATGCCAAGTTGCTGCTTAAAGAAAAGAAGTGTCGTCAGATAACAAAAAATCAACTCACAATTCTTTACCATTGGATTGAAAGGATTCATCCACTTTGATAAGTTGGCATCACTAGCAAGTAAGAAGAAGCTTGTTTGTAATTATGTATGACAAGTAGGATTGCCGATGAGATGCAAAAACATTGCAAATTACTTCTGGACAGATAACCCCGACTTGCCAAAAAGTTTAGTGCAAGATAATATATTTCACAGAAATTGTTTGAATTTAAATGATTAAATTAAAATCTCCTTGTCAGTATTTTAGAAACTTTTAGAAGTAAAACTAACAAGTCGAAGCTAAAAGATTTAAATGCCTGATATAAGTCCAGGCACTTATCCTGTCCCAAAGTAAACTTTTCCCTCTTTTCTTTCTTGTCCTTCAGAAAGTATAACATAAAACGATTAACATAAGCTTGACTGGCATACACTAAAATTGGAGCAATTGCTTAATTAGTTTGGTCTTTTCATGCTTGTTTGAGGCAATGTGTTAGTGGACTCCTTTTCTCATGTTTCGTTGAGTAAATATTGACAATTTCTATAGTTGTGTTGACAGAGAACGATAGCTATTGGAAGTATGCCTTGGGTGCACTCACATATGTGAGATCAATTAGTGTAATCTACACTATCCTTATGATTAGCTCTTGTCTATATTTTATCACCGTGTGTCATTCATATGATTGATATTGAACTATGTGTATGATTGAATTTGTGTGGGATAGATTCTGGATAAGTGATCTCCCGTGCTTGATGGCTTTGCTTGGTGATAGTGGTGCCATGTTCATAGGGACCAGGTCGCCATAGGTGTTTCAAGAAACAGAAAGTTGTTTGAGTTATAGATACCTTAGTCAAGGCTAATTGGGTTTATTGGAATGTAAACTTGTGTCTTGGTACTAAATTGTGGTCACAGACTCTGTGAATGAGATAAAGGAAGAAAAAAAGAAACAGAAATAACTGAATCATGAAAACATTATTTTATAAAGTTGCGTTAGGCAGAATTCGTCTAAACATTTCCTTTGTTAAATAACAAAATCTTGGTGATGCATGCCAGGTCTTGCTGTGAAGCGCGGAGTGGTGGAGCGGATTCAGTTGTATTTAATTGTATGCATTCTTTTCCGTAGTTCACTGCTGCTACCATCTAAGATTTCCCCTCCTCTTCCACACTTAAGTTTTAACATAACTTCTCTTAAACTGCAGCAAGCCACGTCAAAATTAATGATGAAGTCTGGAATGTCTCCCGGCTTATCTATCGGTCAAGGCATCCTTCCACCATCCTTGCAAGCTGGGATGAAAACAGTTAGTGAAGCCTCTATTCAGAACCCACTAGGAATTGCCAATCCACTTGAAGTGAAGGTTCCACATAGTTCTTCTCCAGACTTGACAAATAGAAACACAAATTCTTTCTCTTCTAATGAAAATGACACTTCAAGAGCTAATGTCAGCTCTTCAGATGCATCATATATCAGCCGGACAGAGAAGGTTATTAGCAATTTTCTGCAGAGTCCACTTGTCAAAGGCGAAGACGGTACAACAAATGAGCTGGTATGTGAAGATGAATCCACATTTCTCACAACACTATAGGTTAAGCGTAATTTACGAGGTCTCCTTGTATTTGTTGTATATCGTGCTGAGGATGAGATTCAAAATTGTAGATGCAAATATGAGGTTGCTAATATCAAAATATATTAGTTGTAATTCCTGTACTTCTTTATTTGCAGTCTGAGCGTTTGGGATCAGTGAACAACCTTCTTCATATGGTAAGCTTTCATTTTGACTATTTACACCACTTAATAAGGATGTTCTTAAACAGAATATGACTTACATTGCTGAAACGTAGTAGACTTACATTGATGTTCTATGTTTATATGACATTTGAAGTATTGAAAATACGGTTGCTGCATCGTAGGTGTTGAAACACCAGCAAGCGATTGATGAGCTCATGAAGGAAAATGAAAAGCTGCGCGAGATACTGGTGAAAGACTTAAAAGTCTCGCCCAGTAAACTCCAAACCAGCTACTCTAGTGGAAGTAAGTTTCCAAATACTGAATGTTTCGAATGCCGTAAAAAACAAAGGAGAAGACAATGAATGAATACAATATCTTTCTCTTTTTACATTTTTCTATAAGATGAATGAAAAGAACATCTTACATATTTTATCTTCATCACCCAAGCAGAAATCAAGAAGCTGACCTGCTATTTTTGACCTTTGCAAATTTGCAGCTTATTTTTTGGTTGTTGTATGAAAGCCTTTTGCTACATGCAATTAGGAAGCATGTGGATTAGCTTTACCAAAATATGTGTAGGATGCTGCTGGAAACAGATATAACTATTTTTTAAAATTCTTTTTTGGTTTCCCAACCGTTGTCGGTACCCACATTGGAACTTGTCTAAATTCGAGACCTCTAGTTAAGAATAAATGACTACTTACCACCACACTGCAACCCTTGTTAGTGATAAATGACTACTTACCACCACACCGCAACCCTTGTTGGTAACACTCAGCTATTCTTGTTTAGCTATATGTCATGCATCTCTCTCCTCCCCCCTCTCTCTATGCTAGTGAAGAAGCTGCCCCGTGCTAATGCATGGATCTAAATTTAGTAAGTTTTTCGATTTCAATACCTTATGTGACAAGTTTAAGACTAAAAAATAATTGACTACACACGTTTTAAATTTAAATCATAAAATATATGAACTTTGAAATACCTAATTTGGGATGAAGTACCACAAGTTAACTAATTATTTGTTACTATTTTCTGTAGATTTACGTATAATTTACAAGTGAAATCAAATTTAGAACCGAAGTTAATGTCAAAAGTGCAAAGATGTGTATTATTTGGAGCGACAAATAATTACTTTTATATCCTTTTTATCTCCTCTCAATTTAGTAAGAATTATCGAACGGCCTTTTAAAAAAAAATATCATTTATTAAAGGGCCTGATATACCCATCAACTTTGTCATCTAGAATTGATATATTCCTTATTATGAAAGTGGCTCATATAACCCTTACTGTTATACAAATGGTTCACATATACCCCTACCGTTACAAAAGGATCTCACATATACCCCTCATCTAACGGAACTGAAAAAATTAGTTTTTTTGACTTTTAATTCTAAAAAAATTCATGTAGGGGTATATTTGATCCTTATAGCAAAGTTCAAAGTATATTTTAATTTTTTTTATACATAAATTATTTTTTGATTATTTTTATTATCATTATTTCAGTTTTTTATTCTTATTTTATTTTTTCTTTCATTCTTTAGTGTAGAAAAAACAATTTAAAACTAATTTTTTGTGGCTATATTGTAATTTAGTTTTGTTTTTGTATTTGTGAAAGAAATTGGGCATCTATAATAAATTTTACAAGAAAATTAGTGAAACATAAATAAATTTTATCATCAAAATAATAAATTTAAATTAGTCGTTCAAATAAAAAAGTCAAAAAAATAATGTGTGAGGATGATCAAATATACCCATATATGAATTTTTTTAAAAAAAATTGAATTAAATTTTTTTTTTCATTTCCGTTAGAGGAAAGGGGTATATGTGAGTCATTTATATAAGAGTAGAGTATATATGAATTATGATCCACTTTCATTATGAGGGATATATCAAGCTCTTTTCCCTTATTAAAAGATTTGAAAAATTATAGATGTATGTCATAACTTATTTAATTATATGTTATTATAATTTATATCCTTGCCTACTTAGCCTACTCTTTGTTCAACCAAAGAGAAATATAGAGGCAACTTATATGTTGAAATATTTTCAGGAAAGATACTTACTTTTATACATCACTTGGTATTGTTTATAATGTAACCTTTTCCTTTCCTTGCAAAATGTCATTTCTTGAAATATTTTATGAATTGTAGGTTTTCAAGAAAATTCAAGGTTGCACCCAAAAAAAAAATCAAGGTAACAAATAAGCCAACTCGTTCCTGAAGATTCAAAAAGAAGAAAGCCGATATAACCAAAACAAATACTATCTCTATTCCATTTTATATGATATATTTTTCTTTTTAATTTGTTTCAACAATATTATTAATATTTTATTCATTTTTTGGTCTGTGTACTCCCCTACTTATAAATTTATTTATTTTTAAAATAATTTTAATATATTAAAAATTCTTCTCATACTTCTTAAATTTCATACTCAATCAAATTATATCATATAAATTGAAAATGAAAGAAGAATTAATTACCACTTGAATGATGATCAAAATGAAGTGGGGCAAAGTGGGGTCTACTTGAGATAAATTGTCTCAAAATACTGTCATTATGACATAAGTATAAGGGTTAACATGGTTAATTAATTGAGCAAAATCTTTCTTAAATGAAATTTAAAGTCATACTACATTGCATAAATTGATTTTGATTTCTTAAATTTCATTTCAAGTCATACTACATCACATAAATTGCGACGTGAAAGTACAAAGTGAAACAACAAAAATGGAAAAAACAACAATACTGTAAAACATATGAAAATGCAATAAAGAATACACACGGATAAAAATTATTTATAGTCTACATGACCACAATGTTGAAGGTAAGGCAAATGATCATCAATTTAGAAGAGGAGTGCTACACTCCCAATCAATGCCACCATAGCCATGCTACTTCCATGCATAAAAGCACTTGATGGAGAAGTTACATCTCCATCAGAAGGTCCAGGAGCAGGTCCCGATACGGGGCCTGGTCCCATGGGTGCAGGGGGAGAGGCCGGCATATCAGGTGCTGGTGATATGCTAACTGATGGACCAGGGCTCATTGTTGGAGGAAATGCCACTGGTGCTGGTGGTGACATAACCGGAGGCTTGGGGATCACCGCGGGGGACGGGGCTACAATGTTGGAAGGTGGCATTGTGGGTGCTTGAGCAGCAGAGAGGGATAGAAAGGTAAGGGAAAAGGAGAGCAATAACATGACACATGAAGGAGCCATAACTCGAGAGGATTGTTGAAAAGGATGTACAAATTAAGGTCTTTGAGGAAGTTGTGTTCTGAGGTATTGGGTTTTGTCATATATATATATATATATATATATATATATATATATATATATATATATATATATATATATATATATATATATATATATATATATATAATGTATGAAACAAGGGCTCCATGTCCTGATTTTCCTTAACAAGTCTACTCTATGACTTTTATTTGCAAAGTTATGGTTGACCACTCCTTTAATTATCTACTGTAAATGCATACAACTTATCGAGAGGGAATTGAATTTGATACACACGTTTGTACATGATTATTTTTTTTTTTGATAACCTTGATGTATGGGTTAGTTTGTATGCACCTTGACTAGTTACACATTATACTTGCTATCTTCTAGCAGCAACATGTACCAGGTAATTTTGTCCACCAAAGTTAGAACAGATGAAAAGAAATGACCGAGTGTATTTTTTTCTACTGAAATTTGAACCTATTCATGATTTTCAACCCACTTGATTGATTACTAGGTGACACCCTTAGACTCTAAGATGGACTAAATATGAATTATGGGTTATTCGCATAATACCCTATTTTGGTTATGGATAAATAAAAAATATTATAATTTCAAGACAAAAATTATGACTTACAAGGCAAAAAAATTGCTAAGGGTAAATTCCCCAAGACAGAAGTTATGTTTACAAGGCATTAGTTTAAGAACCCACAAAGCTACAAGGCATAATTTATTCCTACAGAACTAATGACTTTTGCAATGACTTTTGCAGGACAAGTTTTGCGAATTAGATACTATACAATTTGTGTCGGAACTTTTGCCTTGCGAAATTAGATCATAGTCAAGGAACTTTTGCCCATAAACTTTCATAAAATGAAAAGTAGGGACAAAAATAAAGGCCATCCTAAAATAGGGGCAATCCATGCAAGAACTTAGAAATTGAACCCAACGTGAATCGAATAAAAATCAAGTTGACCAACACAAATATTCTTCAAAAGCATTTTCTCACAAAGATAACAACACCAATCTGTGGGGTTTGAATGTATCTTTGCATTTCAGTCATCGAAATGCCCATAAATTTTCATTAAATGAGAAGCCGGGACAAAAATTATATGGAATATGGCATAATTTTATCCACGATAGGATCAATAGTAGAACACCCATCTTTTTTTCGTGCTTGCACGTATCTTGAAATTGAAAAAGTAGTGAAAAGGACAGAGTGCCAGACCCCTTAAAACCCCCTCATTTTTTCTGCCAAATAGGTCAAAGCTAAGTGCTAAATCACCAGCTGTAATTGACACACAACCTTAATTCATGAGACTTAGATTGAGATTATTTGCAGCAGAACTAACTAGGACCAAGTTGTAACATTTTTTCACCTCCACAGGAATTTGTTACACAAAATGTGGTTCTTGATTCTGGAGAATGAGAGCTTTACTTGATCATCAATTTTCGTAAAAACAAGACAGATAACCAGTTTCAATTAATGTAGTGTTAATCAAGACAGAGGTTTCAGAAGAATTAAAAGGTAGTTTACACAAATTTTATTATGAGTAAGACTTGTGCAGCGAAAACTTTAATAGACAGATAATATGGAACAAGTGGACTAATAAACAAAGGATATTCATCGGATGTGCTACTAAATCTAATAATCTAGCTTCACTTTATTCTATCTACAACTCTCTTTCATGGGATAAGAAGAAAGGTAATATCAGCAGCAGCATAACTACCAGACACGTCTCGTTAAATCTTTAAATATATCTCAGATAAAAAGCAGTGATTTTCACAAGAGAAAAACCTCATGAGAGAAGCACCTTTGTTCATTTAGACATGTACCAAGAAACCATGTTCAAGGCATTAGTGGCGATTTTGATGACAAAGAGGCTTGTTGAGTCCCCACTGATTCCATTGGCTTTTTCATACCTAAGATTTTGCTTCTGTTTTCACGGAGAGGTAGTATTTGTATCTTCCATCATTTCTTTATGTTTCTTGAGAAAACGTGCGCAACAAATCCTCATCTTTGGTCTCTTAGAAGGGGTTGAGATGCAGAATCTGCAAATGAAGCAACTTTTTAAGATGAGAATGGTTCATAATTTTGAAAATTGCAAGCCAAACTTACAATCATTGAGGAACAGAATGAACAAACTAGACACTCTATCTTCTAAAAGGGAAAATTAATATTTTGATATAGCAACTCCTTACACGAATAAATCAATGGCTCACAAAATAGTATCTGAGAATATATCAGAAAATTTCATTACACACCACATAGCAAATCAATTCCAAAACCATAGCAATTTCCGAAGATTTTAGTGAAGAATTGACTCTTCTAATCATAAGGTCCCTCCATAACAAAGACTGCAAGACGATAGAAGCATGTGCCAACATAACTTATAAAATTTTCTGGAGATCGCAACACCTGTGCGGGGGCTTTAAAGTTGTTTCGACAACAAATATTATCACACAAAGATGAAGAACAGCGGTTAACCCCTGTTGCTGTCAGTTCATCCATCTTCTCCAACATCAATAGAGAACTAAAAGCAAGAAAGTCCAGAGTAAGATGCATTCTTTAGTTGCAGTATGAATTATTGTGCAGGTTTAAATCTCCTAAAGAGTTCTAAAACAAGTCTTGAAACAAATGGAGGTAAAGTGAGGATTGAAACATGTCAATGGGTGCTTTATAGGAGCTTCAAATTACAAATATGTACAGAAACAGCGACATTAAGTGGTAATGGATGAGAAGCAAAATGATATGCAGAGATAGGATTCATTATTTGAAATAACTTTTTCATAGTCCTCATATAGATAACCTCTCTACCTCTCACAAAGTAAGGGCAAGGCTGTGTATACACCACCCTCCCTAGACACCACTCGATATGTTGTTGCTGTTGTTGTTTATAGTTTTCATTAATATTACATAATGATGAAGCACCCCAAAAATATTTCCGTAATCAGATTTTCAGAACACAAAAAGAAAGATGTCACAGCTACTCTAATATATCTGTAATTACTGCACAAGCAAGGAGAGACATAGATCAGTATTCTCCGAGTCCTAATATTTTTTCATGCATTGGTATTGCATTTAGCACATTCTATACATTAATTGCTCCATCTTTGATTTTGGGGGTGGGTGGATGGGGTTAAGATACAATTTGCATAAGTTTCTAACTCTAATTGAAAATAGATTCTGGGCAATGACCAAAAATAACAACAAAGAAACAAAATCTTTTGCTGAAGTAAGATCATCAACTCGCATCAACCAGATTCTGATGCTGTTGACTGCGGAAGTATATTATGCATTTTAATTAAATCTTGGAGATATATCAAGTACACAACAAAAAGATATTGCTATTTTCTTTTCCTTGGGTGCGTCCATGATACAGATGGAGGATATTGTTTGATGCAAGATATTTTGCATAGCCCACTCAAAAAGATTATATAATAATCATAAACACCAGTATATAGAACTCAGACTAAACTACTACTCTGCATAATAGTGTTGTTTAAATTTCCATTCTTCACTGCAAAGGCTATAGCATAGTGCTGATCCAAATACACCAAACTTGCACAGAGATCTACAGCATGATTACGGCCTAATAAATTTGATAACTATTTCCAAACTCCAATAATTTTTATCATTTACTCCAGGAGTCTATAAGCTAAGACCATGAATGCTTGGGAACATGAAATTTTTTTATACAGGATACAGCTATAATATCTTGACTATAACTTTTATCATACAGAATATTTTGACTTCTCTTTTACCCTTATCAAAAGTACTATCTATCTGCTTCCCCTTTACTCGACAACAATAAAGCACTGTTCCAGATAAATTATTGTCACCAGGCTTAAACAGGACATGAAGCAACAGTCATTTGTTTTGTTTCTTGGTATAAAGGTGTTGGTAAGACATCTAGAAAAAGTACTTTTTCCCCAAAAGCCCAAAGGAAATTAAAAAAAGAAGGGGAGCAAAGTGCACCATGTATCTTTTCAATGTATTGAGTGAGCTAGATTAAAAAGGAAAATGTTTCTAATTCATTTCATCCTACTGCTCTAATGCTAATGTTTTTAGCAAATGCTGTGCATATGCTCTGACACATCAACAAATTATGTATTTGTACTGGACTTTGCAAAGAGCAAGAAGAAATGAGGTAAGAAAATCTTACCTTTCCCAGAAAAAAAAAAGAGAAATGAAATAAGGAAATGTTACCTTTCTCAGAAAAAAGAGAAAGAAAAAGAAATGAAATAAGGATGAAGACACGGTTGAGCAAATACAAAATGAAAAACAGACACACAAATGCAGACATATCTTACCTTCGCTATTGTGTTGCTCACAGGTTAGGCGCTTAGAGAACTTCTCACTAAGTTCAGAAAGAACCAAACGAGATAGAAGAAGACCAGCACTAAGTGCACCAACAACAAGCATTATAAAAACTGCATCCCATCCTTTTGACGAAAGAAAACCCGTCAAAAGAGGACCTAAAGCAGCACCCATAGATCCAGTACCATCAATTATGGCAGTAACTGTTGCAAGTGCTCGTGAATCTCCTTTCAAAGAGCTGTGAGTACCCAAATCTGCTGACACTGCAGTTGTTATAAGTGCATAAGGCCCATTAACAAACAAGCCAGCAATCATCATGAGCAAAATGTTCATGAGCCTTGATGTGCCTCCATAATTGCGATACAGAAGCATAGAAGGAATCGCTGCATACATGAAGCTGGCTGCTGTAGTAGCACGAGCATCAAGCTTGTCAGACAAATGTCCAGCTAGAATTCCACCAACTATACCTCCAACATCAAACAGAGCAGAGAGATTCCCAGCAGATTTCACTGAAACATACTCTCCCCCTATAGCTGCAAAGAGATCATCAAGAACCAAGATGAGCAACGTGACCATGGCGTCACTTTGAAATTTACAAAAAAAAAAAAAAAAAGGGAAGAATTCTGGCAATGAATCTTCAAAATAGAATGAACATTGATACTAGTAATGAAAAATAACAATAATATATATATATATATATATATATATATATAATAAAAAATTATTCTAGGTATTTCAAAGTTCATCAGGTACATTTAATATATTCACTACTCCTAAAAGTTAAGGGGAACAGTTGCAACAAATGGAGAACTGTTACTTTGTAGTAAGCACCTGAGAAACATTTAACATCAAGCAAGTATATAACCAACAAACATATCTAACAAGCTTCTATCAAGAAGTGAATTATGAAGTTGAACTAGAAACACTACTTTGCCAGTGATACTCCAGGGAACTTAAAGAAACCTAGCTCTAAAATTACTTGTAAAGAATGCAGTTTGCTCAGGCACAGCCTTCTGAAATTATAAGACATTCACCTTGTCTTACTTAAACTAATGAACCCTCAAACTAACATCTGCATAATTGGAAGTTTAAACAGACTCAGATAACGCCTTCTAATTATTTTTAAATGTGTATTAGTTTGGTACTTTCCTGTTTCTCACTTAAGGTGGTCTGTTTAGAAGCCATTGTGCACTAGAATGTAGTAGAGTAGTTTGCTACCAAATAGAAAAACAGAATCAGTAGCCCGATTTGCCATTAGAAGCAGAGACTACAGTGCAACTCCAACACCGTATCAGCTACATGCTCCTGAATCAGACTGAACGTGTATTTACCACTCAGGAAGAGTCAGAGTTAGCAGCAACAACTACACTTAGAGATTTAATAGAAATGCAGATTTGAACATTTTTTTTTTTTCTAACTTCTTTCCTGTTTCAACACTCAAAAGCTCCAGAATCAATATTTCCTACTTTATCAGCAGTGGACACTCCTAAGTACCTCATACAAACAAAAATTATTACAGATGAACCTGCAAATGGAAAAAGTACTCCCTCCGTCCACTTTTACTTCCTGTACTATAAATAGATGTCCATTTTTACTTGTTTAGTTTGAAAAACCAAGGGATATTTTATCACTTAGTTCCTAACTTACCCTTATTATTAACTAGTCATTTCCCAAAACATTGAATTTATTATATCCAAAGGGTGATATAGTAACTTATCATTTTATTAATTACTTCTTAAGAGGTGTGTCAAGTCAAATATGGACAAGTAAAAATGAACGGAGGGAGTAACAACATGAAAATTAACTTCAAACCTAGGTAACACCATTTTGGATAGTCTCTCCAATCTGTGGGTTTCCAGCACAGCTTTAATGTGCCAGAACAATGCATATCACGCACAAAGCACCAAGTATAGCAAACGATTCATATATGTAAGCAGCTATACCTGTTTGACTAAGGTAAAATGGCAACCAGTACAAAAATGTGTATGCCACCAACTTTGAGAAGAAAAGGCACAGTGCAAATGGAATCACTCCTGGTATTAGACAAGCATCACAAAGACCAACACTTGTCCTATTCGAACCAACCCGAGGGACATTAAACTGTGCATTTACAGCCACATTTTCTTTCACTGTCTGAGCTTCTTCATCGTTAGTCTTGGACGAATCCTCAACATACGGCTGATTAGGACAAGGAAACCCAACATCTTCTGGATATGCTGGCAATAACAAGTACACCATTATCCCCGCTAAAAATATAAATGCTCCTGGAACAATAAAAGACCAACCCCATCCATATTCCAAAACAGCAGCAGCCATAAGAGATCCACTAATATTCCCAACAGAGGTATGAGCATTCCAAATACCCATAATCAATCCCCTTTTCCTTTTACCAAACCAATTTCCAATAACAGCAACAACAGAAGGCCACCCAGTAGCCTGAAACAACCCAGCAACCATTTGCATAACCAAGTAAAACCAAAAAGCATGTATATTCCAAAAATAACCCATACCAAATAACCCTACAAAAATGCCACTTCCAATCATCCCAGTTGCTAAAAACAGCCTTAAGTCCAATGAATCCCCTAAATGTCCAGCTACATACATTCCCATCGAATAACACGCTAGAAACGCAACATCAATTTCCCCCAATTTCGACGTTCCATCCTCTCCATTAAATGGTTCCCAACCTTTCTTTTTTGATTTACCTAAATCAATAGAACCCAAAAATTCCCTCTTTACGAAAAGCGGACCAATAGGCCATGGATTTGTAACCGTTTCGTTTAGAAACGGGTGTGGATGTAAAACACTCTTCACAATACTACTAGGTTTTCTCGAAGCATGGTAAGATGTATAAGCTATGAATGTGATCAACAAAACTACATATTTATACGTTTTTAAACTCCAATCTTTCCTTCTAATGCTTCTAATTAGCAAAATCCCAGGTGGGTTTGCATTCATTGATTCATTATTCTCTGCCATTCTCAAAGAAAAAAAAAAACTAGAAAAAAAAAATCAATGCAAATTTCTAATTTTCTGGACTGATAGTTTTCTTTTAATTTTCTTTTGCAGAAAGAAAGATCTGGAAGTGATATTATGAAATTTACAGAAACGGGTTCAGATTGGGGAGTTCACCCATAAATCCTCCAATTGTGTGAGAGAGAGCTTTGATAGAGAAAATGTAGGGTGGCCGGAGAGAGAGAGAGAGTGATGACGTGAAGGAAGGGAATAGTTACGTGTCCGTCTTACAAGGATTTGAAATTCTGGCCAGGCGCCACGCCAAAGAGGTTAGGGGAACCCGACACCAGACCTTAGTATCAGTATCCGCGTTAAAGTCTAACTATATATGTTTTTCTATTTTCAAGTGTGCACAAAATATTTAAATTTATATAAAATCAAATAAGTAGAGAAATTTATCATGTGACATCCCACGTGATAATTTTATATCTTATATGATATCTTACATATATTAGATGGTGAGAGTATTATTTAATACATATAACATACTCTATTACTTCTTCCATCCATTTTTACTTATTCACTTTATTTTCTTTGTCTTCATTTTTTAAATATATTAAATTTAATACTTTGAGAAATGTATTTGATACTCCCTCTATTTCACTTAAGAGTATAAGGGTAATGTTAAATGACCAGAACATTTGATCAGAAGTTTAAAAAGTCTATAATATCCTTTTTATTTTAAAATAAATTGATTTTTTTTCCATTTTTAATTAAAATGTATTAAAGTTTAAAGGATAAAAATGTGTAAAAAGGTAAAATAACATAATGTAAAATATGTTATTTTATCATTCTGGCCAAAAGGATTTTTCCGTATATTTACCCCTTTCGCCTATTAATCAACTAATTATAAATTAAGATAATATTTGTACCAATTATGGAATGACAAGTGCATATGTGAGTATAAATTGTTTGCAAAATTTTTGGGAGAGCAAAACTGCAAAAGTAACTATTTTTAATGTGAAGTGTTTGACCAGATTCTCTAAGGAAAATAACTACTGTATTTCCGATGAATAACAAGAATTATTTTTCAATAATTAAAAAAGTAAGTCAGAATCAATTTTAAAAAGCTTTTAACAAATTAAAGGATCATTTGTCAAATCATGATTTGAAACAGTAGTTTCAATTTTAAAATTTGTTTAAACATGTATTTCAATTTTTTAAGGGGAAAATGATCTGAAAAATATTTTAATTTTGGCCAAAATTATTGTTACGATATCAAACTTTATTTTGGACCTTTTACCTCTACACTATTTAATAGTGTATTTTAAAGGTATATATGTGCCCACGTTGACACATTACTATTTAAAATGATGCAATATTTATGATGTCCACTTGGACACATATATACCATTAAAATACAATATTAAATAGTGCAGCGAAAAAAGATCATTTCCAAAGTTTGATATTATTACAATAATTTCGGTCAAAGTTCAGATCTATTTCAGACATTTTTTCTTTCTTATGTTGTACCTATTTATTTTCATAAACATAAAAATTCTACAATTTATGAAACTATTAAAATCTTTTCAATTCTCGTACAATATCAAACAAGCAAATCACAAATAAGGTACGTATAAAAATACCAAGATACTATATTAATAAATCATATATTTCTATTCTTTATAAATAAATATTTTCGATTACAAATTATTTGGCTATTCTTAAATATAATTTTTTCACACAATATATATAATTTATGTCCTTATTAAACAAATCAAAATTTTAAAATGACTGCACTTTTAAAGAGACGCGAAAGTGAAAGCCGTGAGATTGCTTTTGTTACTTAAATTTTGTTGTTTTAGTTATAAAATATAAATTTATATGTCAAGTTTTACATTAATAAAATCACAATTTGAAACCCAACTTCTTGATAATTGACATTAAAATTGAACCTGAAATTTTAGGCAGATTTCATATACAGACGTTTGATTTCAAATCAAAACTTGAAATTAAACTCCCAAAATTTCTATTCAAACACCTATTAATTATTGCCCAAAAGTATTTGTAAACCAATTAATCAAACACAAATTACTTCATTATGAGAAACAATTAAAAATTTTAAAAATAAATTTCAAAAGTCTAACCAACGAAAATAGCATTAAACTGCATATGCTTAATTTAGAATATCTTACCAATGTGTTGTGGTGCAGAGATGATAATGCTTTACCTTAACCACATATCTCGAATTTGAGTCCTAGGTATGTGAAAAATCTTATTGGGAGCTCAAACCTGCACGATACTGGAAAAAAAATAACAAATTTTTTTGGAATATCTTAAACATATTTGGTTCTTTTTCATTTTTTATAATATTCCCACGTTACTGATAAAAAAAATGAATTTTCACCAAATACATTGAAAATACGGGGGAACAATTTATTCAGATTCAGCTTGACGATGAATCCTGTTCTTCAAAGGTGAAATAAGAAAGCTGTTGATATTTCACGTTTCCAGTGATTTTGGGAATTGAAGCTTGATTACCTAAGATGAAGAAGCTTATAGAATTTGGGAAGAAAGCAATGTTCTATATTAGGGTTCTTTCAGGCTACGAAGAGCGAAGAATCCGATCTTATCGACTACAGATGCAACAACGTATTCAACAGGTCATTCAATTAATTTTCATTTCACTTTCTTAATTGTTAAATCTGATTCTATGGTTATCATTGTATCCAGATTAGTTATTACTGGAAGGACGTGCACCTGAATAAAGCGGATTTAGATATTAAAGAAACTTGATTAATTTGAGATCGAGGTGTTGTTAACTATTTGCTGTATTTTGTTTGAGCTAACAGCATTTTCTTCCAAAATGTAGTCGATTGGGACTGTTGAGTTGGATTAGAAAACAAAACGAAATTTGGAAGGCCTCTGCTATTTGTTGCATAATATGGTTAATTAACGTCTAGGATGTGATTTTGCCTGTAGTAATAAGTTGTCAACACAGACTAGCTTTGTTTGATGTGATATATCCAACTCAAATCATCAATGGAACCATGGTACACTTTTCGATTCATTTCTGCATTGTACTTAGAGTGTGTAGTGGGTACAGTGCATCTATTTGTATTCATATGCAAATTGAATGTTTTAGCATCTAAATAGCTAGTAAACATACTTTCGACTTCTGGGTTGTGGAGAGAAATGTTGAGGCGAATAATGTGTTGTAGCATTCCAGATAGCAAAAAGTTTATGCAAATTTCTGTTAGGTTGGGTTACAGCTTCACAAGCTTCGTTTTCCATTAAGCATCTAGGTTCTTTTAATGAGGGGTTTCTTCTAAATTCTGCGTGAAAGCAATTTTCTAGAGAGACAATCTGTTGGTTATTGAAATGTCAAAGAATTTGATAAACCTTGAGTGAACTCATATATGCAAACACAGTCCAAAATGTAGAAGAATTGTTGTTGATGCTTGTGGCTATAAACTGGTTTGCCCCTTCATTATACCTTGGGTTTGGATTCTCTTTGCTTACACGCTGTACTTCTCCCTCCCTGCTAATATAAGATAATTGTCCATGTGCACGTAGCATGGAACTTAGATGATTTCTTGGGCATACAATTAGTAAAGAGAGACCCCGAATAAAGTTAACAGATCAAAAGTGTAAAAGTGTTGGTGGTAGATTTTTATTTAGTTGTTTTCTTCGGTTCGACACTCTTATTATTTTGTCTCTCTCTCTCTTCGTATGTAATGTCTGAACAGGCGGAGGAGAGGAAGGTAGCAATAAGGAAGCTTCCTGAACAAATGATTTTGTCAGAAGTTAGGCGCATGGTGGAAGAGATGCAAGCTTTGAATAAGAAGCTAGAGGAAACTGTGAGTTCACAATTTTCTTGAATTTTACCTGTGGTTTACTTTCTTGCACTTAAGACTTCTGTTTTGTTCGTGTTTAATTCAGAAGCATGCTGATGGATTAGCTTGGTGGCCCTAATTTAATTCTTTAATATTGTTCTGCTTTCCTGGGTATTGATGTGTATAATTTGCAAAAGAGGTAGTGTTAGGTCATTCTTGAAGTCTCGAAGACAATTTCGGATCTGTTCCACAATACTATAAAGGGCATTCCAAGTGAGCAGTGGGCATAATTTCCTGCATCCATGCTTACTGTATCTTAATATGCATTTGTTTTTAGAGTGTTTTCGGAAAACAAGCTTAATGCCTCTTGAAAACTAGCTAGAGCATAGCATTTGCAGCTGAGAAGATCCGACTTATGTACTCACAATCACCCTCCGTTATCTCATCGGAAGGCTCTGAGACCTTGTTTTGTCTGTGCTCCAAATAGATACTAGTCATGAGCTGCCGATAGGCATTCAGTTAGTTTGAAGACTTAAAAGATATGGAGCCTCGGGAGTTGGAATGTCTTTTGTCACGGGTCCTTAAAAATTAGAGACATATTTGAGCAAGAAATAGTGCTTTGTAAGGTGCTCAAAAATTAATTTTTGGAATTGGTAGTTGGTGTAACAATTAGAAACTTATTGAGGAAAAAGAATTTAGTGGAAAAACTTTTGTAAAAATTGAAAGAACATTAGCACTGAAGGGTGTGGACTAGTGGTCAATAAAGTAGGATGAAAATCAGGGAATATCAAGGTTCAGATCCCAGCTTGGTAAATAAAAGGAAGGTGATATCTTCTCATCTACCTAAGCCTTGGTGGGCTTAGTTATTCGGTACCTGTAGTAGCAAATACCCGATGAAATAAGTCAAGGTGGGTGCAAGCTGGTCTGGATACCGCCATTATCATAAAAAGGGGACAGAAACATGTGAAAGAATCTTACGTAATAAATTATGTAACACTGCTTCCATATCTTTTGGTCTTCAGTGTAGCCAACTTCCAACAAATGAATCCCTTTTCTTATCTTTCACTCCTCCAGATGTTACTCTTTTCAAAGAGTCTAGATTTTTTGAATCCCTTTCCTCCTGGCACAGACAGAAGCAGCTTGAATGAATTTCACAAAATAGAAACGTTCTACTTTCAGAGCACAAAGTGGGTTTCAAAACATTGTTTTCTAGGACCACAGAACTCCATTTTTAAAGGCTAAACTTATACCCCCAGTTCTATTGGAGAACATAGAAGAAAGTGGAATGCAATTGAATAAGCCAACTGGCTGAGGCACTAACCAGTTTTTTCTTGGCTTAAGCTTAATTTGGCTCAATTTCAGGTGTGAACCTAGACTAACCTGTGGCTTTTGGCCACATTTAAATTTTTTACTTAGTTTCTGAGAACTCTTGGGTCTAGAGAGAATATACCATTCCACTTTTGCACATCATATAACCTGACTTACCCCTACCTCCCCTCCTCAAAAAAAAAGAAAGAAAGAAGGAATTCATAGATAACCTAATATTGAGCTTGCAGCATTTAAACCTTGGATTTTGAATGAAAACCTGATATGTTTGTCCTAATTTTTTGATTCTTAATGGCTGAAAATCCTGATTTAGAGGGAAACCTCTGCACGGATGTATTCATTTGAATGAATTGTTCTTTTTGAGTATATTGAATTTGAGAAAGTGTTGGTATTTGGCACTCCTTTCAAGCCAAGCATCTTGAACCAAGTTGATCGATGTCCTTGATAGGTCTAAGCTGCTTTTTACTCAATTGTACTGTTAAACCTTCAAGCCCTTCATTATTGATTTCTTGCTTATACTATTTGGCTGTCTCTGGTAATTATTACGCTTGGACTTTACTGCGTGCCACTTCATCAATGTCACTATTTATCTTCAACTTGCCACTCCAGTGACTTCCTATGGTTTTGTTTGACCTTTAATTTGATGATTTACATATTTTGATTTTCCATTGTGCCCAACAGTGTTCTTATTTACTCTGTGTTTCTCTCCGTACATTTTTTTAGAAGCTGGCTTTACATAATTTTAACATCGCTTCGTTCACTTATTGTATTATGACGTCAAGGTATCAGAAACTTAATACGTAGTAGGGTACTAGAGTTGCCTTTAGAGTCCACTCTATTACTTTGCTGATGTTATATGCCACTCCTGGTGCTTTGGCTGATCTTCTGGCTTGGACTCATTGCTCGAAAAAAATTGGTGAATGCTTTCAGGAGGCTGCTGTTGATGACTATTTCAAGCCAATAAACATGGAAGCAGAAACAATAGTGAAAATGCAGCTTGAAGGAGAGGAGAATAGAACTAAGGATATGATGAATATCCTGCAGAAACAAGCTTTTCTTGAAAGACTTCAGGCTGAAAAGCTAACAAGTGCAGAAAATGTGGGCACGAATAAACATGACCAAGATAAAGCATCTACATAGATTCCACCAGAAGTAAAAGATGATTTTGTAGAGGTATAAATTGTTCTTGATATTGAAACTATACGAATTCATATAGTTTTGCTTCTTAGATATGGCATGGTTTTGGCGATCTGAATGAGAAAAAGATGATCTGCCCGGCTGTCTCTTTCAGAGCATCTGATAAATTTGGAACGTAGAGGCCGGAATCTACTTTTGTTTATTTCAATACACATGCTAGTCATATTTCCTGTTGTAAATTAACATTGTCCCAATGGAATTTTTTTGTTTCGTTCCCAGCATAAAGTTGTTTATTGTTTCAGTAATCACATTCAGCTTCAGCTCTATAACAGATTATTTTTCTCACTGAAAACAGAAGAAAATGTTTAAAACTAACACAAGAGGGACAAACTTTGTCCATATGTCTGATTGTAATATAGAAATTTGTGATGGAAGGATCTTTCTTGGTATCGAAGTCTCAAACTCATGAGGAAATAACTCAGTTCTCATTATGTAAAGATCAACTATTGCTTATTTTGTTCAATCTTAAGATATATCACATATGTTTCTTGTTCTATGCCTCAAAATATTTATACTTTTTTCTATCCCACTACTGAAAGTATTGTTACCTACTATTGCAAGATAAATTAAACTAATCAACATCATGTCATCACAAGGCATACAAGAATATTTAGTACTTTCTTCTTCTTTTTTTTGTAGCATAGTTACATTGCTAATATTGAATTGCCACATTAAAGATTATGTTAATAATACATCCTTTGAGTCCCAAAGCAAGAGGTCACCAACAAAAATGCAGATATACCAAGATTCAGAATTCCCTCAGTTGTTCTGAGAGATTTAATAGCATCCGATGAAGGGGCTGTTAAATCATGTAAATGCCCAAATAACTCCTTCAAAGCCTCAAAAGCAAAATCAAGTCTTTCCAACTCCTCCATAGCATTTTTATCGTACATAAACAGCGCAGAGTACAAGTCAAAGCTATCACTAGCAGTAATCTCCACCAAATTCTCATACCCTTTAGTATTAATAAGAGGTGTTGGAGAAGTTAACACCCTCCCCATGCCCATTGTATGTGTAACAAACTGTGAATCTGCAGCAAGCTTATCATACACCCTTCTTTCTCAAATATATCAAGAAACTTGTCAACCCTTGTTGTTCTTGATCTCCCTTCACCAATTCGAACACAAAGGCCAAACACCTTTCCAACTATCCTTACCACTTTCAGGTCCAAACATGGAATGAGTACAAAGAATATCAAAATGGATAGGCAAAACTTGAAGAAAAATATTCTTTTACTGATAAAACATCAACAAACAATGTGTTCCTCTTCCGCCTTTGAATTGGTAGTGACCTATGAACAGATTCAGTTGAAATTATTGAAGTACAAAGGAAAAAACATCAGGGTGTTGCTCACAAAGATCACGTGGATCTTGGAAAAAAGAAACCCCTAAAGAATTAGCAATATGGAAATAATCTATTCTTGAATGAACAAACACAACATGACCTTGACGAATAAAGGCTTTTGCAAGAAATTGACCAAAGTTACCAAGACCCACTATGACAATTTTGAGCTTACTTGACTGAGCATATTGATTGATACCAATGCTTCATAATCATACTGTTGTGCAACATCAATGACTTTGATACTCAAGTGGCGGTGATGGATGATTTTTGATGGAGAAGAGACAGAGAAGTGGCTGCAGTTGCTGGTGGTGGTTTGGTGAGATGAGACCAACGACTTGAATTGCAGGTGGGGGTGGCATGGATTGAAGTGGGGTGAAAGACAACATGGTATTTGTCTATACAGAATGATTCTTGATTATCTCATCTTTGATTCTTCAAATGTGAAAAATGAAGTTTTACGAGATTTGAGGGAACTGGGCGATATTCCCCTAAATAAGAAGCTTAGCTGACTGCTATTTCAGTCAATATTCCATAAGAAAAATCTTAAAGGTGTTGCACGTGTTTACTACCATAGGCTTTAAAGTGCTTCTGGCAACGTGTTTACTACTATAGGCTTTAAAGTGCAGTGTTTATTATTATAGGCTTTAAAGTGCAATGTTTATTACTAGAGGGTTTAAAGTGCTTCTTACTACAATAGGCTTTAAAGTGCAGTCAGAAGCAGCTCCAAGTGCTGCTTCTTATGGAATGTCACCTGAAATAGCAGTCATCTAAGCTTCTTATATAAGGTCTAATTTGCTCAAATCTTATGAAATTCTATTTTTCACATTTCAAGAATCAAAGATCAAAAATCAAGAATCTTTCTATATAGACAAATATCATATTGTCTTTCACTCCAGTTCAATCCAAGCCACCCCCACCCTCCAATTAAAATCGTTGGTCTCATCTCACCAACCACTAGTAGTAGCAACCTCCACTTCTCTGTCTCTTCTCCATCACAAATTAGCCACCACCACCGCCTAAGTATCAAAGTCATTGATACTGCACATCGATATCATTATGAAGCATTCGTGTCAAATCAATATGCTTAGTCACGTAGGCTCAAAATTGCCGTAGTGGATTTTGGTAACTTGGGTCAATTTCTTGCAAAAGCTAGCCTTTGTTCGTCAAGATCATATTGTGTTTACTCATTCAAGAACAAATTATTCTCATATTACTAATTCTTTAGGGGTTTCTTTTTTCCAAGATCCACATGATCTTTGTAAGCAACACCCTGATGTTATTGTCCTTTGTACTTCAATAATTTCAACTGAACCTATTCTTAGGTCACTACCAATTCAAAGTCTGAAGATGAACACATTGTTTGTTGATGTTTTATCAGTAAAAGAATATTCCATAGTTTTTTCCTACTTCCAATATAATAGAAATGAAAATTTTATTTTAAAAAAATCTTGCTACAATAGAAAATACTTTTTTTTAAATTATAGGTATATATCTAACACAAAATTGAGAAAATTAAAAAAAATTGGGAGCCGAACCTGCAAACGCCTTGGGAGAAACAGCTGCTCTCTCATTCAATTCCGTATTCTTCAAGTAATTCCACCATTTTCCCTACTTTTATCATCCCTTTTATTGCTCTTTCTTCTTCATTCAGAAACTGAAAACTGGGTTTCTTTCAAAAATCTCAATGGTAATTAAGAAACCAATTTGCCTGAAACAACAACCAGAAAATGAAAAGTAGAAGAAGGTCGATATTAAAGATAGCTATAGCTAACCCAATATATATACATAATTTTACATGCTCAGGTTTTTGACTTATAATTTTATTATTACTGGATGACACTGGCCCGTGAACAGTCAGTTGTCACTTACTTGTTTAGGTGGTTATTACTTTATAATGTATCCTAGAAAATTATTCGGTACGTTGTAAAAAATTGTATAAAGTATGTATGTTAAAAATCATTTTATACACATCTATTGAATTAATTATTGTTTGATAATTATATTTCATCCTACTTTTTTTTATAGGTTTATCATTCGAATTATAAATGTGTGACATTATATAACGATAGAGAACGATACCGTCAATCTCAACACGTGATTTGGTATAAAACTTGAGACCTTACTTTGAAATGGTGAAATCTTCTCTGATTTTGGGATGAGAAACGTTTGGAACATTCTAAAACTAGAACAAAGAAAGACAATAAGATGGCCATGCACTACAAAAGATAAAGGATAAAAGATTCTAACCCTAAATAGATTTAGATATTTTTAAATCAGGGTAATATGGAAATTTAGAGAGATTTTCGGAAAAAAATGTTGATTTGGGATGTAAGTACAAATTATTTTGGGCTTTTAATTAACGACAATTAATAGTCATATACAAAATTTAAAAAATATTGATGTAATTTTTGCTAATATAAAATATAGATACAAAATATCTGCTTATAATTAATTTCCTTTAATAAATACAAAATTTGAAATAAGGTGGTGATAATTCATTGTTAATGAAAAGAGGTGTAAAAAGAAAATCGTAACTTCAATAGTAAAAATTAAAACATACTCGTTCTGTTTAAAAAAGAATGATCTTCTTTCCTTTTTAGTCTGTTTAACAAAGAATGACCTCTTTCTTCTTTTGATAATATTTTAATTTCAGGTTTTCACGTGGCATGTTTAAGGCCACAAGATTAAAAGACAATTTTGTACATTTGACATAACTTTAATTTAGGACCACAAGATTCAAAAGTCCTTTTTCTTCTTAAACTCTGTGTCAACGAAGGGAGTTTAATTTTATTAGTAACTAGTAAACTGAATCGCACGGTATATTATATTACTTAGAGTCGAGACTTGTTCCCTGCTAAACAAAATAATTAACGAAAAAAAATGTTAACATTAAATTGACACCAAGAGAAATCAATTTTTTTTAAAAATCCTTTGGATATAATAATGGTCTAATATTTAAAAAAAATTAAAAATTGAAATTAGCATACCAAAGCTTTTAATAAAGCATTATGCTCTCTCCTAATTAACATCAATTTAAACAGAATGTCATTTATGAAAGAAATTTATTATTATTTAAAATAAGTCAAAAAAATCTAAATGGAATATATTGTTATGAAACTATAGAATAAGAAGAAGAAAGTAGAGAGAAGAGACTATTTATTTCTCTATTTATTTATAGGGGAAATCTAACTTGGTCCCAAGTAGGATTCCTAACTATATCCTAAAAGGACTCCTACAAATACTTTATAACATATATAAAATATTCATAATTTATAAATCAAAATTCATACGCATAAAGAAATAGTGAATAACCTTATTTTGATAACCCGTAATAATCATATACAAAATTTCATTATCGACAACTAATTAAAATCCATTAAAAGAAGGGTCCTATATTTCCATAAAGCATTCATGATTCTAATAATTTCAAATAATTATAATTATCATTGAAAAAAATAAAATTCTCAATCTAAATAACTTATGGAGAAAGTACATTTAATTTTCAAAATTCTTTTTAATTTTCAAATTCAAATATTTCAAGTTTTAATTATTCACATTTAATATAGGTTCATACATTCCTATATAATTTTTCATCACTTAGGAGTTTTAAATCTTTTAAAGTACTTGATTTTCGTATACTTTTATTTTTATTTAAAAAAAAGTAAAGAAAAAAATAACAATTCAAGAAAAAATTATTTCTTTCTGTATATATTTCCAAAAACTATGATGTTTCTTTGTATTTCTTTAATAAATCTAATTACATGTACATTTTTTTAATACTTTTTGTCTTTATTTTTTCCTCGCCCTTTTTCACTTTTTTCTTCTACCCGTTCCCTTTCTTTAAAAAATTGTCAAATATATGTTCTTAGTTCTTTTTTTGCAACTTCTTAATAATAAAGATAAGTAATCAAAAGATAATATTATATAGTTTCAACATAAGAAATTAAAAAAAATATATTAAAATAGCACATAAAATATATTATAGAATATGACGAGGTATAAATATTATACACATTAATTATTTCAAAAGGTTAGTGAGATTAATAAGAAAAGCAATTGGGTAAATAGCTACTACATACATAAAAAAGAAAAGTTTTTTTGATTTCTTAATTAGTAACACAACACAAATTTAAGATTTTCTCAAAATCAATATTTTTGTTTTTACACCATAAGTCCACTTACGCTTCCATTAATTAAAATTAGAAGTTCAACTCCTTTTTTAGGAAAGTTCAAATTCCATTACTTTACTAATAGAAGATAGTAGTTGGAGTAAAAAGCTAAATCCATCTGCATCAAACAAAGAAATATAAGTTAGATTGTGTCTCTACTTTTAAATAATTGAATATCATAAGCAGTTTTCAAATTCCAAATGATCTAATAAAAAAAAAAGAGCACAATAAATTATGACCTTTTAAAAATTATATTCAACACCACACACTTCTTGATGCAGATGCCATAATCTGAAAAATTTAGCAAATGTCAAGTAAAAAGCACTCATACATTCGATTCAAAAGTGTAATCTATTCACAAACAAATTTTGTCAGTTTAGAAATGAATATATTTAGATATGCTAGGAAGATGACACATACAAATAAGCCCAACTTAATATAATCCACACTAAATAGCAGTAAGAATTGTTGTGGTGAGGTAAAGCTTTTGTCTTTTTATATCCTAATTTTGACATGGTAATGCACATTAAAACTGGAGAAATTGAAAAGCCAAAGGTCTGGCTACTAATTAGCATTACGTGGGTGAAGCAATTACTTGGGCTTTATTGGAAATTATTATTATGTGGGCTTACTGTTTTTTTTTTTTTTTTTTTGTTAAATGCTTTAATAACATAACTGTTAGGCATTAACATTACCGTTAGTAAACATTTCTTTTGTTAGGTTTTTCTTAAACTGTTTAACTAGTACAATATTATGGATTAAACAAATGAAAAAAATGAGAAAAAAATAAATAGGAATGCTGGCCATAGAGAAGTGCCACATCACCTTCTCTATATTCAGCTTTATATATATATAGATTATAGAAATGTGATAATGACAATAACAGTAATAGTAAAAATTAAATAGTCGCAGTAGTAAGAAAAGTAGTGAAAAAAGATATTTTGATATTTTACTAATTTAGAAGCTTGAGAAAAAATAAATAAAAAGAAAGGAAAGCCAAAATTAAGTGTCAACAGTCTCACTGCTTTGGTGAATCACTTGAGCCCCGATACATATTGGGCGCCTTATAGCTAGACTAGTGAGCTTGTGTTGTTTGCCCAATAAATTATCTATCGGAAGTATCACTTGAATTAATTGAGGCTCTCAATTATTAATAGATTTTAATTTTAATCCTTGCAATAAGAAGACCCATTATCACTTCACATAAGTTTGGGGGCAAATTCATCTCGAAGTTGGACGTACGGACCATATATCATACAAGAAGCCTATTCAAATGGCATGGACTTACAAGTTTAATTTGTTGATGTAGATAGCATGAGGATCAGTCCTATTAACGCAAAATTCCTGAAGAGCTACTACCCTTAAAGCGAGATGACGCTCCTTAAGGTACGAGCATAAATTGTATGTCACTCTTGACCGCAAGAGTATAAACTACGACATCCTAAAAAAAAAAAAATTTGCTAGGTTGAAAACCTCTAAAGAGGCGGCCTAGACAAAAGTTAGGAAACAAAAAAAAAATCACTTCAAGAACTACGTTGTGACTTGATTCTCTTCACCGAGATATGTAGGCGTTTAGAATTACATTCGAAGTTTAGTTGCGTGAGTGTCAAAAACCACATGTTCCCACTTGATCGGTGACTAAGGCTATGAGTACTCTTTCATCAAATTTCAGACTTGCACCAAATGGTGGTGACTCACTAGAGGCAAGCTTTGAATTAGAAGCTAGCGGAAACTGAGTTGTTGAGTTTTACCCTGTTGTTTACTTGCTTGCACTGAATACTACTTCTGTCTATGACTCTATGTTCATCTTTAATTCAGAAGCATGCTGATGGACTATTAGCTTGGTGGTCCTGATTTTATTCTTTAATCCGACTTCTGTACTCACAATCTTAGAGAGTCGTTTTTTCATTTTTAAGTGGAATGTTCATTATGGCTTTTTAAGTCCGCCGTCAAATTCCAGGGCACAATCCCGAACAAGCGATGGAAACTATCAAGCTGGAGTACGGTAGGAGCAGAGGGAAGCCTCAGTAATCTCATCAAAAGGCTGTGATCAGAGCTTGTTTTGTCTGTGGTCCAAATAGAAACTAGTCATGAGCAGGTTTGAAGAATAATGATACGAAGCCTTGAGAGTTGGAATGTCTTTAGTCATGGGTCCTTAAAAAACAGTGACACATTTTGAGTAAGAAATAGGACTTAATTAGTAAGGTGCTCAGAAAGTAGTTTCTTAAAATTGGAAGTTGGTGTAACAATTAAAAACAAATTGAGCAAAAAGAATTGAGCGGATAAACTATTCAAAAAATTGAAAAAACCTTTGTACGGAAGGGTGATGCATAATAGTCAATAAAGTAGGATGAAAATCATGGAATATCAACGTTCGAATCCCAGCATCGATAAATAAAAGGTTGGTGATATCTTTTCATCTTCCTAAGCCTTGGTGGGAAGAGTTATTTGATATCTATACTGTACAAGGTAGTGGATTCCTTCATGCCCTTAATAGGTCTAAGCTACTTTTTACTTGATTGGCTGTCCCTTTCAGAGCATCTGATAAATTTGGAACGAGTAGAGGCCGGAATTTACTTTTGTTTGCTTCAATTACACATGCTAGTCATGTTTCCTATTGTACATTATACATTTTCCCAATGGGATTTTTTCGTTTCGATCCAAGCATAAAGGGGTTTATTGTAATCACATTCAGCTTCAGCTTTATAACTGATTATTTTTCTTGATCGAAAACAGAAGAAAACTTTTAAAACTAACACAAGAGGGACAAACTTGTCCATGTGTCTGATTGTAATATACTTGTAATAATGAACTGTTGCTTATTCTGTTTTTTCGTAAGTATCACATTTTTTTATCCTGTTGCTGTGAAAGTATTGTTACCTTTTTTAATTTCACCGGTGAACTAACAACCTTAAGATTGAAACTGAAGAATGCTTGCCATCCGAGCAACTTTTCTTTTATGAGGTAAAAGTATATGCAATTCTTCCAAATTAAGGACTCTTTATGTTTCAACTCTTCTATGTTCACAACACACTACTCTCAAGTCTCAAGTACATGATATGAGACATAAATGTTGGCAACCACTTTATTGAAGACCTAGTAAAAATGAGAACTTAGTCAGTGCATGCCACTGAGTGGGACCCCATAATTATATAATCTCTATAGGAGGAGAGATCAAATGGTCAAAATGTGGCTGTGATTGTGAAGAGTGAAAACCAATAACTAAAGCACAAATTGACCAATAACTAAAGCACAAATTGCACCAAAGACCTACTACTTGCAAGATAACTTAAACTAATTAACCTCATGTCATCACAAGGCATATAAGAATATACAATACTTTTCTTCTGTTTTATAATTTGTTTATCTTATTTTTTAAAAAGGTGTTTTTTCTAAACAATCTTTTAATTTCAATTTTCTATAAAAATATATTTAAAATTATAAAATTCAAAATCTTATTTACTGTTTTAAAATTTAATTCCAAGTCAAGATAAATAAATTGAAACTAACGAATAAATGTTCCTACTTATCACAAATCAATATAGACAGAAGGTTGATAAAAAGGGTTCAAACAAACTCTTTTGTTTCTTTCTCCTGTTTTTTGTTTTCTTACAATTACTTTTCTATTCCTTTTAATTTCTTTTATATATATATATATATATATATATATATATATATATATATTTTTTTTTTTTTTAATTATTATTTTTTTTAAAAAAAAAAACTTAAAAATATCCTAATCCTGATCCTTACTTTAAGAGTAATTCTCAGCAAAAGCAATTTAAACACTTTAAATGGGTATTATCAAGAATAACCTATAGTCAACAAGGACATTAGCAGTAATATTCTTCATACTTAAAACAATGAAGTTAATTTACTCAAAGAATAAATATGGTAAAAAAAAATTAATTTCTATTTCCAATAAATAAAGAGGGATTAGAACTTTTCAAGAAGATTTAACACCAAAGAAAGACTAAAAAAAAAAAGAAACCAAAACATCTTGTATTATTACTTCATTTACAAAAACAACAAGAACCCCATTTTCCGTTCACATTTCACCTTCCTTTTTCCTAAATGTTCATAAAATTTCTTTAAATTTCTGTACCCATTTTTCTTCTTCATTGGATTGTACAAATTCTCAGCTGAAAAGAAAAATCCCATCTTTAATCCCTTTTTTACCTGTTCATAACTGCCTTTTTTCAGTGGGTTTTCTGGGACTTTTGTTATACAGACTGTTCTTGGTGTTCTTGGGTTTTTTGTGTTTCCATTGTAGAAAAGCTTTGATACCCAGTAACATATATATATATATATACCAAATATAAGATACTGAAAAGAAAATTTAATAGATATTTCATTTTATTACTACTGTGAAATTTTCTAAAGGAAACAAAAAAAGATTTGAAATTTTATATTTTTCTGGAATTAAGGGGCAAAAAGAAATTGAACAGATGGGAAAGCAAGGACCTTGCTATCATTGTGGTGTTACAAGTGAGTTCTTGGTTATTCAATGTATTTTATCTCTCTCATGAATTTATTAATCTTCAGGAAAAAAAAGAGAGTCTTTTTAGCTTATAAATTTGTTCCTTTTATTGGATTAGTTTAGTTGTTCGATTATTGAACTGGATGACCATATGTTGGTTGCTTCGTAAGGGAAGAGATCACTCACTAATAAAAATTGATGAGTGATATGTGTTGTATGAGTTTATTTTGCTTGTACATTCACTTAACCACAATGAGATAGGGGTAAGGTCTGCGCGTTCTACCCTTCCTAGACCTCACTCGTGGGACTTCATTGGGTATGTTGTTGTTGTATTCACTTAAATCTCTAGATTAGTTTATTGGGTTTGAGTTGAAATTTGATTCTGAATGGTTTCTGTTTATTGCCAAGATTCTTTATCCCTCATCACTATGTTGTGTACTAGCCAATCCGCCAACTCCTTTGCGGAAAATATATATGCTCAAAACTTGCTAAGAATCTAGAGGAGAACTGGCAATTATGGAGGTGAATTTGAATCCATTAATCATGAACACAGCATAACTTTTGTTTTGTTTTCATAGGTCAATGTAATTTGGGGATGTTCCCGAACTTTCGTCCTGTACTTCTTTTCCTTGTTCCCTTTCTATATGTGAAAAATGTACTTCCTCAGGTGTCACTTTTCGTGCCAATGAAATTCTTGCTCTTTGACATTATAGTTCCTCTAATAATGGCACAACATAAAAATGCCTACCGATGACTGGTCTTTTCAAAGTTCATGTTACTGATCTTTATAATTGAAGGGTGATTGTTCAGGCATATATGTGGCTTGATTGTTACTCATTCATATTTTCATATAAACTTTGGATTCAAGTCGCTGGTGCAGTAGGTGCCAGTAGCACATTCTTCATCAGTGTTCACTGATCAAAGGCTTGTAGTGTTCTCTTGTGTTTCTTTACCTCACAAAATGAGCTCATCGGTTTCAAGTTGATATGTTAATCAGTGTTTATCCTCCTTGGGTTGTCTTTAACATTGTAATTGTGGCCTCACATTGTCAAATGTTTGCATTAACAAACTTACGATATTTTCTTAACAACCAAAATCAATCAATCAAGTCAATCTACTACTACTCGATAACTTGCTATAATCGGCTATGAATATTCTATAGTCATTTGCTCTAGTCAGATGCAGCACATCACGAAGATAGTAGTAACATTGTAAGTGATATCTTCTTGAAATCTTATCTCGTCTTTTGCTGCATAAACTACCGCGTTTGGAACTTTCATAGTTCAGCTTGTATAAGAAAAGACTTGGTAAGTTTCGCTTTCCCCTCCATTGCTGGTGCTACTTAAAGTAGTAGTTGACATTGGGAAAAGCTTTTTTAGCTTGTACTCAACCTAGGTAACACATGTTTCGGAAGATGAGGTGAGAAACTGGTGGGTTGCCTATAGCTATGTCTTCATCTTGGGTTTACAGGAAGTTCTTACTGATGTCACATTGTTTTAGTAAATATAATGTCCCAAAGAAAATGTCTTTAGAAGTCCACGCAATCCCGTGACTTTTGATGTTCAATTCAATCCAGTTTTTCGTTCCTATTTATGGTGTTCTAGACTTGGTTTAGTTGTTCTATAAAAGTTTGGACCTTTGGTTGTCTTGTTGTACGATGAAGAAGAATTTCCTTAGTTCACTTCTCTTGACAACAATTATCACTTATGTGCTTTATCCTGCTGTTTTTCTTTCTAAATATGGAAGCAGCTGCTAGTATCAATTTTACCTTTACTGTTGAGCCTTTTGAAAAAGAAACCTTGTATATCTTTCCATTTATTTGCATACTAAGTGACTATTACGGTGCATTGCAGTAGCCAGCTATACCACTCTCTGCTTTTCTCAAAAGGAAACTCCATGCTCCAGTGTTCATTGCCCATGAGATGATAGGCAAATAAACTTCCTTTTCCCTGTTATTGCTTAGAATGCGCCCTTTGTTCTCCAACTCCATGATTTGTTTTCTTGCTCCTTGATGTTCTCTCTTTTGCCAGTATAACTTTTGCTTCGTAGCTGGACCACTACAACGCTTATCGATTTTTCTACAGAAACTTTCGGTCTCTCATTTACATCAGAATAGTTGAAGTTTTTGATAGAGTTAATTGCATTTAAAGGAGAGGTTTGCTCTTGGGATTGTTCATGGGCTTCCAAAGCAATTCTGAGTGAAATTCTCACACAAATCCTTGTTTTCTCTTCCATACTTTTGAAATGCAAGAACCTTTTGCCTCTTCATCTCCCTCCCCCTCCCCCAATTAATGGAAAAAAGACAAAACCAAGAAAAAGATTAAAAAATGGAAGTGATCAAATTTACATTGCATATTTAAGATTATTATTGCAGGGATGTGCTAATGTTTTTGTAATGTATGTGAAATTTCTAGTTTCAATTCTCAGATGCCATTCTTTCTTCCCTCCGTATCTACGTAGAATACACTCTTAACATCAACATATTGCTGCAGGCACCCCACTTTGGCGTAATGGGCCTCCAGAAAAGCCAATATTGTGCAATGCATGTGGATCTCGGTGGAGAACAAAAGGAACATTGGCAAATTATACTCCTCTGCATGCAAGACCAGAGTCTGATGATCTAGAAGATTATAGGGTGTGTAGGGTCAAAAACATGTCTTTGAAGAACAAAGAGGCAAAGGTGTTGAAACAAAAGCAAAATCATGATAATACTGTAGTTAGAACTCCTCCTGATTATTATCAGGGTTTCCTTAAGGGTTTAGATGAAGATACAAGCAACAGGTCAAGTTCTGGATCTGCCATCTCAAACACTGAGAGCTCTGCACAATTTGGTAGTACTGAAGCAAGTGATTTGACAGGTAATTAATTTATTAATGCAGGCTCTATTTCCAAAGAGACAACAAACTACAAAAACTGGATATTGGAACAGAGCCAATGAACTACAAAAGCTTGAAAATATTGGGACTGAATTATTTGATTCGTCAAGATGTAGACATGTTCCTGTATATCTTTTCTTGTTAGCTACTTGAAATACTCTGTAGGCTCTCATTTTTGGTGATACTCATAGTTTCTGTTTTACATCTTTTGATTGAATTACCAATATTGGAACTGAATTATTTGATTCATCAAGATGTAGATATGTTCCTGTATATCTTTTCTCGTGAGCTACTTGAAATATTCTGTTGGCTGTCATTTTTGGTGATGATCATAGTTTCTGTTCTACATCTTTTGATTGAATGACCAATATTACACTCAGGGTTAGTACCTTCTCTAGTGAAAACTTAGTGGTAAAATCTAGACCTTTCTCTTCTTCTCTCAATCAAACCACAGAAGGTACTTTGAATAGTATCTTCTTCCCTACCACATTTGTTATACATTCTCTTGCCTTTTCTTTTCTGTTCTTTGTTTATACTTTGTATTTGTCTTGTTCATTCTAACCTTCACTTCGTAGTTGAAGACAACACTCACTGAATTCTTGCATAATTGGGTGATTCTATGGCTTCATAAAATATTTTCCCCTTAATTGTGCTATCAGGCCCTGCCCAATCCAACAAATGGGAAGCAATGGTGCCTTCAAGGAAGAGAACCTGCATAAGTCGTTCAAAGCATTCTTCAGTTGAAAAGCTCACTAAAGACCTGTGTACCATCCTACATGAACAACAATCTTCATACTTCTCTGGATCTTCTGAAGAGGATTTGCTTTTTGAGAGTGACAAGCCTATGGTCTCTGTTGAGATTGGACATGGAAGTGTGCTTATTCGACGTCCGAACTCAATAGGTAGAGAAGAAGAATCAGAAGGCAGTTCCCTGTCGGTTAATAACAAGCGACATTATGTAAATGAGGCATATTCACGATTGTCTACCCCACCTATAAATATTAATAGGGGTGTCAATTTACCAAATCTGGGCACGGAGAGAACCAAGAAGCCTAACAGTCAGGGAATGGAACAACACCAGATTAAAAGGTGCTTTCTTCTTTAATCTTGATAGCATGCAAAAATGTCTTGAGAAATAAAGGTGCTGCTGCATGTGTTAGACTGGAAGAAAATGGATATGTGGTTTTAAATGCATGAATATCTGTTAATGTAAGTTGTGATGTGGCTCCACAAAAGAACCAATATGCATCAGGAAGATATATAAATCAGACCAGCACATGCTCTGGACCACATGGTATTTCATTACAATTACAGTAAGCTTGTGGTGGCATCAGATGCCATAATTCAAGCTTGTGGTGGCATTGGTTACCATAATTCCATTATTCCAAGAGCTTAGAACCATTCTCTTTGCCTTGATGTGTGCTTTCCATCCTCTGATTTTATTTTTAAATGCAGGGATAAGGATCACCTTGAAAAATTGCACATTCTTGGACATCATACTTCACCACTGTGCCATATAGACCTGAAGGTCAGTTGCTGCCTTTTGATTTCATTATGAATATTTTTTTGTTTCATCTAATATGACAATGGAATAATTCCTACAAGGCACACTTGTTATTGCATCTGGAATACATTTCGCATTCCAGAATATTTCCTTGTGTTCATGGATTTTGCTCTTGTCTGTAGATATAAAATGGTTTTCTGCTTTTGATTATCATTTGAATATGTTTGAATTGCAAATATATCTTTCATTTTGCAAGGATTAGCTTCCTCTCTAAGTCAGAATATATTTGCCAATTTTTCAACTTGATTGTGGCTTTGTTGTCAATTGTTAATTATTATCAGTACAGGTCCAAGCAATACTCTCTTGCAATGCTTCAGAACTTATATGATTATGATAATATGGTTTAGGATGTACTTAATTATGAAGAGTTCGTGATGCATTTCTCAAGTGATGAACAGAAGCAACTACTAAAATACTTAGCTCCTGTTGATTCTTTTGCACCCCCAGATAGGTTTGTACAATTTACTTTGTATTCATATCCTTTTCAATTGTCAGAAGTCTTTATAACATATACACCACTGAACTATTGATAACTAAATCAATTTCAGTGGGAGGCGAGAATGAAGTTTTCTTCCTCTTCCTCCTCTTCTTCGTCCTCCTTCTTCATCCTTGTCAAGCTCTGATTGTGTTTCTCTTGTTTCTCTATCTGCAGTCTCAAAAACATGTTCGAGAGCTCTCATTTTGAGGAGAATTTGTCTTCCTTCCAGAAACTTCTTGCAGAAGGTGTTTTCGATAGCTCATTGTCAGGGGTGAAAATAGAAGACTCTAGGACCTTGAAGAGGTTAATATTGTGCTATTTAACAAAGTCAAAGTGGGTGGAAAAGTATAACCTTCTCAAGGTTAGGTCTTCTGTTTCTTTTAGGAACATTCTACTTTTTCTAAATAAATAGTGCAATTCTACTGAAGCTAATCTTGTTTGTATTAGGACGCAAAATGTACAAGTAGTACTAATGGTTATGAAGTTACAGGAGGGCCCAATGCTATTGGGACAGGTCATTCAGTAAATGTGAAGAGGCCACTGGAGGGGCACCATCCAAAGTATACAGGTTGGTGCTTCTCTTTTTCTATTTTTGTTTTTTTAACAATGTTATGGCATTCAACAAATTCCTCTTAATTGCTTGACTAGTTCTCTTGGAAGTCGTTGAAGTGTGAAGCCATCTATCTAAAAACTTAAATTGTTAGAGAGAGCACATTTTTGTTTACTTAATTATGTTTTCAACACGCTCCCTCATGTGGAGGTCTGATCTTTTTAATGGACCAAGCAGCTGTAGGTTCTTTGTTTAGTGGGTGACGGTGAGACTCAAACATAATACCATGTTGAAGTGTGTGACCATCTTATATAAACGTTGAAGTTGTTAGAGAGAGCTCAGAGCACACTGTGATTTGCTTAATTATGTTTTCAATCACAACAAATATTTACCTGAGGATTGTGAGAGGAGATAGAATTTACATGTGTGAGTGCTCAAAGCAGAGATGGCACAAAGAAGATAGATATGAGGGCTTAAATAAGTTTGAACAATTCTCAATAAGGATTTTAGCTTATTCATTATATCTGGTATTGTAATATGCAAGGAACAGATAAAGGAATAGGGTTACATGGGATAGTAAGTGAGCATCATAGACAATGAGATGTGGTAGAATATCTTGGATGTGGAAGGTATCCTTGTGTCTATTACTGTCCTAGATTGCAATGCATGGGCTGTCTAATCCTCTAACTGGTTATTTAACACATCACATTTTGTGACATAGCTCGTAAGACAGAGTCAGTGTCGTGGCCTACTGTCTTGAGGTGGTTTGGTTCACGCTGGATAATTGTTAGGAGAAATTATCTATTGAAATGGAAGATCGAAATAGGGAAAAGAAAAAGTCCGTCTCGATAATTGTCTTTCTCTCGCCCATTTTTTTAACTATACCTATGGACCTTCCATCCCAGTACACATCCTGTAGTAAACAGGCAGTAGTGACATTATGACTGATATCTAGGTAAGAATTGCAACTTATTCAGTAGAAAATCATTGCCCTCTCACTTTTGACTATGTTACCTGCCACCAAAAAGGAAAAAAAGAGTGGGAATATCGTTTCTATATAATACATCAATTGTCTAGTCTATCACATATATGACCCGGGGTGGGGGTGGGGGGGATATAGTAGATCTTTTCTCTAAGTAACAAAAAATTCCCTAACTCTATGCGCTGTATGCACTTTGACAATATCATCGATTCATATGGAAATAATTTGCTGACCATTTCGCTTCAGGTGCAAAGAAAGCGATGAAGAGCCCCAAGAGGGTGGCGATGAAAAGTAGCTATGAGCAGAAGGAACTAGTAGACAACAATAGTTCTTACTTCAGTCCAAAATGCCTATTTCCCTTGCCTTCTAATAGTTCCCCTGTGCTGGATTCTTTCCATGTTGCAAATGACCAGGACCAGGACGTGCTACTGGATGTGCCATCCAACAGCTCCTTTGCACAGGCAGAACTCCTCCTACCAACATCTAATTTTGCTGCACAAGCAAGCACCAGTAGCAGTTCTGTGTATCCACATCTTGTACGTCCCTAGTGGTAGTATCGCAGTTTGCATTTTCATAGGGCATCTAGAAGCTACTTCAGCCAAACCAGATGATTGTGTCTGCATGTTCCTCACCAATCATGTGGTGATTTGTTGAAAGAGTTGGATGTTGTGCTGTTTATGTTTCCCCTTTGAGCTATACTAAACAAAATTTTGGATTTAGCTGATGGATATGGTTGTTTACCCTCTTTTTTTTCTTTCTGTAAAGATAGACAAACATTGTATAATATAGCTGGAAATGTGGGGAAGATGATAATGTCCAGCACTTGTATGCAGTAAAGTTTTTCAACTTAAATTGGGGACAGCCTTTCTATCTGTTGATTTTGTTGATGACAAAGTTATTTCTTCCAAAGGCAATTCAAATTTCGAAAAGGAGGGAACTGAGTTCCTTGCTCCTTCCGAGTATGCCAATAATTGGCATGAAGGGTGACTAGGAGGTTTACCACAAGAGAACCACACAAGGGTTTGTTTACAACATATCCAGTGTAATCCTATATGTGGGAGTGTGGGCAGGATAGAGCGTATGCAGACTTTACCCCTACCTTGGTAGGTAGAGAACCACACAATGGTTTGTTTCTGTCGCATTAGTAGTTTGGGTAGCAGAATTGTACAATTTGTATGTTCGGGAAAAAAAGAAGATTCACCAACAAATAGGCAACAAAGTATCTCAATTTAAAATTTGCTTAGAAGCTTGTGATAATGTGGCTTACATCATTAACTACCAGCAACGACGATTCAAGATTTGAACTTTATGGTATTTTGAGATGTATTTAACTGTCTAACCATTTGAGTAGGTTCGAAATTTAATATTTGTACATATTTAGTAAATTTCTCAATATATACGGGGTTTGATTCAATGGAACCGTTGGTCATACTAAACATTTGGCCAGTTTCAGAGCATAATTTACATCAGTCAAAACCAAAGCAGTTGCCAGTAGCTTAGAATATCATATATATTGAACAGGGTTGGTGAGCTAGCGGGTGGTAGCAAGTACCCGATGAAATAGCCAAGGTGTCCAGAGCTGGCACGATCACTATCATTATCATATATATAAGTTTCCTAACTAGGTAGTGAAGTCAACCTTTAAAGCACCATTGACAACCTGCAGTGGCTGTGTCAATTCTTCAATCATTTTCTGAAGTGCATTCAATCAACAAATAGCTCCGGTGACCACCATCTAGGCAGAGGAAAAAACATATCACGCCTCTTAGCAGTCTCAAAAAAGTCTGCATCCTTGTTTTCATCATTCTTGTTCCCAAAAGCCACCATTGTAACTTCTATAATGTCTTTGAACTGCCCCACCTTCATTGCCTCCCTTCCAACATCCTCCACTTTCCCATTCTTTTCTCCTCCCTTCATCCATAATGGCAATTCACGGTTTCCCCTAATGCTTCCATCGACACCAGCCGTACAGCTTTCCTTAATCCCATTTGCATGTTTTTTTCCATGAAAAACATGGTTCTCACCATCTTCAGACTCTGTTACTGCAAAATCCGCAGTTCTCTTTATTCTGTTATTGTCAACTACTTCATTTCGCACAATTTCTTCACCTTCTAAGACTCTGATTTCAGCATCTATATCAACCACGATTTGTGGAATTGAACTCTGCATACCACGCAAGTTCTTCTCGCGTATCCTAATTCTCTTCCGTAACGGTTCATCAATATCACCCTCTGAATACTCAACTTCGTCAATTCTTTCCGATCCGTCACCTCCGTGACACCTATTTACTGTAATTTCTCGGGGTTTTGAAAACCCTGGATTGTCCTTGTCCTTCCCCAAATCAACCCTCACCTGAGCCTCCGTACCATCACCGTAATCTACCGCAGTGTCTTCGACAGCGGAAACATTAGCTGGTAAATCCACGGCTGTAGCCGTATTAGGTCTCTGATCATCGGAGCCGGAGATACAGGTTTGAGAATTGTAATGCTCTGGAGGAGTTTGAAATCCTTCATTTTTACGAGTGGAATTTTGGTCAATTGAGTCGGCAACTTGAAGTGATAACATGATAATTCCGAATTGTTTTGACGGGACCGGTGATGACGCCTGTGCGCAGTGTGCGGTGAAGGATTCAGGAAAGTTCTCGAATTCCACAGTGAACGGACAGTTACGAAGCTCCTCTTCATCGGCAGCAGTGACACAATTCCTGATAATCCCGGCAAACGGGCCGTCGGGTTTGTCCATTTCCGACTATTTCATGGTGTGTGTGTGTGTGAGTGTGTTTCGTCGGAGCGAAATGGAGTGTTATTTTTGAGTAACTAACTTTATTTTCGAGGGGTTTATTGTAGCATTAAAATATTCCCGCTTTTTCTCCTGCCTACCGCTTGTGACATTAACGGTCACCGGTTCTGGATAATCAAGACCACGTCGGATATAGTATTTACAACATGCCTCACGGAAATAAAAAAAAACATTTTTCCTTGAGAATCTGCAAAAAAAATTTAAATATTTGAATCGAAAGTGTCTAATAAAAATAATTTATAATCTGTTTAAATGATCAGCTGAAACAAATTGTAAATCAAATATCTAAATAAAATTTACGGATAAATTCAATTAGTCCGGCATAAATGATGTTTACGTCTTTACGATCAATTCTTACTAGTGATCTTGGTCGTTTGGTTTATGAGAACATGTACACTAACTTTTTTTAAATAAGCAAGTACTAGGCCCCAGCTTAATTATCATTTTGTATCGATCGAGTTAGGTAACTATTAACTTATTGATTTTTAAGTTACATGTTATGTGCAACGTTTAAAAATATTACATGTAAAGCTAGAAAATAAAATAAAACAAAATTTTAGAATTAATTTATCTATTAAGGATCGTTTGGTGTGATAGATAAAACTAATAAATTTGGGATAAATTTTTAGTACCCCTTAATTTTTTATTTGGTTACAAAGTGTGGGATAATTTATCCCACGATAAGTTATCCCAGAATAAAAATAATAATTTCAGGATAATAATTATCATCATGTAGACAGTAAAATTCGCGTTGAGAAAACAATAATCAAGAACGGAAAAATATCGCGACAATCGTATTTATTATTTCAAAGTGTGAGTGTTACAATCTCTATGATTCCTCTGAATTCGCCTTTTTCAAATATAAATTCAAGAGCTCTTGAGCTTGATCTTCAATTTGTTTTAAACTTGATCTTGGATTCAAGGGCTTTAAAGCTTGTTTTTGAATCTTCGATGAACTAGAACTAGAATTTTATCTTGGTCTTGACTTTTACTTGAATTCAAGGACTTCGAGCTTGTTCTTGAATCCGATGGTCTTGATCTTGATCGTTCTTGAACTTTAATGCTTGAATTCTTAAACTTGTAGCTTATAGGGAATTTTATGGCGTTTGTACCACGGGCTTTCTCTAGCTTCTTGTTTAGAAATTTCGGGCCCTTTTTTGAATTATGAGGACTCCTATTTATAGTTTTAAAATAGAAGAGTTGTGATTGGAACAGGATTCCCTTCGGCCAATCAAATTTAACCTACATGTCATATGGGCTTTATGGAGTGGGCTTGTCATTTTGACAAATGTCATGATCCTATTGGCTTCCTGTTTGACTTGGCATGCCATGTGACACAAAAAATGAGCCTCTAGGATGAGATGAAATTGGGCTTAGCAAACTGGGTTCATCTATTGTAGCCCAAATCACTTAATTTGGACTTTGATTAAATACTTATTTATTGGACTTAAATAATTAACCCAATTATATTATTCTATAATATTTATTTAAGATAACTATTCAATACCATATTTAAAAGATTTGTTTATCTGATTAATTTTAAAAAAAAAATACATGATATAAATATTAAAAGTGGTAGTATGTGTAATTGTTTTAAATTAGAGGTAAATATAGTATATATGTAGTTAAGTTAAGAAATTAAAATTTAAAATGGATCCAAGGAGAAAAAAAGTAAAAGAGAAAGAGAGAGTGAAAGGAATGTGATTTTACGATGGAACCCAAAATTAGGTCAATCATATGAGCCTATATATTAAGTAATTTCAAATTGTTTTAACGGATGAGGGTCTAAAATACCATTAAACTATGGAATTTGATACAATATTGCCTTTTCATCGACCTTATGAGCGTGGGCCGTTAGAATTAAGAGTATTTTTGAATCAAAATATTGACGTCAGGGGTACTTGGGGGCAGAAAGATGGACAAAGAATAATTTTGTATTAATTCAAATAATTGAAGGGCATTTTAAGCTATATCCATTATAAAAAAATATAATAATATTTTACGTTTTATAATAACTATACATTGATATACATATTTCAAAATTGTTGGCACAATTCTGTATGCACACATATATTGTGTATATCCTATTAGTGTATCAAAGATCAATTCTTAGCCTATGCTTATTTATTTGGGTGATGAATAAACTAACACGTAATAGTTAAGTAGAGTTATCAGGTATATTACTTGTACATGGTACAATATTAATTGGAGATAAGTAAAATGGAGTTAGCGATAGATTGAAGGTTTGAACACCAACTCTAGAGTTAAAAGATTTTAGATTGAATTGGACTAAGACTAAATACATAAAGTGCAAGTTTAAAGACATATGCAGAAGTAATAATTGGCACATAGGTCATTTCTATGAGAGGAAACTTTAAGTATTTTGGGTCAATAATTCCAAGAAATAAAAAATCAATAGGGATGCCACACATTATATTGAAGTGGGATGGATAAAATAGAAGCTCACATTCAGTGTATTATGTGATAAGAAGGTACCACCGAGATTTAAATAAAATTTTTATAGAGTGACTGTAGACCAACTATATTGTATTAAGCAAAGTGTTGGCTAATCAAGATTTCACACTTCAAAAAATGAGTGTTGGAGATGAGAATGCATAGATGGACGTTTGGACACACTAGGAGAGATAAAATTAGAAATAATGCTCAATAGGGTAAGGTGGGAACGACCTCAATGGTGAACAAGATGTGAACAAGGTTGAGATAGCTTAGGTATGTAAAGATGGAGAGTCAGATACTCCAATGAGGAGATGCGATAGATTGACAATGACAGTCTAAGGAGACATATAGATAGACTGGAAAAAAATTGGATTCAGTGATTTGACATGACATGATCCATCTTCAACTCACCCTAAGAGATATAGGAAAATATGTAGGTCAAGAATCTAGTAGCAAATTAGTATGTAGTCACATGGTTATTTTATATTACTATCTTATTCTTCAAATTATATAACAATATTATTTATTTTACTTAGGTTACCCTTATGATTTTTGTTGTCGGTACTTTTCTCTTTTTATAATTATTTATCATAATTTTTACTTTTGTATTTGTCAAATCCTTTTATTTTTAAAAATAACCTTTCTATTTCGTACAAGATAGAAATAGATAAGCGTACACCTCACCTTTCCAAACTCCACAATGTGGGAACATTCAATGTATTAATGTATAAACACATTAATATTATAGGCGCACACATCCAATGTATATGCTACGCTTTCAAAGAAAACTCTACTATATTTTGGAATTTTTTTTAATTTCCCGCGTCTTATAATGCTTTTCCCTTTAAAGGTCAATTCAAATAGCGAACCAACCAATCTCAACTGGTCAAATTTCAAACACTAATATTGTGTCTTATGTAATTTTCTCCCTTTAAAGATTCCTCCAAATAGTTAATCAACCAATCTCAACTCATCAAATTTCAAAAGCTAATATCATATCTTATGAATTTTTTTTCCTTTAAAAACTTCGTTCAGATAGTGAACCAACCAATCTCAATTTGTCAAAATTCAAGGGTGGACCAACCCATATTGACAACTTTACAATGTAGGAAGGAGTGTTTAGTGTAGGGGTGTGCAAAAACCGAACCGACCGATAAACCGAACCGAAAAAAGTGTTATTGGTTTATTGTTATTGGGTTATTGGGTTAACGGTTATTTAATGGTTTTAAAAAAAAAATTATTGGGTTATCGGTTCCTTATTGGTTTTTTAATATTGGGTTATTGGGTTAACCGATAACCCATTAAGAATATAATTATTTACTATTTTAATTTTTAGTTATACATATATATAATATATTAAACAAAAAATATTAATATAATTAGTAGTATATTAGACTAAAAATATAAAAACCCTACGCAATAATTAACACTACTTAACAGTTAACTCTCCTCTCTACTTTTAGTTATTCAACCTTTAGGTTCTACTTTTTAGTATTACTTATTTACTTTAGTTAATTTATAATTGACTAATATTAGCTTTTGCACGATTGTTAATATATGCAATTGGATTAACGGAATTCAGATTATGTTTTTTTTTTTTTTTAAATAAAGTAAGAACTTCATTTAGTTGGGTCTTTTCTTTATATATGATTTACCATAAGCATGACCTCATTTGCTACTGTTTTGACTCTTGTCTATGATTTGGTTTTATTTGATTCTCTTTATTGCATAAAGGGGACCTCGTTTGATATATTATGGTGATCGAAAATTGACCAAGACTTTGTTGTGATGACTAAAATACTGCACGTTGGTCCCTGTTGTCCCGTTTGTGATGATTAATTTCGATGTATGCGTATCACGTCAAATTATTAGATAAGTCATATATTTGTTTTGAAATCATTTTCTTATTGGTTAAACCGAAAATCGAACCGTTAAAGACCTAAAACCGATAAACCGAAAACCAATAATAAATATCTTATTGGTTTGTTTATCGGTTTAGCATATTCAAAAATCGAAAACCGATAAACCGAACCGATAATACTTAAAACCGAACCGAACCGACCGATACACACCCCTAGTTTAGTGCAATTTAACTGGCCCTTTTTGCAAAAAGAAAGAACATTACAACAAAACTGGAGGATTGAATTGCAAACATAAAGTGCCCCTATTTATTCTCAATATCTCCATCTTTCGCCCAGACAAACTAAGAAAACCAAACCGTTACAGAGACCAGGTAAGCAGACCATTTCCATCCATTTATCCCTAATTTCTTGCTTCCGCCATGCAAACCCACTTTCAAATTCATTGTTAATCAGAAGCCCTTCAAATTTGAATTTCATTTCTGGCTCTGTAAATTCATTACTGTAAGCTTCCTTCTTTCTCTGTTTTTTTTTCATTCAATGATTGAATCTAGCATGTTTATGTGAAATTTTTAATTTTCTTCAATTTGGGATCATAATCAGTTTCCGATTATTTTTGTGGCAGAATAACTAGGACTTTAACTTTATATCTAAAGTTATCTGAAGGGCAAGTTTGAAGTTCATCCTTAAAATTGGTATGATTTGTTTCAGAACTTCCTGTTTTATAAATCCCTAGCATGCAAACCTTTATCTGCAATTTTTATCCTGTACTAAGTGTAGTTTCATTTCTTTTGATATGATCGATTTTGTTTTCATTTACCTTTTTACCCTTGTATATTTTTTTGGTGCAAGGGTAGAAATGTAGGCCACATTTGTTTTGATTAAGATTAAGATGTCTGAATATGAATATGAATGCATATCTGAATGATTAAGATTTTGTTTTTAGATCTGAAAACTAGTGATTAAGATTGTTTGTTTTTCAACATTTGAATATGCCTAATTTATTTGTTTATAAACATAATAAATTTACAATTTAATAAAAAGTAGAAGGTAAGTAAATATTAAAAAAGAATTAAAAATTAATAACATGAAATCATTATTTGATTAAAAATGAAACAATATTTATATTCTCTAAAGACGGCGGAGATGGTTTGTAGTGGTGGTGGTGGTATTGGCGCTAGTGGCTAGTAATGATGGTGGTAATAATTGTGATGGTGGAGGTTATTAGTGTTGTAGTGACCAACGTGATGGTGGAGGTAATTAGTGTTGTAGTAACCGACGTGATGGTGGAGGTAATTAGTGTTGTAGTGACTGACGTGATGGTGGTTGTTGATAATGGTGGTGGTGGTGGAAGAATGTTTGACGGTTGATGATGTGTTGGTGGAAGTTGACGATGGTGGAGATGGTTGGTAATAAGGATTAACCACCATGGTGGTAGTGGTGGTGGAGGTGGCAGCGATGGTGGTGGCAATGAGTGTAATTATAATGATGGAGGTCGTAGGTGTGGTAATGACTTATAGTAGTGGTCGGCAATGGTGGTGGTTACTAGTCGTGGTTGTGATGGCCGGTGGTTCATGACTATAATTGTGGTGGTGGTTGTAATGACAAAGATGGTTAGTGTTGTGATTGGTGATTGTGGATAGAGTGATGGTGAAAATTATTCAAACAAAAATATCTCTTCATGATATTAATACTTTGTTCAAGATCTTAATGATTAAGACCTATTCAAACCAAATAAGTGCTTAAATCTTAATATAAACAAATGCACTTAATGGCCTATGGTTTGAGCCATTTAGATGCACTTAATGGCCTATGGTTTGAGTCATTCAGATTCAGACCTCCATTAAGTGCAAACAAATGAGACTTATATCTTTCAAAAGCTACACTGTTTTTTTTTTCTTTCAAAAGCTACACTGTTTAAATCTGCTAGGAGCAAGAACTCCATTTGCTTGAGCTCATCTTCCCATATCAGCAAATTTGCTTCATGTCTGTGACCTTGGTTTGCCAAGAAAATCTGTACACTAATTTACTTCTCTCTTGATGTGGATAATAATTACTTTGTTGACTTTCGGTAGATATTTGCAATCTTCAATAATAGCTTTCAGAGGATTACTCTGTATGTGGTCTTCATTGGGAAATTTGTTTCCACTTCTTACTTTTTATATCCCATCGCCTTTGCTAAGTGTAGCCCTTGTTTGATGCTCCATAGTCCTATGGTGAGGTTTGAGATAGGACACGTCTTACTTCTGAATATCCCAATATTCACTTTCCTCGATTATGTATAAATAGTCTTCCAAAAGCAGCATCTCCACTTTGGTGGATCTTCACACTTCCGTCAATATTCAATTTAGTCTTTCCTAAACAAGGAGGAGACCAAGCGATCAGTTTAACTTCTTTAGATATACAAGTGTGTCGAGGAAGTACTTTAACAATTTTCCCACTGTAATCTCTAATATGTTTGCATAGATCTTTAGGTAGACATTTCTTTTCAATCAAATTTCTTTTTATTTCTTTTCATATATGCCACATAATGAATATAAGTGTAACACTTCAGGTGATACTAAATTTTCCATAACTTATTCCAATCCAAGTTACCTTACTTGCAAAGATAACATGGTCAGAAATGAAGAGAGATGAAATGGTGTTTATGTTAGATAGGTTAAGGAAATAATCTAGAGAAGAGATATTCCATTCTCCATCTAACAACACATCAGAGACTTTTAACTTTAACAGATATATCAAGTTGGTTGGCATCAACATTAACTTGGACGAGATCCCTCGTTGAAATAAAATGACTAATCCATATATATTACCACTTGTATGCTTTCACCTGCCATATAGGTGCATATGTCCTAATAACTGGACTTATTTACACATGTTACAAATATCCATGACCACATCACCAATCAAGCCAAAAATTGACCAAATTTCTATGACCTGAATTCCATTTGACGCCCTCAAGCAACACATCCTTGGCTTTGATAGTACCAGAAATAGGATACAATTTGCTTAGGTAACCAGTTGGATATAGATTGATCTTGAACGTACCTACTCCTGATCCACATTAGTTACCAGATCATTTGAGTTCATTGCCACTTCGAATCGAAATTTCACAAGCATTGCAAAATTGGTTTCTCTACACCTAATACCAAAACCACCTTTCCTTTTGTCCTTACAAGGAGAGTTCCAATGCCTAGGTGTACTTTCTTTTTTCTGCGTTGTTTCACCTAATAGTAAGAGCATTACTTCTAGAGATTTTTGGAGAGACATATAAGGTGTGTTCGGTATGAAGGATTTTCAATTTTTTCATGTTCGGTTGGTCAAAAATTTTTAAATCATTTTCTCTTAGGAAAACAAGTTCCTTGAAAATGAGGAAAATGCTAGTGAAAGTAGAGAAAACAACTTTCTCAAAAAAAAAAAAAAAGAAAAAATTCTTTCTCAAAGAAAGTAGAGACAACAAGTTTCACAAGTGGCATTCTGCATCGATTGTGTCCTCCCCACCTTCCAATACCCCTCATCTTTACCCACACTCTCGTAGCCTCCACCGCCACCACACACCCACACACCCCAACCCCACCTACCACAGTATTTGTCTAGATCTTATATAAATGTTTTCAAGATTATGTTTTTTGCTTACCGACCGAACACAAGAAAATAAGTAAGAATTCCTCTTATTTCCCTAAAAACATTTTCCAAGAAAACATCTTTCATTGAAAACATTTTCTTACATATCGAACACATCCATAATTTAGATTTAGAGAAATTAATGGAATGAGCAGACTAAACACAAAATTCATGAACTGTCTCTTTGATTATATCACATGCTTTCTCAGAGGCCCCAGAAGAAACATAAGGTCATCAATGAAGAATAAGTGGGTAATGTTTTGAGAATATTACTAATCCAATGCAGCAAGTAAAAGAAAACTGCATTAATACTTTTTATCTTTGGTGTAAAGAAGAGGGTATAGATGAGGTAGAACAGCTAGTGGACTTCTTAGGCTCTTGTAATTATGATTACTTGCACTGTAATTTTTTTGATGGTTGACAGCATACCCACATTGCTGAGGAATATAACTTTACCTTGCTCAAAAAAAAAAGTGGGTAATGTTAGGTCCACCCTTAGAAATATTAATACCTGTGAGAAATATAGGAAAAGAATATTATTGAATTGTATGTAAATTGTTACATTGAGACCCTACTTATAGACACTACATTAGAATCCTTTTCCAACTAGGATTCCTATTATTATTCCTATTCCTATTCCTATTCTAAGTAGGAAATACTTATTTATATTCTAACACTCCCCCTCAAGCTGGTGCATATAAATCATATGTACCTAGCTTGTTACAGATGTAATTAATACGAGGACATGTGAGAGACTTGGTGAACATATCTGCAAGCTGATCATTTGACTTCACAAACTTCGTAACAATATCTCCTGAGAGTATCTTTTCTCTGACAAAGTGACAGTCAATCTCAATGTGCTTAGTCCTTTCATGAAACACTGGATTTGATGCGATATGAAGAGCCGCTTGGTTATCACACACAAGTTCCATCTGATCAATTTTGCCAAATTTTAGTTCTCCCAGCAACTGTTTGATCCAAACTAGTTCACAAGTTGCTGTCGCCATTGCTCGATATTCTGATTCTGCACTAGATCGAGCAACCACATTCTGTTTCTTACTCTTCCACGACACCAAATTACCTCCTACTAAAACACAATATCCGGATGTCGAACGTCTGTCAGAAGGTGATCCTGCCCAATCAGCGTCTGTATATCCAATGATATTCTCATGGCCTTGATCCTCAAAGAGTAGTCGCTTTCTGAGTGACTTTATATATCGCGAATACGAACAATCGCTTCCCAATGACTATCACGGGAAGTCATAAAGCGACTTACAACACTCGCGGGAAAAGATATGTCGTCTAGTCACCGTGAGATAATTCAACTTTCCAACAAGCCGCCTATACCTTTCGGGATTACTAAGCGGCTCCGCATCTGGAAGGAGTTTAACATTCGGATCCATGTGAGTGTCGATAGTCTACATCCCATCATTCCCGTCTCCTCGAGAATGTCTAAGGCATACTGCGTTGAGAAATAACAATACCGATCTAGACCGAGCAACCTCGATACCTAGAAAATACTTCAATCGCCAAGGTCTTTAGTCCGGAAGTGCTTAAAGAGATGTTGCTTCAAATCGGTGATGCCATTGATCATTACCGGTGATAACAATATCATCAACGTAAACAACCAAATAGATACATCGACTTGGCGCAGAATGCCGATAAAACACAGAGTGATCGGCCCACTACGAGTCATGCCAAACTCTGAATAAGCGTCTTTGAACTTCCCAAACCAAGCTCGGCGAGATTGTTTGGACCGTAGAGTGACTCTACGCAATCGACATACAAGGCTACTAGACTTCTCGAGCAACAAAACCGGTGGTTGCTCCATATAGACTTCTTCCGCAAGATCACCATGCGGAAAAGCATTCTTAATGTCAGTGATGAAGAGGCCAATGACGGCGACCATAGATAGAAAAAGACGAGCGAAGCTATTTTAGCCACGGGAGCGAAAGTGTCACTATAATCTAGCCCAAATATCTCGAGTATACCTTTGGCAACAAGGCGAGCCTTAAGTCGATCAACTCGACTGTCGGACCAATTTGGACCGCATAAACCCAACGACAACCAACGAGATTTACTGCGGGAAGGAGACAAGGTCCCAAGTACCACTCTTATGTAAGCGGACATCTCATCAACCATAGCCCGCCTCCATCCGAATGAGAAAGTGCTTCACCGTAGTCTTAGGAATGGAAATAGAGGACAAAGGCGACACAAAGGCATAATGGGGTGATGATAGGCGATGATAACTTAAGAAGGTATAATGTGGGTTAGTATTTCGAGTGGATCGTATACCTTTTTGAAGTCTGGCGGTTGGCTAGAAGGAGGCAAGTCCGCATGAGAGGCAGGTCCGGCACATGACATGAATCATCCGAATCGGGTTGGGCGTGGGCGGCGATGATAAGTTAGTAATGGTGGCACTCTGATTGGAGATGTAGAAGTAACCATAGATTCCTCAAAGGTTGGCACAGGTAAGACCTGAGGTATGGGTAAGACCATAGATACATCAGGATGATCAGAGGATGTATAGTAAGGCTGAGACTCAAAAAATGTAACATCAGCAGACATAAGATATCGATGAAGATCATGTGAATAACAACGATACCTTTTTGGACTCGAGAGTAACCAAGAAAGACACGTTTGAGGCACGAGGAGCTAATTTATCTTTTCCGGGGCTAAGTTATGAACAAAGCATGTGCTCCCAAAGACACGAGGGGATAGGATAAAGATGTGAGAAAGCAGATGGAATGTGGAACCTGATTCGAATAGAAGAAGAGGCATTCTATTTATCAAATAACAAGGCGTCGAATCGCGTCTCCCAAAAACGCCTTGGAACATTGGATTCAAAGAGAAAATGCGAGCGGTCTCGATAAGATGCCGATTTTTCTTTCGGCTACACCATTTTGTTGAGGGTGTATGGACAAGTAGTCAGTGAATAATGCCTTTATGAGTCATAAACTCACGAAATTGGGAGGATAAGTATTCTAATGCATTATCACTACGAAAATGCGAATAGAAACACCAAATTGATTTTGTATTTCAGCAAAGAAACTTTTGAAAATAGAAAATAACTCAGAACGATCTTTCATTAAGAAAACCCAAGTACATCTTGAATAATCATCAATGAAACTAACAAAATAACGAAATCCTAAGGTGGAACTGACTCTACTAGGACCCCGAATATCGAATGAACTAATGAAAAATAGACTCGAGCGACCCTCGATCTACGAGAAAATGTAGCACGAGTGTGTTTCCCAAGTTGACACGACTCACAATCTAATGTGGATAAACTAGACAAACTAGGCACCATCTTTTGCAGTTTAGATAGACTCGGATGTCCCAAACGTTTGTGAATTATATCTGGAGAATCTGTAACGGAGCATGCTGTTAAGGAATTTGAAGAGGTAAGATAGTAAAGGCCTTGTGATTCATGTCCTGTTCCAATCATCCATCTGCATCTGCGTCCTGCATGAGAAAAAATCATCGAAAAGGTTATGCTACAATGTAGGGCTTTCGTTAAGCGACTAGAGATGCTAGATTAAAGGGAGAACCGGGGACATAAGAAGCGAGTCTAGGGTGACAGAAGATAGGGGTTTGGCTTTTCCAACCGCTTTTGGTTTTGTTTGGATCCCGTTGGCTAAGGTAATACATGGAAGAGATTGTGAATAAACAATATCGGATAAAAGTGATTTATTACGGAGATATGATCGAAGCCCGAGTCCATGACCCATGTTCCAAGAGTACTAGATTGCGACACCTGAGCAAAAGAATTACATGACGGGCCAGCGTCGGGTTGTGCAATGAAACTACTTGTGGAAACGTTTGCTTATTTGCACGATACTGAAGGAACTCATCATATTCTGTCTGAGCAATATGAGCATTATTGGATGGTTGATTAGGTTGAGCACCATATGCTACTGGTGGAGATGTCTGTTTACTTGCGCGATTTCGAAGGAACTCATTATATTCCTTTAGAACAATAGGATCATAACTGGGTGGTGGACCATGCAAAATATAACATATGTCACGAGTGTGTCCAGGCTTATGACAATGACTACACTTGGATCGAGGTTTCCCAAAACGCCCTCCCCCTCGTCGATTCTCCATGAGGCGATATATGCGCTTTTCAAAGGTTTGAGATGCGAGAATAGAAGAGTCAACGATGGGTGATGAAACTACTTTATGGTAGGAGGTGCCGCATGAGCGAAGGAGGCGAGAGAATAATTCATCGATTGTAAGGCAGTAGGGCTAGCTAAAATCGATCACATACGAGAATCATGATTAGGAGGAAGTCCGGCAGAGTAAGAACTAGAAACAATGTTTATGCGTGTTCTTGTTGTTGTTCCACATTCGTAATGCTTGGCATCAACGTGTCGAATTCCTCCATGACTGCCTGTACCTGTCCCAAGTAAGTAGACATATCGGATTCTTGTTTCTTTAAGTTGGTCAATCGAGATATCACATCATAGAATCGAGATATGTCATTAGTGTATAAAGCACGAGCCTTTTCCCAAACTGCATAACACGTGCGGAATGGCGAAACAAGGGCATCAATTTGGAATCAATAGAACGCCATAGGAGACTACATAATTGAGCATCTACTTTCTCCCATTGTGCTTTGGCTTTTGCATCTTCCTCACTAGTCTTTGTCTTTACATCTACCACATAAGTCTTGTTCGTTAAGTGATCTTGCACACCTTGACCCTTGCACAGCTCAACAGGAAGCCCAAGATAAATAGTTTGAACTTCCCAATAATAGTTAAAGTGATTATAGGGCTAGAACTTCCAATCCCTATATTTTAGAACCAAAACATCACACCCAAAGACATTATGCTAAATTTGTCTTGGAAACAACAAAAATAAAAAAACTTGATTATTGAGATCTGATTGTCGGAAACAGCCTGGAAATAGCCTGGAAATAGACAGAAACAGCCTGGAAATAGCCGTAAAGTGGAAACTGCCTGGAAATAGCCGGAACCCTAATTTCGGCGATCGAATCTGGTCAAAAACAGTATGGACCTGGTCGGACTGGCTGGACGACCCTAACTGTCAAAAAATTTCTCAAAAAATCTGACCGGAAAATCCCTCACGCGCCGGCGCGTGAGACAGATCTCGCCGGAAACTGCCACCTCCGATAGGCGCGTGAGAGCGTGTGGGGTGGTATTTTCCGGTGGTTCTGGCTGGGGTTTGGTCGCGGGAGCCTTCCGAGCCTCGTGGTGGTGTTAATTTTCGCACAACACCCACAGAAATAAAAAAGAATAACAAAATCAGATCCAACAGTCACCGGAAATTGACATAGACGTCCGGTGACTTGTTTGTTCTCACCAATGCTTTGATACCATGTGAGAAATATAGGAAAAGAATATTATTGAATTGTATGTAAATTGTTACATTGAGACCCTACTTATAGACACTACATTAGAATCCTTTTCCAACTAGGATTCCTATTATTATTCCTATTCCTATTCCTATTCTAAGTAGGAAATACTTATTTATATTCTAACACCAATCCAATCCTTATCTATATTTCTTGCAATTATCATATTCAACAATCTTTCCATGCATAACACAAATAGATAAGGCGATAGAGGGTCACCCTGCCTAAGTCCTCCACCAATAACTGTTTGTGGATATGAATTTATTGCAACTTGTTCTTGGTTCTTTTTTAGTCTTGTCGTAGAGTCTTGACTCCCAGGTTCTTATTGCTCAATATTGTAACATTTTTTTTCCAGATGAATACATCAATAACCCCTTAAACTTGCCAACAAATTTTATTTAGATACTTGAACATATGACAAACTGGTCCTACTACACTTCTGGCTCAAACTTTTGATATATTTTTTTTTTTTGCATGTGTTCTTAAACGTACATTAAGTAGTCACATAAAATATGTCACTTCCTTTAATTATACACTTCAACATCAATTGAAACAGGCATTAGGTGTTACGACTCATTGAGGCTAATGTGTAATAGCTAAAGGAGGTGACATATTTTGAGTGGTTAACTTATTTACATAATGAGCACTTGTAAACACAAGCATAAACTTTTCCAATATTTTAGTTGGAATTGTTTGGAGCAAGTGATATGAAGTAAGAGTTTGGATAGATGTAAAGGAAAATGATATGTGAAGGAGGTCATTCCCCTTTGATAGGAAATGTTTCATTAGAAAAGATTTTCCAATGACCAAACGCCAGAAAATGAATGAAGGGTGGGCCTTTAAAGTGCACCATAAACAAGAGATGAATGTTTGCAAAAATGCAAATGCGAAGATGGATGTGCAGTCATTAGACAAGATGGAAAATGACCACATTCAACAGAACGTGCAAGTAGCACAAACAGAGTATAAAATGAGAGAAGATAACTTGATATGGTTTGGTCATGGCCTACATCAACCTCTAGATGCACCTATTCATAGGTATATTGCCATGATGAGTAAAGGTTAATGGAAGAGAAGGTAGATCTAAAATCACGTAGAAGTTGTCTTGCAAGACCTCAATCTCTTGAAATCCATGCGGATCTAGCAAATAAATGGCACAATGGAAGACAAAGATTTGTATATGTGATATCAATTAGCTGAGACTTTTAACCATGTCAGCCCCTTCCCCCAAATTAGTTGAGATAAAGTTTTGGTCATGTTAGAAGCTTACTTTAGGTGAAGAAAAAGATTTAGATGAGATTATATTTTGGTCATGTCTGTACATTTACTTTAGTTCCAATATTTGCTAGGAGTTTTAGTCTTGTTAGAGATTTATACTCTAGTAGAAATTGTAGACAACCTCTAGTGCTAATGATTAAATTTTCATAATATTGGACTGAGATGGACATAAATTGAACAATATGGATGGTGATGATTCATATAGCCTAGTTGCTTGGGATTGACGCCTAATTGTTGCTGCTGCAAACACTAGAAAATGACTTCTTTTGCAGAATGATTTCCGTCGTACTAAATACTGATCTTTTAGGTCAAAGGGGAAATAGATATGTTTGAAAGTGTTTCATCTCCTTCGTGATTTATCTCTGCTAAAGCAAATGTCGTCTTTTCAGTTTCAGGATTCTGACGGCTAAGAGGATTTCTCCTTAGTTGGTCAAAGATGGCATCAGTGTCAAATGATGGGTTATCCAATAAGAGCGTGAAGAAGCGGCTGTTGGAAAATGGTTGCCACTCCTCATATTTGGGCATTATGCCAAAATATAAAACTCGAAAAGTCTCAGCAGTGCGAGATTTTCCTCCAGGGTGTGGTAGAACTTCTCCGAAAGTTGATTTGAATCATGAGCAAAATGCTGTAGTGTCCACCAAAATTGAAGACATGGCTAACGTTATATTGGTCCATGGTGTTAAAGAGACTAACATTGAGATCAAATCACAGTCTGTTGAGGTTGTGAACTGTCTAATTAACTTGAAAGATCAAGAAAAAGTGGATAGGTTAGCAGGGGAAGTGGTAGCGACAAACATGAGTGCAATAGCAAATGGGGTGGGAGAAAAAACAAGTGATGAAATATCGACAGGAGTTGAGTTGCCGAAAGATCTCAAAACTAGTGAAATGGAGCTTTCCAAGGGAACGGAAGAGATTCAGTATGATACTTCAGTGAAGGAAGTTGATGAGCAGGGTGTACCTTTGGTTGAAAATGTTGGTGGTGGGCACAAGACACCTGTTGGTGAAGTCAAAATGTTCTCTCCACCACAGCTAATCAGTGTTATGGAACATACCTCCTCGCCAAAGAATAAGTACCGCAAAAGAAGAGTATCTGCTGTTCGAAACTTCCCTCCATTTTGTGGAACAAATGCTCCTAAGCCAACTGAGCAGAAATGTTTTGGTGCTACTGAAGAAAGCAAGGATGTGGCTGGGTTCAGAAAGGCAGCTACAAATAATGAAGTAATTGAGACATTGAGAGATGTTACAGACACTGGGGCATTGCCAGAGAAGTTGATTGGAAGTGAGGATGCTGATTCTCTGAAAGAGAGGGACGTTTCTAGTCCAAAAGATAGGCAGTTGGAACAAATCACAATGGTCCGGACTGAAGAACAGGAAGGCGTCCAATGTGATTATGATGGAAGAAGTCAGGTGGAAAGAACTGTGGTTATGCCTGAGATAATGACAAAAAAAGAGAGTGATGCAGGAGTTGTAGGGATGGAAACACTGGTTTATTCAGAGAACGAAAGGGAAAAGTTAATTACTGCAAGTAGTGCTCTTGGTTCTGGAAATGAAAAGCCGATTACAAAAGGTGCTAAGCCATATTGTGCACGGAAACAAGGGAAGCAAAAGAGTTTGGACGACCCTGTGAGTGGAAATGAAATTGTTGTCTCACAGGTCGAAAGTCATTTGACAAAGACTGCAGTCAATGCTCTTGGTTCTGGGCATGAAATAGTTAAGCCAATTGTGCAAGGTCTGATGGCCAAGCCATACTGTCCATGGATGCAGGGAGAGCGAACTAGTTTGGATTGTGGAAACCAAGTTGAGAAGGATGATTTGTCTGGGGGCAAGAAGGCCAAAGCTGTTACCAGAACAAGTAATCCTAGAGGTAAGAAAAAATCAGCTACTGTTGGTGAAGCTACTGATGGACTTTCAAGTGCATTAGTTGTGTTCAATGACGAAGGATCTGGTTTGTGGGCTACCAGCAATGATGGAGCTTGCAGTTTGAATAGAGAAGCTGTACATGAAGATTCTCCTGTTCGACAAGGACAATGTGATTTTGATGTGACCCTACCACCTTTTGGTCCAAACAGTTCCAGTCATGGTGATGCCCGTACTAAAGTTAGAGAGACTCTTCGTCTGTTTCAGGGTATCTGTAGAAAGCTTTTGCAAGGTGAAGAATCAAAGTCAAAACCTGAAGAAGCAAAATTGAAGCAGGGGCCAAACAGAATTGATCTTCATGCAGCAAAAATCATCAAAGAAAAAGGAAAAGAAGTTAACACGGGTCAGCACATACTGGGAGAAGTTCCCGGAGTTGAAGTAGGGGATGAATTCCAATACAGGGTGGAACTTGCTATTGTGGGGGTTCATCGCCTGTATCAAGCTGGTATAGATTACATGAAGCAAGGAGGTATGCTGATCGCGATTAGTATTGTTTCTTCAGGGGTCTATGATGACGGTCTGGAAGATGCTGATGTGTTGATTTATTCTGGGCAAGGTGGAAATGTGGTGGGTAAGTCCAAAACCCCTGAGGATCAGAAACTGGAAAGAGGTAATTTAGCTTTGAAGAATAGTATATCAGTAAAGAATCCTGTTCGGGTGATTCGTGGCTCTAAGGAGACCAAGACCTCCGACTCTCTGGATGGTAAAGGTAAGTTAGTGACAACATATGTTTATGATGGGTTGTACACTGTTGAGAATTATTGGACAGAACAAGGGACAAAGGGTAAGATGGTTTTTATGTTTAAGTTGGTGAGAGTTCCTGGGCAACCAGAGCTTGCTTGGAAAGAAGTAAAGTCATCGAAAAAGTCCAAAGTGCGCCATGGTGTTTGTGTCCACGACATTACAGATGGAAAGGAGACATTCGCGATAAGTGCTGTGAATACAATTGATGGTGATAAACCTCCACCATTCAATTACATCAAGAAGATTATATATCCTGACTGGTTCCAGCCTTCTCCTTTTAAAGGTTGTGATTGTGTTGGGAGATGTTCTGATTCCAAGAAGTGCTCATGTGCAGTTAAAAATGGAGGCGAGATCCCATACAACCGTAATGGGGCTATTGTTGAAGTGAAGCCTCTGGTATATGAATGTGGTCCTCATTGTAAATGTCCCCCTTCATGCTACAATAGAGTCAGCCAACATGGTATTAAAGTTCCACTTGAGATCTTTAAGACAAATTCAAGGGGCTGGGGTGTCAGAGCTCTAACATCTATTCCTTCAGGAACCTTTATATGTGAGTATGTAGGAGAACTTCTTGAAGACAAGGAAGCTGAACAAAGAATTGGCAGTGATGAGTACCTTTTTGATATTGGGCAGAACTATAGTGATTGTTCTGTGAACTCTTCCAGGCAAGCAGAATTAAGTGAGGTAGTAGAAGAGGGTTATACAATTGATGCAGCTCAGTATGGAAATATCGGGCGATTTATCAATCATAGTTGCTCACCTAATTTGTATGCACAAAGCGTTCTTTATGATCATGAAGATAAGAAAATGCCTCATATCATGCTTTTTGCAGCAGATAACATTCCTCCTCTGGCGGAGCTCAGTTATCATTACAATTATTCCGTGGATCAGGTACATGACTCCAAGGGCAATATCAAGGTGAAGAAATGCTTTTGTGGATCTTCAGAGTGTAGTGGTAGGATGTACTAGGGGTTTGTAAAGCTTTCTTTCAAGTTGAGGTGGAAAATTGCTCATTTGGTGTAAGAATTTTCACTGCAATTTATTCGTCCTCCTTACTTTTATGTCTGCATTTGATCGGAATAATATGTACTGTATGTCTTCCCTTCTCATACATGAATCTGGATGCATTAGTGTTTGTATCTATCTCTTCTTTGCCTATTGCAAAGAAAGTCGGCTACATTGTGGGTAATGTGCATACTGATTTTGCAGGGAAAGAGAAGTTTGTTCAGGGAGGCTCATAAGCTTCCTTAATCAAGACTATGGTTTTGCATTTCTATTAGGTTACTTGTTGCCTGTGTTGACATACAATTTGTGTTGCTAAATGTGTCGTCTTATTGAAAGACGGTATACTCAAGCAAATATCAAAGGCAAGCACCATACTTATTGAATCTATCCGTGCTCTCCATTTTGTTGTTGTTACCGCTTTCATTTCCGTTTTCAATTTTTCAAAATGCTTTGAAATGCTTTATTCAAATGGAGGGTCTACTGGAAACAACCTCTCTATCTCGTAATGAGGTAGGGGTAAGGTCTGCGTACACTCTACCCTCTCCAAACTTCACTTGCGATTACACTAGGTATGTTGTTGGCTTGTTGCTGTTGTTAACAATTACTAGAGAGCCATGACAACTCAACAAACAGCAGTGAAGAAGTTTATTATAGCTATATATTGTTGAACCAAGTACAGGAAGTGATATCTAATACGCAACTAATCTAAAATTTATTCTGTAAACTGATAGCTGATGCATCACCAAGTAGCAGTGTAGCACTAATAATTCATTAGAAGGTAGATAAGATATATATGTTTATTATATTTTTGTCTAAGAGAGCTGAATGTCTGTCTCAATAGTGATCCCAGCTTTCCATTCAGCAGGGATTACAGCCTTATCAGACTCCACCCATTTGGTTTCAGCACCAGCACTTGTGAGGAACCTCACCTTAAGTTCACCACTTGGTGGGTTCGACAGGTCGAATACAGCTCCATAAGCTCTCCTCATTGATATCCATTCTTTTGTTTCCTCCTGCATCAATATATAGTGGTAAATCATGTTTGCCAAGATAGGCTTCCAGCATCACAAAATTTTTGAAGTGGGCAGAGGTGACGTTAGGATTTTTAATTTATGATTTTTTAATATCACTTTCAATATTCTATAAGTAGGAGATGTGGTTTCTTTTCTCTTACTTACAAAAGTTAATTTTATGACTTTATTGCAATAGACCCTTACTAGTTGATGATCATTCGTGAAATTAAACTCGACTACACTAGTTAAGTCGAAATCTTGTATTTGTGTTAAAATATTAATTGAATACGCACAAATTACTAATTTAGAGCCCAGTAATAACATTAAAAAACAGACTAGAGTCTAGAATTCGCTTCAAGTTCTGACTCCGCCTCTAATTGGAACATTGGGTGGAGCTAAGGGCCACAAGTGGTTCATTTGAAAACCACCTTTGCCAAATAATTACTCTCTCTCTCTCTCTATATATATATATGAGGACAAAATTATTGTTTGTGTATATAGTAGATGTGAATTCATTTGACGATCTATTTACTTTCATGAAAATTCTAATTCCAAATGGAGCCCCAGAATGCTGTTTGTTAGTATGGTAAAATGAGACGAACCTCGTAGACTTCAACAGAAAGTATGTCAGTAGCACCACCTTGGTTCATAACAAGAATAGCAAGGTAGTTAGGGTGCTTGCTATGTTCTTGGACTTTAACCATGAGTTTTCCTCCACCATATTTGCAAGAAACTCTACGATATTCTACTTCAACCACTCCTTTGGCAAACAGATGCTGAGCCATATTAGGCTGCTTTGCCATTTTAGCATAGGCACGGGAGCTTAGAATAAAGTCTGTGCCATGCCCTTCTCCATTATCAGTCACAACTACTTTTGTGCCCTCATCACTGCACAATTCCTTGTCCTTGCACCTTACCTGTAAATTTTACTTTTGTTAATTAGTATTTTGACTACTTTTAACTAATATTCATCAAAGGCATGATGAGTTTTAAAAAGATGCTATTAACATGGTGTGATATCATCCATTTTGGGTCAAGTCTGCACGGTTTTCCTCAAAAGGTCTCACACCATTAAAAGATCCTACAGTTATATGTAGTTTTTCAATCTTTTCGGCTATCAATATGAGACTTTGTTCGCACACCCTACAAATATATATTTAGTGTAAACAAATTAATTACACTACTATAATATATAAGTTAAACTCAAGTGCATTTTACTAGACATATGACTTTTTCTTTGGGTGCAAATTGTGTAGGAAACAAGGATCTAGAATACCTGGTAGCAAGCTCCACAGGCAGCTCCATTTTTGTAAAGGCGCTTGGAGGCTGTGCAAACATCGCCACTATTCACATCTTTGCCATAGTCTCCGTAGCCACATGCTCCACCTGATTTAAATTATGAGCAGTTAAATGTCAAAATTAGATATTACATGTGTCATATATTCTTATTAGTTTAATATTTGATATGTGAACCATCAGAACACACTATATTAACTCAATTTTTTAAGGAGAATGTCCATTAGGGTAGCTTGCTATCCAGCCTTTGCGCGTTGCTTTGGCATTGCACTAGTACAGCCCAGGCTTGGCACACCCGTTGTATACAAAAAAAGTATATATTCATGAATTTAGCTACACTATTTCATTTTACGTTACACGAGTCGTTTCGAAAGTAGTCATGATATTAATCAAGTTGATAACATTTAGAAATAAAGTTTTGGCTTGGAGGAGTGACAAGTCACATGAAAACTTAATTTATGTAATTTGAGATCAACGTAATCTAATTCTTTTAGTTAAAAGCAGGGAACTTTATATCTAACAAAATTAGGAGATCATGACCCATAAATTTAAATGACTTTTTAATAAGGAATTTCGAGTTCGAGTCCTGAGTATGAAGAAAATCTTATTGGAAGCGTCACTTCCAAATGGGCTTTGTAGTGCGTAATCCAACTTTAGCCGGGCTCTAATGTAGGCTCTGGACACGGGGCGAAAATTAAAAAAAAAAACACATAAATTTAAATAAAATTTGACATTTTGGAAGGTGTGAAAAAGAGCATACTTGGTGTCCCCATACCATCTGGGGTGCTGTAATAGGAAACTCTTGAAACATAATTATTGCTGTAGCATAGTGAAGGCAAGAGCAAAACAATGAAGAGAAAAGTGTTTTTGAGAAAAGCCATTTTTTTTGTCTTATAGAATTATATATATATATTACAATGAGAAAAGTAGTGAATGTGATATTGTACGAAGAATTTCTATGAATTTATAGGTGTGCGCTAAATAGTAATATCGACGTTTTCTGCCACATTTCTACTTCCACTATGGAAAGTGGAAACCAGATGTAAATGAAAGAAAAGTTAGTAACAAAATTAACTTGATGACACACAATTACACTAATCATTCATTGAACATCCTAATTAAACCTGGAAAGAACCAAAAAAAAAAAATTATCTTTGTTCCTTCCAGATTTTTCATCAAGAGATATAAGAAAAGTCGTTGTCCGACATTCCTAACGATCAAATAAAAGGAGGTTCAAATCATCTTACATTCGATAACATGCTATTAATAGCTCTCAAATTATGGAAAAAATCTAGAGAGAAGAATCTAAGAAATAACACAATTGTACTCATGAATATTCAACAATAAAACCTCGATAATAATAGGTTAATATACGATAATAATTATAATTAAACATGTTGTAATCTAGAAAACCATAAAAAGAAATTAACTTACTTCCGCATGCACCTCTAAACATCGAATGAATTATCGATTGTCTGAGTTGCATTGGGAACACTCTTAAGATATATACTACTCAGTACTCACATATGCGGATCATAAGTTAAAGTTTATGTATTCCTACGATAATATTAGGTTAATATACGATAATAATTAAATTTATAATTAAATATTCATATAAAATTAATGAATTTTTTAATATATACGTCACTATCGAGTTCATGAGAGTATTTTCTTCTGGATATTCATCAAGCATTTTGCTTCGATTTGATCAGTTTTAATTGTGTTCTATCTTATATACAAACAAGAAGCTTAACCAAGAGTATACGATTATCCTTTTACATTCACGAAAAATATAAAAATAAAAGAATGTTTCATCTCATTGGTTGTTACATATATACTAATCCCATTAATTGGTATTATTCAATATTTCTGTTATTAGTTATGTATTATTTTGACATTCTAAATGATATACAAAAAGAGAAGAGAATCGTGGTATCACCTTACATGAGGTTTATTCATGTGGTTGCTCACTAATTTATTTACAGAGATAAGTACCATTTTTGTACTTCATATAACACAACCGGATCCGTGGCGCAATGGTAGCGCGTTTGACTCCAGAAGGTTGCATGTTCGATTCACGTTGGGTTCAATCTCCCGAATTAATATTCGGTCACCTTTTTTTTGCAGTTTTATGTGCCTACTTAACATAGCTACAATTTGTACTAATTATCATTTGAAAATAACCTTTAACCGTAGTTACATATCTCCTTTTTTCCTTTCTCCACCTCTTTGTGAAATCTTTCTTACCTCTCTTCTCCTTGTCTAATCTCTCTTGCTTTACTTATACAATCACAAATTACACAAATACAAATGTTAACAGTCATTTATACAGATACAAATGATAACAATCATCGATTATACAAATACAAATTTCAACTCTTGCTTCTTTCTGTCCCGTCTTTCTCGCTTATACAAATACAAATTATATAAATACTACTCCCTCTATCCCATTTTATGTGAGGTAGTTTGACTCGGCACGGAGTTTAAGAAAGAAATGAAACTTTTAAAACTTGTGCTCCAAAATGAATGATAGAAATTTGTGTGGCAGTAAATCATTTCATTAAAGTAAAATAGACATTTTATAGTTAAATTGTTACTTAATATAGAAATGTGTCATTCTTTTTTGGACTAACAAAAAAGGAAAGTAAGTCACATAAATTGGGACTGAGGGAGTAATGTTAGTAGTCGCTTATACAAACACAAATGATAACAAACAATTATACAAATTATATGTGTCAATTATATAGATCTCTTTAGTGATACAAATACAAATACACGTGTATTTGTTGATACAAACATTGATACAAATGATGACAATAAATTAAACATATACAAATACAAATTGATATGATTGTATACAATTTATTCATTGATACAAATTGTATTTCTCTAATGCAATTGTATTTATTGACACATATACATACTATATATATATATATATATATATATAGGTAGATTGATAGATAGATAGATACATCTATTGATACATATGTATACTAGTAACACATATACAATTATATGACAGATATACAAATACAATTTGCATCTGTCCACTCTCTCGCTCGTCTCTCTCCTCCCTCTCCCATTCTCGCTCACCTCTCTCTTCCCTCTTACATGTAGCTACGAATCGTAATTAGCAAACTATAGCTATGAAGCTTAATTAAGTTTATTTGTGAAATTTTCTCTAATTTTTTTAAATAAAAAATAGTTTTTAAAAAGTCAAACTTAAGTATGGATGACAATGGGGCGGGCCGGGTGCGGAGCCATTTTAAGGTTGTGCGGGGTAGATTGAAGTGAGTTTTTTAAAAACTAATGCAAGGCGAGGCGGATTGTTGGTCTATGCGATTTTATGCGGGTTCAACTTAGTTTTAACTTTTTACATGTTATAAGAGTGATAAAGCATTATTTTGTCAAGATAATTTCTTTAAAGTCATTTAAATATTTTAGTAAATGAAAATGGTTAAATCAAAACTAATACGATTTCTTACATGCTTCCCAATTAACCTATAAAAAATAAAATTTTAAGTTATCTATAAATTAATACAACTTAATGAGAAAATGATTTTAATTTTATAAATTTTATTTTTAGTATCAAACTTAATTTAAAAAGAGAAATAATCAAAAAATTATGTGGGGCGGGGTGGGCGGGTTGAAAATGGAAAATTTTTTTATGCGAAGCGGGTTAAAATTTTTACGGTTAAGCTCAATCTACTCCGGCCCTTTGCCATCCCTAAACTAAAATAACTTTTAAGTTTAAAAAATGAAAAGTAGGAGAGTACCTATTTTAAACTTTCTTTTTTAAGTCGTTTTAATTAAATTTATTTTAAGTTATTTTTAACTTTCTTTTTTAAGTCATTTTAATTAAACTTATTTTAAATTATTTTTAACTTTGTCAAATGTTCACAAAAGCTAAAAGTAACTCAAAAATTCAAAAATTATATTATTGGTTTTCTCCTTTGTCAGTGATCGAAATAATAACAGAACTGTAATATATTGTTTTTTTATCCTCTCGGACAGAGCAAAAGACGAAAAGGAAAAAGATGGAAAAAAAAGGACCGGATATGAATTTCGGGGAATTGAACCCGACGTGAATCGAACACGCAACCTTCTGATCTGGAGTCAGACGCGCTACCATTGCGCCACGGATCCGGTTGTTGTAGAAATACTTTTTGTTTTATTTAATAATCATTATAAGATAAGATCGATAACAATGTCCATTTAGGATACGCCATCTTGCCTCAATCAAACAATTGAAACCATATATTCCATCCCTTGCCAATACGTCCTCATTCAAGCAACATCTTACACCAATCTATAGGTGGAAAAAAAGTTGCTTTTATACCATGACACATCAAGAATCAATAAAGCACTTCAACACTTGCACATTAGTGATTGTGACAAACCACATAATGTTAACAATCTCAAATATTGGAGCAGTACGAGGCAACTAAAAGGGAAGAAAGAATATCTGAGAAACAACACAAGGACTTCAGATGACCTAGCTAGCACTACCTACTAAAGTCTAGTCAATTTAAGTATCTATCAAGTCATGTTGGTAAAGCTCAAGTTTGGTCCAGAATTCTTAAGTTTCTATATCAATTATTATAAATGTATATAACATCTAGTATTAAAGAACCCATATTATTGAGGGATGATTCATATGCATATGAGAGGAAATGGATTGCGAGGATGCATATAGCTGACCCCAAGTAATTTGAATTAAGGTGATGTTTTAGTTGTCAAGTCAAGAATAGAGGAGGATTTACCTCTTTAAATCAGATAATGTTTGGTGCCTAAATGATTTATGATCTCTCTCTGTACATTCTCATTAATCTGAAACAACAAATAATACACATCACTTACATGATAAGGCTAACTTAACCACAAAAATGATCATTTATATGTAATGTTATGCAACAACAATAGCAAAAATGATCATTTAAATGTTATGCAATAACAATAATCCCTCGACTTAAAAGAAATGTTATCGAAGAAAAATTGCATATATAATATGACAAAAAAGAATGACTACTAAAATAATCCCGTCAACCTCCCCACATAAAAGATGTATAAAATTAATCGCTAGAAGGAGGGCTTGAACCTCCGACCTTGTGGTTAACAGCCACACGCTCTAACCAACTGAGCTATTCCAGCTTCATTAACAAATGGAACAATTATTATAAATGACTCAAATAAACTAGGAGAAAATGTTGGGATCATTAAATCAAGAAAAAAGTTCTAAAAATATTAAAAGAGCGGAGAAGGGGGGAAATGTCACATGAACATCAATTGAATTCTGTGCCAAAATATTCTATCTAAAAGCATGAAAATCTATGCAATGACCAATTATAGTCAGTTCGCCAATCTTCTAAAATAAGTTTATTTTGACGTGTTCTTTCTAAAAATACTAGATTCGCAAAGCCCGTGCTGAGCACGGGCCCAATACTAAAATAATTGTATTCTAATCGTTCACCTTTAGCTTGAAATTGAAAATCATCACTAAAGTATTAGAAAAGTAATTGCGTTACAATCGTTTATCTTTGCCAGCCATGAAATTTTAAATATTACCTAAGCAAATACTATTGCAGCTAAGGTTTCGTGGAGGTGATTGGTGAACATCGTTGAACAGTTTTATGTGGTGTTATTCTCTATAATTTTATGTTGGGTTGTTTTCTATAGTTTTATTTGTTTCTACCCCTTCTTCTTCTAGTGCGACATGTTGACTAATTAATTTTATTGGCTTGAACCGTTTTTTTTACATATAGGAAAGAGACAGTGTAATTAACTTTCTTTACTTTTGACATAACAGAGAAAAAAAGGATTGTCATTTTGACAAAAAACTAAGCACTTGAAGAGAAAATTAGGAATGCTTTTATTGTATTCACTGTTGACAAATACTAATTTTATTAGAAACAACGTCGGTCACGCTAGAAGAAAATTATTGTCGAGGATTTGCTTGGGGCACGTTTTGCTTAGTAAGGTCCAACATGTATTGTGCACAACATTGAAGGCGTTAAAAGGATGGTGGAACAGTTATCTAATGACATAGATATACCGAATCCTAAATATGAGTGATTCATCTATGAAGGTCTGAATAATATTTATGTTGAATAGCAACATCGATCTCACATGATCATACATATATCATGTGGTGTGAAAAAGAACTCCAAACCTTGCATCTTGCTTTGTATCTTAGCATTGAAGCTTAGCAAAATGCATTTAAAAGTGTTGAGTTTACAGCAACGTCAAACATATACTACTCTTGGATATTTCGTCAAATAAGGATACAATTTTTTCAAGTGATTACGATTTGTGTATCCCTTGTATTAACATTGAATATGCAGTGTGATCAAAAGAATATCTTCTTGAGGATATCACTTGCTAAATCCGATATGCCATGTCTTCAATTTATGAGCTGGAACAATTTTACATTATATTCAACACTTTCATGACCTATACCATCTCTGTCAATTATTATGACCATAAAATAAAATTAATTAAAATATGAAAATATGATGGCTAAGGGGATACCAATACTAAATGTTTTCAAGAACATAGATGACCTGTGGACACGGTCTTCCTAGACTAAACAGAGGTAGGCATTATGAACAAGTCAGAGTTGACAGGTTTTATTTGATACACAAAGTGGAGCATCATTCCTATATCAGTAGGATAATAAATTATAGTTTACCACAACATATCGAGAAAAACACCAAATAAGCATATTATCGTTGCACATTCCTAGACAAAAAACTCTGCTTGTGGAGGAGAAGCACACGAAAAGGAATTAAAGTAAATTCAAATCTCAAGCAGAACCACAAGAAATAAAAGAGGAAACATTAAATCTGAAGTATACATTTTTTTTCTTAAACAAAACCTATGTTAGACTTCACCCAATAAGGTTAAAGTTCTCCAATGAAACATGGCCAGTGCATTTGCTAGCTAAATCTAGTGGTATATTAGCTTTTATCTCATAATTGCAGATCATCCTTCAAAAGCAAGAATGGATGCTAAAGTTAAAATCCGTAATGATTCTGGTGATGTGTATAGTATGTCACGTTCGGTAACTTGACTCATTTTCAATTTGCAAGACCAACTTACATTCAGAAGAAATCAACATAATCTGAGTCCGCCGAAGAGATCTATCTAAGATTTTTTGATTGATTGTACATCAAATGATCATCATCCTTTTCTGTTGTAGGTCATCGAATTAATAGGTGTACGCAATGGAACTTTTTTGCTCCTAATAGGGTTACATAGAGCTGATCATGTGGGGAAAAAAAGGTTCACGTGTAGAAAAATAACTTAATGTCTTCAAATTTTAAAGACAAAATCCAATCTGATCTCAAGGATATATGGTTATCTCTATGAAAGATATTTGTCAGGCTAGGAATGTCCAAATAAAGAGTGCTAGATACTTGAAATGTTCCCTTGCAAAACATAATTGTTATCCAAATAATTTGCCCATAATGTTTCTATAAGGCCAAAAAAAATGAAGACTCCAACAAATCATGTTCCTTTTACATTTGAGTATAAAAAGAACATATAGTTATGCCCAAAGCCTTGCAAGAACGTCACAGCTGAGTTAAAAGATTACAAAAACATCCTAATGCAATTAAAATGTGTTCTGAATTTACTGAAATAGACTATAAAATTATTCTACTTGCATCCAACCTCATTGTCCTAAAACAATCACGCATTATACCTCTATTAAGGGAATTTACATTCAGATGTAAAAGTCACACATTATAGGAACTCCAAAGTAGAGTTTAGTCTTATTTCATGATATTATATAAGCCTGTAGTCGACTTTATCCATCGTATAATGTGTTATAGTCTAAGATTACCAAATTGATCTTAAGCATCATGTCTTATCCTTATATGAGCATCCTTCCAATTCCACGATTTTGATTATTAGGAGCATGACAACAATCATCGTGTTAAGTTATTGCTTCCAACTATCCTATGGAAACTTCTAAATAATATTCAATTCAGATTAATATCCAATTCACTATAAAAACTTAATTTATTGGTGAAGTCTTCTCGAAGTTACGTTTCAATACTACAGTTGCAACTTTTATCCAATCCAAAAACAACTTCTCAATACAAATACAACACCAAAATCAGTCACTGTCCATTATCAATACACAAACTCTAGAACTGAAAATTCTTTCAACATTAATTTGAAGGTTCTGAAAGAATGTGGAATTATACCTGAAGGCTTGGAAATTGGAGAACGCAAAATCAGTCCTTTTGTATAATTTGACCTGCTTACTATAGTTGAAAAATTACTAACTGAAAAAAGATATCACACATAATACATTTTTAAACTTTTGCCCCTTTCTTACTATAGTTGATCACAAAGAAACTTAAAGTTTCATTAATTTAAATGCTCGAACAATCTGTTTTTTGTCATAATATCTCATGTGAATCTTCAGGATATGATAGATAATATTATTATAATGGAACATCACAAGCCGCAAATTTATATACATAAATGACTCGAAAAATCTATCGTAGATACATCTTAACATCAAGTAGCACTATAGTTTTCTCCCCGAATTTGTTCTTCAGTAACATCAATTGATTATCAACTATTTCCTCCTGACCTATGATGCAACTTTCTTAAAAGAAAACAAAGGAAGATGGTAACATCTTTGTTCATACATGACATATGATTTGATCAAATTTGGAAAAAGTACCAAAAATTGAAAGGAGATATAGTTATATTCTTCATTATCTGCAGTAGTAACCCACAAAATGATTCCTCAGGAGAAAAAAGATATCATGAAGTCTAATTTATTTTCTTACAACTTAGCATAGGTCTCTTGTACGACACATGTTATTTCTCTGCAAATTGAACTTACAATGGTCGTGTCAATTATGTGGTCATTATATTGGGTATATGTTAATTCTACACAAAATAAAATTTTAGGACTAAATTGATATATAGATTAAATGACTTATCCATAAATTCGAATTGACAAAAAATCACATAGAAGGACCTTTTTTTGTCTTATCATTTTATGTGCTCCTTTATGTCACTTCCCCTTCAATTTTGGTTGTACCTCTTATCCCACTTTTCATTTTATTGTCCTTCTAGTTTCAGTAGAAGTTTTATTCATGCTCTGGAGAGTAGTTAACTGCCACATTACTTAATTTTGAAACAAAAGAACTCGGAGAACATTAAAGTGTGTAACAAACACGAACACCACTTGGAACTTGAAGTCTACAACAAAAGTTTAGTAGAAAGAGGAAGAGACTATGCTTATTCAGTCGAGGCCAAATGTAGAGCAGACTTTGTAAGGCTTTTATAATAGTTTAATGCAATATTCTTCCTCAAACATGTTCTGTACTTATGGACACCTTACAACTGTTTGAAAAAGTAGACGAATGGGTAATTTTTGTATTCTCTTAATATCTGGTTTTCTCATAAAGATACCTACATCTCAACCTTTTGAGTATCAATTCACCTGTAAGGATGCTTATGTAAAGTTCATTTGACGAATCTACGTATTCTTAAGGCTTTGTGTTTAGCCAGACCACTAATGGTGATCTCTCTTATATGGGCCTTTTGTTTCGATTCCTTATTTCCCTTCCGACTTCATTCATATGTAATCGCAAATATATTATAATCAAAATGTACTTACGAAGTTGATTGTTGATTCATGAGGCGAAATCCAACACAGAACATGTAGGATGCTACTATCTACTCCAATTCATGCCATGAAAGAAATATAAGAGCAAAATATACTTCTTCAATAATTTTGCAACTTTTTGACCAATCTCTTGTGACTCAAACATATTTGGCCTCAAAATCTCACTTGTTATATGTATCAAAATATGTAGGACTTTTCAACTTCATACACTGCAAAACCGTAGAGTACCTCTTTCAATTGAAAGTACTCAGAGATTCTCAATTCAGCCATTTCACTGTCTTAAGATTTCATGACAGGTACTTTCACACATCGAGCCTAGGACGCATAGCTAATGCAAGTTATAGTGTACAATCATAGCTTCCTGGGTGCAGCTGGAAACTTCCACAAGAGCATTGCTAGCAACATTTACTCCATTCTTCTTACTATTCACAAACACTAAAGAGTTCGAGAGGTCAAGTAATTTCATGATCCCTTGCTATTTGATTCAATCTTGTGTGAAAACATAAAAAAGTTCAAAGATATTCAGATTATTTTTAGAAAACAATAGTACTAATATAGTTATTAGCGTCATTATGTAGTCATGTACCTTGACTTGAGTGTCAAAATTTATTTCCACGGATCAAAATGGTTTCCACCGAATGTTTCTTAATGCAGAGAGTGCTGACGGCCACTTTTTCTCTAAAACAGAACATCTTTTCACTTCGACAAAAAAAGTTAGATAAATAGTAGTAATGCTACTGTAGAATTACACATGCAAGTAAATGAAATACCATTACAAAAGATCAATAAAATTAAGGTAATTCTAAAAACATTTAACTGGTAACCCCTTCTCCACATGGAATAAAACATTTTAGATAAAAAGCAAAAGATAACAATAAGCAGAGGGAAGCCCATACTTCAATTTCATTAGACTTCCACCATTTTTTAAAGCGGCCAACTCTTGGTACTAAGCTCTCTTCACGACTAACAAGTCTTTTTTCAGTGGGGAATTTCAGTAAACACAATAATGGCATAAATTAACTGTAAAAAGTCATTTGATTAGCAAGAGAATAGATTTTAGTATTTCAAAGAAGATATATTCATAACCAAAAGCACCAAGAAGGTGTTGCAATATACAAATTAAAACATACACATATGGCGAGAAGAAACGGCACTTTCAAGCCTGAAAGAGAGATGTCACAGAGTTTGAAATGAGTATCGCAGAAAAGCAACATGTTCTTGACTCATAATAGTAGCATATATGCTCCAACTCTTGTTGACTTATATAACACAAACATCAATCAATAGAAACACCAATACAAATCGAACCACCCGAGATTCGACAATCAAACAGTGTAGGAGAAAAAGAGGTTTTTTACCAGCATTACAGACAATCAAATCATCTCCAACCTCACTCAATTTTACTCTCCATTCTCTATATTTGGAGAGTAAAATAGAGAATTGGGTCTCCAACCACTCTCTAAAAAGCTCTTTATTCTCTATTTATAGAGAGGTTTGGAGAACTATTATTCACCTCTCTATTTCACTTTTTCATTAGTTTAATATTATTTCTATTATTTGTAACTAACATATCATTTTTCATATAAGGTCTATTAAATAAATTCATAATATTTGTAATTCTTTTTAAATATAGTACAACATTTTAAAAAATATGTTATTTAATATATACTACTTTCATCCCGAATTAACAATATTTTAAATATTTGTTTTTCAATTTTCGTCACTTTAAGAGATAATTTGATATTATTATTGATTTTCACTACGAAGAATGCACAAAATTTAAATGATAACATGAAAATTTGAATTTAAAAATACAATACATGACATAATAATTTAAAATACAAGATAACAATACAATACATAACATAATGTTTTTTAAAATCACAAAAATAAGTTAGTAATCTGGAAGGTTGTTTTAGATTTAACAATATTCAAAAAAAGATAGTGTATGATCTAGAAAATTGTTGTGTTTGTGATTGCGGTTGTGTTTGTTGATTTCTTTTTTCAATTTTTCATAGTTGTTCTTTAAAATTTACAATGAAATATAATTTTATATTAAATAAAGAATTTTAAAAAATAATAATTTTATATTACATGAAAATTATATAGGGTGATTATTTAAAAAAAAAAAAACAGATTTATATTATGAAATAAGAAAATGAAATAGAAATAGAAATTATAATATAATATTGAGGAGAGAGAAGAAGATTCTTTTTTAGAGAGTAAAATAGAAAATTGAGTTGGAGTTGGTTGTTTGAAAAAATAAAAAACTCTATATTTGAAAAGTAAAATAAACTGTAGAGTTGAAAATGCCTTCAATAGACCTATGTTTGTGCGGAGAAAAATCTAACATCAAAGAGAAGTACTTACGTGTCCAATAGCAAATCAAATAAGCCCACAAAGCCCAAACTATTGGTGTCGACATAAAGTAATATAGACTAATGAGATAAAATTACGAAATTATCATTAAAAAAAAATACAACTATTGGTGCATTTTGTACAACTGCATATAGCAGTCTTATTTCAAGAAATTTTAAAAATATTTTTGAGCTACAATTAATGTTTAATCAAGATTTTTAAAAGTGTTTCTATAAGTGTATTTTCCTCAGTGCTTTTCAATCAAGTATTTTTTGAGAATAATACTTTTTTTAGCTTGTGAAAATAATTTTCTACTACTCCGCCAACATTTATTTTCTCCCCCCAAAAACTTGAATAAATATATCACTTTTAAAAAATGACATATTTAGAAGGTCGGCCAAAGTAATTATATTTTGCTTGTTAAATGTATAAAATAAATATACTCTTGTTTTGTATGAAAATGTATATTTTATATAAATTATATATTTATTTATTATTATTTTAATAAACAACTATAAATGGTAGTTTTTCCAATATTTTTCTCCAATATTAATGGTTAAGACCTTAGAGTCAAAAGATAGGATGAAAAATTATTCCACAAGTAATCAGAGGAACATTGTTCCATCATAGGCTCCGACAACATTACAAAGTATAAAGATTGCAATATTTTTTTAGAAACGAATATTTTTTTTTAACTCGTGGTCGTAAATATATTTCATCTATAATATTTACTATATGAATTAATATAGTTACAGTTTTTTTGAAATTTAAGATTTTAGATGTATCATAATTCATTACATGTTGTGACTATTAAAAATGTTATTGATAAAAAAAACAGTGAGAAAACTAAATTTAGAATATGTCATTTTTTTCTTAATAAACAAATTAATAAAAAAAAAATAGTGTCATATACAATTGAATGAATGTTGTTATTCTCTTATGAGTCTTCCAGCACCAGCAATTTGAAGAACTAAACGGAATCATGATGAATAGTGAAGTTATGTAATTGGTAATTTTTTAAAAAAATTTATATATATATAATGATGGTTAAGAAAATAAAAAAGACAAATTTAACGTTGCTCTTCAATATAATCTATGTCCACATGCTAGCGGATGAGAGCAAATTACTATTACAATTAGTTTACAAAAAAAGAGTTTGAAATTAAACTCTAATCCCATTTTAAGAGAATACCTAGCAATTATCACTCCAAAGAAAAGGTTCATGCAAAGTATTTTTCAATGCTGACTCAATGAAATATAGAACACTTTATATTACAAAATATACTCAAAATGAGTTCTTACAATTTTTGGGGGAAGAAGACCAATATTTATAGAGAAAAGTCTTTACTCCCAAGTAAAATAAAAAAGTATAAGAAAAATACTTTTATCTTTTTGGCTTCAAGTTAGAATGATACCTAATTTATGTCGCGGATAGAGCTCCTTTTTCATATTCATTATCTTCATTTCCTCAATTTTTTATTTGAACGATAGACACGTGACATGAGTTAGAATTTAAAGTTAAAGATTCAGTTAATATAATCATAGTTTGAATAATAAATACGTCTTTATCATTCTTAGAACTTTCCTGTCATTCATCTTTTTTGGTTGAACATAACTTTTTCTTTCCCTGTGTGTTTGTTAAATTTTGTATTTTTGATTCCGTTTTTCTGAAGCTGAACAAAATTCAAACAAATCTAAAAAAAATTAATTTTTTTCGAAGAACTTTGCAAAAACTTTTTTAAAAAAATCTTTCCGGACACTTTATATTTCTAACATAGTTAATTAATTAATTAAAAGAAAAAGGAGTATTTAAAGGTAACTACTTTTAGGTGTAGGAAAAGAAAAGGATAGCTAATCGAGATTCAAGGCGATACAATACAAAGGCGAATTAGCTCAAGTAAGTTGGTTATATTAAGTCACCTTCATGAATCATGATAGATGTTTCAATATTAACGAGTTCCGAAGCATTATGACAATATCATTAATATGTCTAAGAATTAAATTCTTAATTTGTCTTAAAGACAACGTACACGTATCTAATAATCATATTGTCAACACTTTTCAAGTGCCAAAGAAAGAATTATAGAGCTTATGTAACACGACCGTTAAAAGGAATTATAGTTCAAGTAAATTGGTTATATTGAGTGACCTTCATGTAGATGTTCAACATTAACGAGTTCGGAAGCATTAAGACAATACCATTAGTATGTCTAAGGAATTCTTAATTTGTCTTAGAGACAATATACATGTATCTAATGATATTGTCAACACTTATCAAATGTCAAAGAAAAAATAATGAAAGTTATACGTAACATGACCGTTTAAAGGAATTATAACTCAAGTAAGTTGGTTACATTGAGTGACCTTCATGATAGATGCTTCAACATTAATGAGTTCAGAATTGCATTAAGACAACACCATTAATATGTCTAAGAAATTCTTAGTTTGTCATAGAGACAACGTACATGTATCTAAAGGTACTATCAACATTTTTCAAGTGCCAAAGAAAAAATTATAGAGCTTATGTAATACGGCCGTTTAAAGGAATTATAGGATCACGTTATAAGTTGGTTACATTGAGTGATCTTCATGGGAAATGTTTCAACATTAACGAATTTAGAAGCATTAAGACAACACCATTAATATGTCTAAGAAATTCTTAATTTGTCTTAGAGACAACGAATATGTGTCTAATGACATGATCAACACTTTTCAAATGGCAAAGAAGAAATTATAGAGCTTATGTAACACGAACGTTTAAAAGAATTCATAAGTTAAAAGTAATATATCTAATCTAAATTATTACTATGTGGGACTATTAAAGATGGTATTACTTAGTACTCTAGGGGTCATTATGTAAATTCTAGAAGTTAGTGGATTAGATGAAAAAAGAGTTAGTTAGAAGTAGTTACATTAGATTTCTTTCTTATTGTATATATATGTGCAGATCCTCTACGGTGATTGATTAATGGAGTTCATATGAAATTACTACTTCTCTTCTCTAAGGACATTCTAGACTAACATAATTGTTCTTCAATCTATCTTCTTCTTGATACATGGTATCAGAGCATAATCGATCTTCACAGTGGTAGTTTAATCGAATCTTGCTTCAACTACTCGAAGTAGCAAGAACATGGCAACCATTGACAATGAGCTACCAGAAAAGTTGAGTCACAATCATCCTCTCTTCTTACACACCATTGATAATTCTGGTGTTTTGCTCGGTTCAATTCAATTGAATAGAGCAGATAATTTTGTTGTATGGAGTCGAACGTTAAAAAATGCAGTTATAGGTTGGAATAAACTTGGATTTCTTGATGGTTCTTGCAAAAAGGAGTTATATAGCCCTAATTTGGTGAACCAGTGGAAACAATGCAATGCAATTGTACTATCATGGATCATGAATTGCGTTTCAAAGGAATTACTTGGAGGGATCGTCTACTCTACAAATGCTTTTGTTGTATGGAAAGATCTGGCTGAACGCTATGATAAAGTTGATGGGTCTCGCATCTTCCAATTGCACGAGGAGATTGCAACTATTAGTCAAGGTACAAGTTCGATCTCAGCATATTTCTCTAGATTGCGTGAAATGTGGGTAGAATATGATAGCATAACACCTGTTCCTAGTTGTGAATGTGTGAATTCAAGTGAGTTTGTAAAGTTTGTGCATAATTAGAAGCTTCTTCAGTTCCTTATGGGCTTGAATGATTCATATGAACAAGCTAGGGGACAAATTCTAATGATGGTACCTCTCCCTTTCCTGAACAAGCCTTATTCACTTTTGATTGAAAGAGAAAGCCAGCGTACCATCTCTCAAACTGTTAGTAGTTCTAATTGTTCTGAATTAAGTGCTATGTTCACTACTGGTAAGATGTCAGCCCTAATGCCTATGCCAAAGTCTAGCTATGATCCAAATGCATTTTGCGACTACTGCAAACGGACAGGTCATACTCAAGCGATTTGTTATCAGCTGCATGGGTATCCACCTGGATTTGAAAGGAGAAAGAAAGGTCCTAACAACACTTTCCAAGAGAGAGGTAGAGCCTCTAATGATAAGAGGTCATATCCAGCTGATCATAATGCAATTAGTGATGGTGATCTAGACTATAACAGAAGAGTAAATCTTATGGTTCCAAGAACTCAGGGACATGGAAGAGGCTCTAGATACATTGAACAGTCTGATTATGAAAGAGGTGTTAGACACAAGTACCATACTGACTATCACAAAGGTATGACTGTGTTACATGAACAGTATAATCAAATCCTACATATGCTTGGTCAGTCTAATGTTCAAGGAGGCACTGAAGCAACAACGTCCTCATCAGGACATTCCAGTGCTAATTTAGCCCAAGAAAACTACTCATCAACAGGTAATGTAACTACTCTCATAGTAGATTCATCTTATACTGGTTGGATGTAGATCCGGGTGCAACAAATCACATGACTCCATACTCAGAAATACTTACTCATAAACACCAACTTCATGATAATAAGCCTAGAAGTGTTGAGTTGCCTAATGGGGAAACAACTCTAATTACACATATGGGCTCCTGTCAAGTAACTCATAAGGACATAATCAACAATGTTCTCCTAGTTCCTGATTTTAAATTCAATTAACTGTCAGTTTCACAAATTACTAAAGATCTTAAGTGTGCAGTATGTTTCTTTCCTGACTTTGTTGTTATCCTGGGCCTCTCAAATGGGCAGGTGAAGGAGATTGGTAGAGAGCATGTTGGACTCTACCTTCTACCAAATCACACCTCACCTGTAGAAACAACCCCTCAATCCTCTTCTCACTTAGCACATTGTGGCATTTTTTCTTCAACAGAATCACTGGCACTGTTATGGCATCAAAGGCTAGGCCACACTTCTTCTAGTGTTCTGGCTCATCTACTTGCTATTTCACCTACTCAATGCTCTAAAGATCTCCATAACTGCACCATTTGTCCCTTAGCCAAGCAACATAGATTTCATTTTCCCAATAGTATTACTGTGTCCACATATTCTTTTCAATTACTACATATTGATGTTTGGGGCCTTTTAACACCCCCACCTATGATGACAATAGATTTTTTGTTACTATAGTAGATGATTGTACCAGACTGTTGTGGATATTCCTAGTAAAACTAAAGAGTAATGTTTGTGTAGTTCTGAAAAACTTTCTCATTTTTGCCAAAACTCAGTTCAATTTTATGGTGAAAACTATTCGGACTGATAATGGATCTGAGTTTGTCAATGTTGAATGTCACAACTTATTTACCGGCTTAGGCATTACTTATCAGAGGACATGTATTCATACACCTCAGCAAAATGGTATTGCTGAGAGAAAACATAAACATATTCTTGAGGTTGCCAGGGCAATCAGATTTCAAGGTCATATCCCAATCAGGTTTTGAGGTAATTGTGTCCTCACAGCAGCCTACATCATTGTTTCTAACCCCTATCTTACATGGGAAATCTCCTCATGAAGTAATTCACAACTCCAAACCTACTCTTCAACATTTGAGAGTTTTAGGTTGTTTGTGTTTTGCAAAGAATATGTACATTCATGATAAGTTTCAATCTAGAAGTCTGGTGGTTGTTCACATGGGCCACAGTCCTACTACTAAAGGTTATATTCTTTATAATCTCAAGGACAAGAAATTATTTCTTAGCTTCTTAGCAGAGATATGGAGTTTAGGGAATCCACATTTCCCTTTGTAACTTCTCCTTCCACTGCCTGGCACTTATTCCCAACTGTCACCATTCCCTCATATGTTACTCCACCATATGATGTTCCTTCCCCTGATATTGTTCAATCAGATGAGGCCACTGATCTGCCTGCAGTGGTTCCTGAGTCAGTTCCCAGGGGTTCTGATGTTAGAAGATCCGAGTTCCAAAGCTTCTTTATGATTGCAAGATTATATTGCTTCAACTCATCTCAAACCTATCCAGCCCCTATATTCTATTGACAAGGTTGTTGGGTATGGTCATTTGTCACACTCTTATCAGGCCTTTTTATCTTCTTTTGGTACTGAGGTAGAACCTGCTATATTTGAGGAGGCTTGCTAGGATCCTAGGTGGGTTGAGGCGATGCAAGCTGAAATTTCAGCTTTGGAAACACAGCATACTTGGACTGTAGTACCTTTACCTTCTCATAAGAAAGCCATTGGCTGCAAATGGATCTTCAAAATCAAGTATCATGCATCAGGTGAGGTGGACAGGTTCAAAGCTAGACTGGTTGTTAAGGGGTTCAACCAAAAAGAGGGTCTAGATTATCAAGAAACTTTCTCACCTGTGGTCAAGATGGTTACTATCAGAAGTGTGTTGGCTTTGGCTGCTGTTGAGAGCTGGCATGTCCACCAAATGGATGTGTCAAATGCTTTTCTTCAAGGTGACCTCTTTGATGAAGTATATATGACTCTTCCTCAGGGGTTATAACTACCTAAGGGATTTACTGTGTAGGGAGAGAAACCAGTGTGCAGGCTCACTAAATCCCTATATGGATTGAAACAAGCCCATCGACAATGGAATGTGAAACTAATAGATGATGTTATCAGATTGGGATTTGTTCAAAGCCATGCAGATTACTATTTGTTCATCAAGAAAACTGGAACATCTTTGGTGATATTGTTAGTATATGTTGATGATATGATGATTACTAGCAATGATCTTAGTCTTATTCAACAGACTAAAAGAGTTCTACAAGCCACTTTCAAAATGAAGGACCTAGGAGATCTCAGATATTTTCTAGGCATTGAGTTTGCTAGATCACATGAAAGGATTGTGATGCATCAAAGGAAATACTCTCTTGAAATCATCTTTGAGGCTGGACTTGGAGTTGCTAAACCAGCTTCCACACCTATTGATGCTTATGTTCAATTAACTACAAAAGAGTATGATGAAATAAATGGTACAGGAAAAGAAGACAAGTTACTGGAGGATCCAGCTATATACAAAAGACTACTAGGAAAGTTATTGTATCTTAGTATCACCAGGCCAGACATTGCCTTTGCTACACAAACTCTGAGCCAATTTCTACATCAACCAAAACAGTCACACCTCAATGCTGCTCTTAAGGTGGTGAAGTATGTCAAAGGCCAGGCAGGGCTTGGTGTACTATTTTCCAGCAAGAATAACAACTATTGTGATTCAGATTGGTGAGCTTGCTTACACACCAGAAGGTCTGTTACATGATTCATGGTTAAACTGGGAGACTCTCGAATATCATGGAAATCCAAGAAACAAGGTACTATTTCTAGGAGTTCAGCTAAAGTTGAGTACAGGAGCATGGCAAGTGCAGTAGCTGAAGTGGTATGGATAACAAAGTTGTTTAAGGAACTACATGCAGAGATTGTAACTCCAGCTACTATCTATAGTGATTGTAAGTCTGCTATACAGATTGCAGCAAATCCAGTAATACATGAAAGAACAAAGCACATAGAGTTAGACTGTCATTTTATAAGGGCGAAAATTCAGAATGGTTTAGTTAAAACTAAGTATTTACATACAACAAAACAAGAGGCTGATGTACTGAGTAAGGGTCTAGGAAAGTCTCAACATGAGTATTTGTTGTCCAAGTTTGGAGTATTGAATTTGTTCACTCCTACCAACTTGAGAGGGAGTATTAAAGATGGTATTACTTAGTACTCTAGGGGTCATTATGTAAATACTAGAAGTTAGTGGGATTAGATGAAAAAGAGTTAGTTAAAAGTAGTTACGTTAGATTCCTTTCTTATTGTATATATATGTACAGATCCTCTACGGTGATTGATTAATGAAGTTCATATGAAATTACTACGTCTCTTCTCTAAGAACATTCTAGACTAACAGAATTGTTCTTCAATCTATCTTCTTCTTGATAGTTTACAGGGACATATAAAACGGCTAATTGGAGACACTAATTGATGTTTATAATATTGGTACTAAATGAAAATTTGATCCAAAAAATTGTTTATTCTGTGGTTCCACTTCCTTTTCACAATAGTTCAAATACTACTAGACTCTAATTTCGAAGATCATGCAATATAAGATAATTTCGACTTTAATGAAAATAAGTTATAATTATGTAATCATTTATGAAATTTACACTCACAAAATAATATTTACATTATGTGCTGAAACTTCTTTGAATTATGGATTAATTCCAAGAAATAAAATTTCCTACAACAGAAATTTATATAAGATTTATGAATACACAATAACATGTACTCCCCCATTCCATTTTATATGAGTTAGTTTGACTTCTCACAGATTTTATAAAAGAGAGGATGATTTTTGAAACTTTGCTCTAAAATAAATGATAGATATTTATGTGATTATAACTCATTTCATTAAGGGTAAAATGAACATTTTAAGATAAATTATTATTCAATATAGAAACATATCATTCTTTTTTAGACAAAAAAAATAAATCATATAAAGTGGGACATAGAGAGTATTATTTACCTGCATATCACCACCTAACTATCCTAATAGATTAACATAATCTTAATGTTTTAAGTTATATTAAATGCAAAAATACGTTTTTTTCCTAGCATAGTCGAGTGTATTTTACTTACTGTGTTTGATTTTTTTTGTAGAAAATAAAAAATATATTTAAATTTTATGATTTTAAATTAAAGATATCAAACTACTATTTAATTTTATAATATTTAATCTTAATATCATAGATAAAATTGAAATTAATGAATTTTAAAAACAAAAAATACAAAAAACAAAAAAGCATTCTTCTTTAAACAAAATTAAAACAGAAAATGGACAAACAAATTAAAACAAAGTAATCAAGGAAATATTGAAATTAATGAATTGTAAAAAAAAAAATGGTTAAACAAATTAAAACGAAGTAACCAAGGAATATTGAAATTAATGAATGGAAAAAAAAACAAAATATCATTCCTTTCTAAATGAAATCAAACTAAAAATGGTCAAACAAATTAAAACGTTGGAAGTATTGTTGACCCATAAAATATTCTTTTCTTCTTCTAGTTAAGTTTCCTTTGTTCCACGCTCTTAAGAAACGCGTGTAATCACTCACCCTACAACTTTTATTTTGCCCCCAATTTATGAAATTTGACCTCTCTTCACTCCATTTGTCTGTTGCTTAGCACCAGTGGCGGAGCAAAAAAATTTAATAAGGGAATTTAAAATTTGAGAAGTAAACACACAAATTAGTGGAAGGGGGTTCGACATCTATTATACATATCTAAAAAATAATTTTAATCATGTATAAATAATAATTTTAATCATGTATAAATAGTAATATTTTTTGCCAAGGGGACCCCCTCATTATATGCTGCCTCCGCCCCTGCTTAGCACCTTCAGAAACTTCATGTACAAGTATGACTCTGTGTGTGTGTATATACATACACTCCTCTGAAGCTCACTTCTGAGCTGCTGTATACTCAGCTTCTTCTCGGAATTCTCCGTTTGTCTGTTCGGTTTGACGGTCTGATCGGTAAGTTTCACAATTTTTTCTGCATTGTTACTCCCGTTTGGTGGTTGCATTCTTAGATATAATTATAATGTGGTGATGAAACGAAAGGTCATAAAAGAGAGAAAACAGGGAATGTTTTCAGTTGTAGCATGATACGATCATGTTTTAGGGTATGAATGCGCACGTATAAAAGATTGTTATGATCGTTATCAGTAGTTGGATTTTAAATATTATTATTTTTCTTTATCGGGAAGTTTTAATTCCTAAATCTTCTGCTTGAATTTGACTGGTGCAATTGCTTGGTTAAAATGGTTTTTGATGATATATTTTTTTGAAGCTGGTTGCTATGCATTAGTCTAGTTGTGTTCTTACTCCTTTCATTGACCTATATTTTTCAGTAGATGGGCTGTTTTCATTCTACAGCAGCAAAGAAGTTCCCTGGACATGAAAATCCTGTCGTCCTTGCCTCTGAAACAACCTGTAAGTTATTAATTAACCTTTCTTCAATTGTTATTTTAGTGTGCACGTGTTTATTCAGTTTGTCTATTAATTGTAGAGGTTTATGATGAACAATTTGACAAAAGTCGATGCCAGAGCCGGCTCTTGCTTGATAAATTTAAGGCATATGCATTAGGCATCCAATTTTGGGCTCAAATTTTCACCCAAAATAAATAAATTATGTGTTAAATTTTTTAATAAAAAATTAATTATTTATGCTTAAAAAGTATAATTTTTTTTAAAAAAATTATATTATGTTATTATTTTTAACGTCATTCAAATAGAAGAAATTAAGAAAACATTGTTTTGTTAGTTTACATTCTCTTCGCTAACACTCATATTATTTATCTTTTCAAAATTCTTTTACACTGTTTTTAAATTTTTTTTTGATAAGTTAGAGTTATACACTATCAAAAATATAAATCAATAGCCGAAAAGTATTGAAGAAGGTGACTTACATTTTTTTTTTGTTTCTTCTTAAATTTTCAAGTATTACATAAACATATCAAAGTATTGTTATACCAACTTATCAATTTATTGTATCAGATTCTACGGTTCTAACTCTTATATTTAGTAATGTTTGTCAACTTATTGTTTATAGAATTATGTTAACAATTTATATAATGATTGTCTCAGAAAATAAATATTTCTCAACATTGAATTGATAAAATCTTACATAAGATTAATAATTAAAAAACGGTATTCGAAGAAATCATTTTAACAAAAGATGTTAAGTAATAATTTGCATTTTAAAAGTTAAGAAAATAAACAACTACATATGAAGTATATGAAGTTTATACAGATTTTAGACATCTAATTAAAATTTTACTTTATGCCTTAAATTACGTTGAGCCACCCCAAATTGATGCAAGTCAAAACCAATGACCTTCGATTTTGAATTCTCTATCTGCTTTAATGTTAGTGGTGGCAAATGAACATATTAAGAACGAGTTAAATAAAAAAATGGATTGGATAGCAATCCGTCCATATTACGAAAAGCGTACCTAAAATAATACTTCCAACTGCATAGATATTCTAAACATAAATTGTTACTGTTGAATAATAAAGACGACTATTAATGTTAACTTTGATATGTGAATGCTCATTACCATAAAAGTGTTATTTCGACATTAAGGGGTTGTATGATAGATAAGAGGAATTAATTATGGGATAACTTTTTAGTGGTCTTTAATTCATTGTTTGGTTGCAAAGGTAGGGATAACTTATCCCAGGATTAACAAATAGTCCTGGGATAAGTTATCACTCGCTAGGGGTGGTATAGTAATCCCAGGATAAGTTATCCTGGGATAAGGTGGTGTAAATTAACAAAAATATCCCCCCTTAAACTCTCTTGTATACACTGCTTTTACATTCATACATATTAACATAATTTTTAACAATAATTATAATAACATTCACAACCTTAATTATTCATTGTTTTTTATGATAAATATATTTTTCTATTAAAAAATTACATTTTATAAATACAATTTTTATTTATGAATATATTATAAGTTGAATTTATTTGCTTAATTATTATGTTTATTTATATTTTGATTTCTCTTAAAATGTTCACTCCACTACTAAATTACATATTTTTCATTAAATAGTTTATTACTATTTAAAAATTATATTTTATCTATAATTAAAATGTAGATAACTTTAATAATAAATTCTCTTTTACGAACTTAAAATGAAAGTTTTATTTTTAAGCTAAATAAGATGAAAGTTTTATTTTTAAACTAAATAAGATGAAAGTTTTATTTTTAAGCTAAATAAGATGAAAGTTTAATTTTTAAAACATACGGCACAATCATGAAAATGCACCACACAAAAATATTTAAGCTAAATAAAATAAAAATTTTATTTTTAAGAATAAATAACTAAAGCTTGCAAAGAAAATGTAAAAAAAAAAAAAAAAAACTAAATAAGGTGAGGGTATTTTTGTAAACAAACAACTTATTCTTAGAAATTATACAATGAATATTAGTTTGAATATGACAAACCAAACAAGCTATAAAAACTAATCCCAGCATAACTTATCCCAACATAACTTATCCCAGTATAACTTATCCCATCATAATTAATCCCAACATAACTTGTATTCAAACCAAACGACCCCTAAAGACATCCTCTTCATATTCTTATACCATTATGTCTCCTATAGATCTTGGTATATCTTAGTAGCACCCAAATAATATTTCCTGTGTCCCTAATTACTTGTCCATTTTTTTTTTAGTTGTTTCTGATTACTTATCCATTTAGACAAAACAAGAAAGGACAAATTTTTTTACCTATTATACCCTCAATTAATTACTTTGAAAAAAGGTAGAACTTTTTGAAAACCTTAAATTTTTAATTCATCCACTTCATAATTAATAGGAGTAAAATAGTAAACTCAATATGTCAATAATTATTTTCTTAATAGGTGTATCAATTCAAAAGTGGACAAATAATTAGAGATAGAGAGAGTACTAAATATTTGCTTATATGTTTTTCTCTCTGTTATTTCCTCTTTTGCAGTTAGTGTAAGTGAAGTTGAAGCATTATTTGAGCTGTTCAAGATTATTAGCAGTTCGGTGGTTGATGATGGGCTAATAAGCAAGGTAGTCTTCTATTAACCACCCAAACAAAGTCTATTGAGTGTCAATTTGGGGCTGTGACTTTGTGCTGCATCATCCCAAATGTATTATAGGATAATATTGTTTTCCTTATGACGAAGTACTTGTTTTTGTTTTTCTTATGCTTGTGAAAATCATGTTGGAGTTGCAGGAAGAGTTTCAGTTGGCTTTATTCAAGAACAAAAAGAAAGAAAACCTTTTTGCAAATCGGGTACGTATAGCTTTGATATGGAGCATGGTGTTTTTTTTTCCTTTGATGATATTATGCTGGTGCTGGTTTGTAACTGACAGCTTGCGTATGCTTCAATAATTGCTTTTAAGTAAAATTAGCATAAAGGTTATAGCTTAATATGTTGTGTCAGATAACTCCTATAGTGGTTCATTAAAATGTGGATTAAGTTACGGAATGTGATGACTTGACAATTAGTGAAGCTGATTAGATTAAATGTGAAAAGCTCAGAACTATTCTTTTGATGGGATATGATATATTAATTTACCTTTTTGATCTTTTTGTATGCAGATTTTTGATCTCTTTGATGTAAATCAAAAAGGAGTAATTGATTTTGGTGATTTTGTTAGAGCACTTAACGTTTTCCACCCAAATGCCCCACAAGAAGAGAAGATCGATTGTAACTGAAACAAATGATAAATATAACTGTCTAGTTCTTCTTTATCTATTCTTGCTTAACTGGCCCACAGAGAGGCACATTGAAAATCCATCTTTCTGTTGTTGCAGTTTCATTTAGGCTTTATGATATGGATGGCACGGGGTTCATCGAGCGACAAGAGGTATGCTCTAGTTAATTTGTCATCATGGTATGTTGAAAATGATCTACAAGAATCTTGTTATATTTGGCTTGTTGAAGAGTCGGAGTCTTTCACATCCTCAATAAATAGATAAATAAAGAAAGAACACAAAGTGTGGAGTTTATGTAACCTGGCGTCTTGGTTGTTAGCTTATTTGACTAAATGTTGTTTTATCTTTGAACAAATTAAGACCCCTTTCCTTTATCATTTTTGTGGAGAGCGATAAGTTTTGCCCAATTTAGCAGCTATTCTTATTTGAGAGTCGTACTGTTTTAAGAAGGAGCAACGTGTGTAACTTGGAGGTCAGAGGCGGAATGTGATTTTCATTTGTCTGTCTCGTTGGTCCATTTTATTTATTTATTTATTTTTAATTTTTCTCGTAAGTCCATGATCACTAGATCAGAGGGAGTTGTCTTCTTTCTAGGTATTTGAGATCATGCTCTTTTCACTCTGCTGCTGTGAGTCCTTAAGCTGTTTCTCTCTTCCTTATTTCAAGCTATAACTTATAATAGCTTTCACAGAAGACTTATAGGGAGGCATTTTCCAGACATTTGTCGCACTTCAACTGTAATTCACTTCTTGGTTGTGTCCTCTTTACATACCGTAGCTTCCACCCCTTTACTCAAGTTCTTAGCAGCTATCTTGGAAGTTGGAGGAAGCAGTCATTCCATATTTGTTTATTTTTTCCCCTTTGGTATAATACATAAACAGTCTCAAATTAACACTCCAACATTGAGAGTGTACATCTAGACACCTCAACTTGGTTTCAACTGACAACTAAACACTCCGACTCATCCCCGATGTGTCTCGTAGAGACCCAACACTGATGTGGCAATTATATTTTGAAAGTGTCTTCATGACCATTTGTAAGTTGGAGTGTTTAACTGACGCAGTGTAGACAAGTTGAGGTGCTAGATGCACATATTCAAAGTTAGAGTCTGTTTATGTATTATGTCTTACCCTTTTAAGTTCAAAGCATCAACTGATTTATATCACACTTTCACATCATGCTTTTATTAGTTTTTGGTATCTATCCAATATGTTTGCAGTCTTCTTAATTATTTGTGATTTTGGCAGGTTAAGCAAATGTTGATTGCACTTTTAGGTGAGTCTGAGATGACGTTGGATGATGAGACCGTTGAGATAATACTTGATAAGGTAGTTTACTGATAATGACCAATTTAAGTTTCCATTCTCACAATACACAAACATCAGTATCTCTGCTTCTCTGTATGATAAAATGTTAATGGAGCCAATGCATTCTGTTTGCAATTTATTCTCACTGTAATGTATAGTTGGCTTCTTGGTCAACCAAGAATAGAATACTGCAAAGCATTTACAAAAGCTTTTACTCTTTGCACTCCTAATAATCGCGTCTTGTGGAATTTTAATAATTAGTCAATGTATTTCAATGTTTAGACATTTTTGGAGGCAGACTCAAATCAGGATGGAAAGATTGACAAATCTGAATGGCACGACTTTGTGGGCCGAAATCCTTCATTATTAAAGATAATGACTCTTTCATATCTAAGGTATCAAGTTTTGATACAGATATGTTGTGAAAACATAAATATATTAGACATATGATGCCTTTGTCTGATAAGTTTTTTCTTTTTTCTTGATGCAGAGATATAACTACTACTTTCCCAAGCTTCGTATTTCATTCTGAAGTTGATGAAGCTGCTACCCAACTATGAAGTATAGTTGAGGTCGATTCTCTTTCTCCTTACTCTGGTCATTTATAGATGCACCTAAGTTTGGTTGGGGAGTTGGAGCTCTTTTTTTAGAATGTAGAAAAACTAAAGGCGATTAAAATGGGAACAATAGTGATTGAATCAAGAGGTTAAGCGAGCCTCATGTTATACAGTTCTTTTGTTAGCAATATCCTGCCATTTAATGGTGAGCAGGATAGTGAGGTTACATTTCAAACAGTTTTTGTATACTGTTTTTTCTGTTTTGAGCTGGAAAATCTTGCGTTGCATCCTTGCAAGCATAACTGTGTAATGAAAAAGAAAAAGTAGTTTCAAATTACATGTTGCTTATTGCTTCAGCTATAGTTTTATTTTGTTGCGGTTACTGTTCCTTTTCTTTGTATGCTTTAGAATGTTTACCCTATATTATTTGTGATGTCTTTCTCTCCTTTTAAATCTACTTTGATATGTGTTACTCTTTTGGAAACGGTCCGCGTATGTTGTTGTTAGTTGTTTTGAAGAATTCAAGTGATAGTCACTAGCTGTGATAAGATGAAGCTTATTGGGAATTACGATGGTGTATTAATTGGGTTTGATATATTTTCTTAAATTTTCATATATGAAGAGGAGGATAGAATTGGAAGATGAAAAAATGAAAAGGATTATACTTTAATTGAAGATTCATCAATGGTAAAAAAACTCATAACTTTACATTTCTTGGTGACCAAAACGATTCTCTTTTTCTTTCTTTTAAAGTCAAAAATAGAGAAAATACGATGGGATAGTATTTCTGCATTTTTCTTCACTTGATTTTGCAAAAGTTTACAACTTGAGTTGCTCTTCTTCCCTTTTCTAATATTGAATGAATTATTCCAGCAGAGGAAAGTGGGTTGTAATGGAGAAGTAATATGTAATTATTGACCATACTTAAAATGATTGATTTGGGCAAACAAATCTGAACCATCTATTAAAATGAAGAACACGTGTAGCAAAATTAATCCCCAACTGGAGGAACTGGACGGATGGGCCACTGGAGGAGAGCCGAAAGAATGGGTTGTATTACACGCGGACTAAAACGTTATTCACAGTTACGTATTATGTTTAAAACGTTATTTTCAGTTACCTGTTAGTATCAAACGCCGTTACCCTTGGTCCTTTATCCCGTTAAGTTTTTTGAATAAAATAAATCTAAAACGTTATCGTCAACCACATTTATACTATTTTCGTAAAATTTCAGGAAAATGCACTATTTTGATGAACTGATTTTAATAATGACTTATTTTGGTCAAAAATTCCTTCTTCCACGACTATACTGTAGATGATTGTGATGCCTCCATTCTTATAAAGTCGACTGCCTTCACCAAATCCGAGCTCGAATACGACATCAACCACTCCCCAGCGGGTGATGGGTTTGATCTTGTTTCATGTATCAAGACCATGCACGAGCTCTCCTGCCGTGATGTTGTATCTTGTGCGGACATCGATCCTCGCCTCAGCCACGAGAAATCTCATCGTTATGATCGGTGGACCTAACTATAAACTTCCTCTAGGTCGAATAGACAGCCTTGTTTCCCAAGCTACAAGTGTAGAAGGGAAACTAGCACGTGTAAATGATACAAAAATTCCAAAGTCTAGACTTCAACGTCCAAGAAATGTTTGCATTAGTTGGAGGTGGACATTAGGGCTGTTGAAAATCGAACCGAAATCGATAACCCAAATCGAAAAAAATTTATTAGTTTATCAGTAATGGGTTATTGGTTTAGCGGTTCAAATAACAATTTAGATTTTATTTGCTATCGGGTTATCGGTTCTTAACGGTTTGAGGTTTTTTCTTAATGGGTTAACCGATAACCTGATAGTAAATTAAATAATTATATTTATACCATTTTGTATATAAGATCCTTGACTTAGAATTTAGTTTCCTTCTTTTATTTCTAGTTATCTCATAATCTTGGTTATTCTACAATGTAAAAGTGTTTGCTTTTGAGCAAGATGCAACTTTTGTGAACTCATTTACATGATTCATTCAATTTGTCACCTTGTTTCTAAGTGATTTTTTATTATTTTATTTTTGTGTCAAATCTAAACGGTTAAACCAATAACAATCAATAACCGATAAGTCAATATCTTAATGGTTCTATAACGATTTTGCATCTCTAGAAACCGAGAACCAATAAATCTAACCAATATACTTCAAAACCGAATCAAACCGACCGATACACAACCCTAGTGGACATAATATTGGATTTGTTCATTGCAAGGAGTTTGCTAACCGGATATTTGCCAAACCCGACCCAACAATGAACCCGAAACTAGTAGCTATAGACTCAGAGGGATGTGCGCGAATTACACGACTAACCCGGAAATGGCAGCGTTTCTTGACGTGATAACCCCTGGGACTTTTGACAACATGTTGTTCAAGAATTTGATGAATGGTTTAGGAGTTCTTGGTTCAGTTCAATTGCTTTTGAGTGATCCAAGGACAAGGCCATTTGTTGAGAAATATGCAAAGGATAATTTGGCTTTCTCTGCTGATTTTGCTCGTGCCATGGAGAAGCTTAATGTTTATAAAGTTAAAGTTGACAATCAAGGAGAAGTGAGGAGGAGATGTGATGCACCTAACACTAGTAGGAAATAAACCAAGTTTAGGATTCCCAAGTAGTTTAGGATTCCGTAATAGTTTAGAATTTATTATTTATGTTTAATTAGGATTTGTTAGTTTTTATAGGTTTCTAGTCCTAGTTTACTTTGGTTGTTGGTATTAGTATTATAAATTGGGATGTCTTATTACATATTTTTAATGTAGTGAGAGATACATTCAATGTGTAGAGAGATACACTCTATGTACCAAAATTACAAGAGTCATTGAGTTATCGAATCAAGCTATGGCAGACGAAGATCAAAGCAAGAAGAAAACAAACAATTCCAAGTCTTATCAAGTGAGGAAAGAATGCATAAAGAGAAAATCAGTGGAGCTTGCAACTCTCTGCGATATCAAGGTTTGTACTGTTATTACTGGTCCTATGGGGAACTGCAAACTTGGCCTGACATTTGGATGCATGTAAAGAAGTTCTTGATCTCTACTCTCAAAATCTGAAACCCGAAAAGAAGCACAGGGAATCATCAGCACCAGTACCAGAACCAGAAGAAAAACAAGGAGAGAAAGATCTCCTGACGCTAGTTGAATCAAAGCTTGGTTGTTGTCAACAGGAGAATTCGTTTCTTAGAGAACAAGAATGTTGTTGTTGTTGTTGATAAGGGGGAAAAAAAGTGAATTGAGTGATTTATTTGTATGGTTTTTTTTTTTTCTTGTTTCTTCGAGGATTCACAGTTGAAAGATTTATCTTTGATATGCAAATTCTTTTTTCCTTTGTAGTGTTTTTTTTATCAGCAGTTGATCCAGTATGAATACAACCATTATTTATCGTTTAAAAAAAAGTTATTGAATAAAGCCTCCTACCTCTTATTTATTCAACAAAATCAATCAAAGATTTATTTACGAGAATTAAAGAAATTATAGATGACCTATAGATCAATGGAGAAGTATTAAAAGAAGTTAAAATTATTGAAAAGATAATGAATTCTCTATGTCTAGAGTTTCTAACCAAGAAAAATAATATTGAGTCTACTCGAAATCTGAATACCTTGAAGCTTGATGATCTAGAAGGTGAATTGGTGACATATGAGATGTCCCTGAATCAACAGATAACAGAAACATTTGATGAAGCGTTGCAAGCAAGGCGGAGTTAACCTAATCCAAGAGAAGAAATGTCAAGCTGGGTTAAGAAAAATCAAAGATGTCAAAATTTCAGAGGTAAAGGACGAGGAAATGGAGATGTGATAGTGGAGGAGGAAGATCAAAGAAAGGATGATCAATTAAAGGAAAAGGAAGAATCATCGAATCTAAAAGAAATATATGAAGAAGATCACAGTTTAAAAACTGTCGAGAAAGGAAAAGAAGATAGAGATAATTATCATTGTGGTATAAATGTACGTCTTTGATTGCAAAGAAGACTTCAATAGTGGTCAATCTAATAAGTCAATAATTTCTAAAACAACTAAACAAAAAAAATTTGGTGGAAACTGATGTTGCTTCTATAGAGGCTAGTAATTTAAGTCTAGAGACATGTGATAGACATGATTGGTCTATACAAAGTGAAGCTATTGGAAAAGAAATAAAAATATTCACTAATGTCTCAGAAGAAAAATTAGTTGAAGCTTTTGAAGATGGAGCTAGTAATAAAAGAAGCAAAAATGTTCACCAATAGCAAGTTTTTGATGATCTACCAAAAATTGAAGCAAAACAATTGAAGTTCTAGATCCGCAATTGAAGTGCATGACTATGAATAGTAAAGAGCTAGATATAATCAACTCTGAAACATTATTTAAAATTATAGATTTTGAAGAGCCTGAGAAATTATTTGTTGAAAATCCTACTCTACCACATACACAATCAACTAAAGTTGAATGGACATGCAAGATCAAGTACAAATTAATTGGAGAAGCAGATGATTTTAAGGCAAGAATTGTTATTCAAGAATACAAGAAAAGAAAAAAGTATGATGATGATATTTTAAAAATGTTTAATATGAAAAATGCCAAATTGACTTTGAATGAAGTTGAAGAGAGATTGAAGTTGACCATAATGACACGCATGATTTTGTTGATGCTACATATTTCAAAAAGTTGAAGAAGATGCTAGGCATAATCACATTTGATGATCTTGGTTTAAGGGAGGCTATGTAGTAAACAAACCAAGATTAGGATTCCTAAGTAGTTTAGGATTCCTTAATAGTTTAGAATTGTTTATTTATGGTATTTTCTTATTTATGTTTAATTAGGATTTGTTAGTTTTTATAAGTTCCTAGTCCTAGTTTACTTGGTTGTTGGTATTAGTATTATAAATTGGAAGTGCCTTGCTACATATTTTCAATGTAGTGAGAGATACATTCAATGTGTAGAGAGATACACTCTATGTACAAAAATTACAAGAGTCTTTGAGCTGTTGAATAAAGCCTCCTACCTATTATTTGTATATTAATAAGTTTCTTCTATATAATCATTCTTGGGTCTTTCACTTGTGCATATATTATTACCTTGGGTAATATTTTTTCCTTCAACACTATTCAGCTGTGAAAAGTTAGAGCTAAGGAGAAACAAGGTTATGTTATGACTTCTTGATGGTAATGATGATGTGCATATCTTTGTATTTATGATGAGAAGAAAAAAATATTGAATGAGAAAATTGAAGGATGAATGAATAAGGGAGTGATAATCTGGTCAACTGCTTTGTTTAGATGAAAAACAAATCATGACAATTGACAATTAACAAAGAAAATTAAAAATCATTTAAGAAATACTATATTAGAGTTGCTTCACAAGGCCAGTTGATTGAGCAGAGATTTACCAAATGAGAGGATCTGAGTTTGATACCACTGGCATGTGTTTTACGACCGATTTCATTTCTTGGGGAATAGGGTTTACCCAAACGTGTTTAATAGATAGCGAATACGGGTCCTTATTAACAAAAAAAAGAAAAAAGGAAAATGTTCACTTTTGGAGTAAGTCCTATCATTATTGTTTTGAAAGGCGAGGGCGTGAGGCAGGACGTTTTACTTAGCATAGGGCAAGGCGTAAGCCTCGAGATATGGGACGTAAGCCCGATGAAGCTTTAATTTTTAATTTATAATATAGTATAATAATATAATAACACAACATTATAAAAATTCATCAATAGTTTGAAATAATTAAAAACATGATTAAGGAAACTCATAGAAAATTTCTAACATGATTATACAAGTATAAATAATCTAATATCTTGACTTTCTAATAATAAAAGAATCATTATTTCTAAAAATATATTATTATCATACTATACAATTTACCCCCTAAAAGAAAATAATCAATAAAACTTACTAGTATTATTATAATAAAACATCACTCCATCATGAATAAAAATAAAATTACTTTCAAACAGCTAAATAATTTATGATAATTTTGAGACATATACAAAAACATGAAGACTAATGATAAGTGAAAAAGTAAAATTTCGGCATGTATTTTTAAAAGAAACATTACGTAATATATAATCACCCTCACAGTGTTATCAAATAGTAAATATGCGATACTTACAACTTGTTATTTGAGTTACTCTCAATCTTTTTATTTTTATAGATTAAAAAAACTATTAAGTAACATTCATTTATTCAAGGACTATGAGGGTCAACAATGTTAACTAAAAAATTTATCACATAGTTTGAGTAAGATCTAGTAGGCGAGCCCCGAGTGTTTGACATTGAGCGTGCTTAGGACGTACAGTTGGACACTTAAGGCATAATTAGTATTACAAAACTAAGCCCCACACTTGAGTCTCAAGGCATTTTACTAGAGCCCCACCCCCAAACTCGCTCCGGAGGCGAGTCCCAATAGAGTCTTTTTATAACACTGGTCTTGATACGGTAATTCGCGATCTTCTCTTTTGCTTCAAATTATACAAATTTTCTTCTCATCTTTTCAAGTCCATTTCCCATGACTTCCGTTTTAGTTTTGGAAATGTACTTATTTTTTCTTAATTAAACTAATCAAATCATTTGGTATCATGCTAGTATTTTTATACCCTCCATCTGATTTTATATTAATGATTTTTTTCTGTATCTAGAAATAATTTAATTTTAAAGTTATCATTTAGTCTTTATGACATGATTTTATATCCATAAAACTGTAATGGCAAGTTTGAAGATTACCAATTAAAAAATCTCTCTTTATTAGGCTAATTTAAACACATTTACATAAAATGAGACTGTATGGAAAAAAATGCGTCTAACAAAATAACGAATCATATCACGGCACATAATTAAGTCAGAATCGGAAAGACGCTTACTATACCAAGGAAAATGGGGAAGGATTGTTTCTAATGCAACACGAGGTGATTCAACACCTGCGTTTGTTGTTTCTATACTATACTAATATATATATATATATATATATATATATATATATATAGAGGCGGACCCACATACATCTGTGAGGATACACGTGCATCTGACAACTTTTAAAGTTTTTTTTATATACATAGTTTATAAAACGATAATATATATGTTTTTGCACCCATATAACCAAAAGTCATATTGATGCACTGGTCGAAGTAAACAATTTGGACTGTAGCCACGTGAGTTCAATTTCCACGAGAGGTTACAATTTTTTGCCTTTAAAATCAGTTTTTCTTAACCGTTAACCTTTTTAAAAATTGCTTTTATTAAAAATTGTTCTTCTTTATTAATTTTTATATTTTTTTAAATTATAATATTCAATATTGGTTAAAGGCAAAAAATAATAAAATTCAATATTAAAATTTATTGAGCCCTTAAAATTTAGGAGGCCTAAGCCTTTGCTAACCTTACCTTGAGTCACCCCTAGCCTTACTCTTGAGTCACTCTTAGTGGTGCCCTCTTATCTTCAAATACTGGGTCCGCCTATGTGTATATATATATATATATACACATAGTACTATTTAAAAGCTTATTGTAAGATAACTCTTTTATTACCAAGATCATGTGGTTGTAAATTTATTACAAAGTTCAAATTTGTTATGTTTTATATGTTAAGTAATATAGGCTTATTTAGTGATATAGATGATTTTTCAGTAGAAAAATATCCATTTTTGTTAAACTCGAAAAACAAATCAATGGAAGTGAACTTAAACATGCAACTATTATTGTTACAGATACCTTCATCCATGGTTAGGTTTAGTCTTATTTAGTGATAGGGGTGATTTTTCCTTTTAAAAAATATCCATTTTTGTAAAACTCGAAGGCCAAATAAATCACCATAAAAAAATGAATCAATGAAAATGAACTTAAACATGCAACTATTATTGTTACAGTTTACCTTCTTCCATGGTTAGGTTTAATCTTATTTAGTGATAGGGGTGATTTTTCCTTTTAAAGGATATCCATTTTTGTAAAACTCGAAGGCCAAATAAATCACCATAAAAAATGAATCAATGAAAATGAACTCAAACATGCAACTATTATTGTTACAGTTTACCTTCTTCCATGGTTAGGTTTAATCTTATTTAGTGATAGGGGGTGATTTTTCCTTTAAAAAATATCCATTTTGTAAATCTTGAAGGCCAAATAAATCACCACAAAAAACGAATCAATGAAAGTGAACTTAAACATGCATCTATTATTGTTACAGTTTACCTTCTTCCATGTTTAGGTTTTGTGTGACATTATTTATTATTGGAGAAATTTCATAAATAGCTAAGAGTTAAAACATAATGAGTCTTTTTAATTAGCATAATTTGTCTAATTTCATAACGTAATTATAGTTTCATTAGCTATTATATACATATCTCGCTGGAAACTTATTTATTTTTATACAAATTGGACTCTTAACTTAATTAATGAGGCGGTAATTTAAGTTATTAAAAAAGAAAACAATCTCACAAATCATGATTATTGTATCTAATTAAAATTTCTTACTAATTATAATTTCTACCAAACAAAAAAGATAAATTTAAATTCCTAAATAAACATGTTAAAAAATGACTTAATAAATATGAAAAAAAAAAAAAAAATATATATATATATATATATATATATATATATATATATATATATATATATATATTCTCCTATTTTAGAAATGACAGTTTAAAGTACGAACACTTTTATATAAGTGGTACTCTATGCAATAAAAGGTGTATATCAAAGATGGAATGAATAAGGGTAGCAGAGGAATTTACATAATTTGTTGGGTTAAATGATATCTGAGTATAACTGGAATTGCGACGTGTCTTCTTTAGGCTTAAATTTGCTTCTATAACTTTGTACGTGTCATTTTAGAATGCAATTGAACACACATCTAACTCTAACTTCTTTTTTTGACCAGTTTCATCATTTTCTAACATATTCCTATCTTAAATAAGTTCATGAATAGTAAAGAAGGACTATCGTTTACTTGTGAAAAACGTTCTTATTCACTTATGTACAAGGTATTTAGTTACAACACAATGCATGCATATGACTTACAATTTAATGAATAAACTTCTACATGTAGCACTCCAATTATATAACCTACTAATTAAGTTGCTAAAATCTTTCTCCTACAATTTCAAGCCAATCAAGAATTCATCATCCATATCCCTAACAAGAAAAAGAAAAAAAAAAAGCAAATGCATTTTCTGAATTTCTTAAAATCATTTTGATTTTCAAGGTTAATTCTTCCCGTTCAATTTTATAGTGTATTTTCAATTCCATCTTCAGCTGAAAATAGACAATTCCAAGACAACATAGAAAATTACAAAGCTTTGATAAGTATTTTTTTTATAGCTTATTTAATATTCACATTCTGCTTTGGTACAAATATTTTTATGATTACATGATTTGATTATGTAGAGTAATGTGTCGAAATCAACACGATACCTTCATGGGGTACAACTCTTTTTTATTTATATGCGGCAAAATTTGATTTTTTCCGTTGATTTATGTATTTCACTTCTACGTTTCAAGACATGTTATTCAACCTTCTGCTCTTTATATTTTTCATTGTTGCTTGGTTGTTTATAAAGTTCAGAAAAGCTAATGTGGAAAATATTTTTCAAAATCTTATATTAAATGTTACTAATTCTTATCTTATTTTCTCGTGTGTTTGTATGGGATACTTGAATTAACAAATAAAAAACTATTATATGCATCTTCATGCCCACATGAGCACAAATGAAGTTAAAGCAGAGAAATCCTTTAGATTGGTTGTTGAAAGAGCACAATTACATTTTCCTGCACACATCGTAAGGAACGAACTTATACTATACCTATGTATAGAAAAATTCTGGACCATGGATATTCAGTATCCATTTTTATTTTAATTATAGGGCGACATATTTACCTTTTCAATTACTATTGAAAGAATTTTTTTAGTGTTTGATATGTTGGGCCGTGTTGTGCATGGGATTCACCCTCTAGTATATATATTTACACATACACAATTATTTGAAATATACAAATAAGTAAATTTATACAAATGCTGAAATTATACAAATAAATAGCTGGAACGTATACTTGTTGATAATATATAAATAAAAAAAAACAATTGTATACAATTGTTGAAAATATACAAACAAGAAGGTTTGAAAAAAATAAGAAATCCGCAACAAACATTGATCTATAAAATCATATACAACATAATGTGAAATGTATTGATAGAAATACAAATTACAAAAAATATACAAAATCAACAATGCTGAAATTTTATAAATAATAGCTAGAATGCATACTTGCTGATAATATACAAACACAAAAAATAATTATATATAATTGTTGAAAATACAAACCAAATCTCTCAACAAATCGTAAAACATTTAAACAAAAAAATTAGTTGATAAATACACATGAATCTATTGTATATTTACAATTGAAAATCTGAAAAACTTGGATGCGTTTGTATACCTCGAGTGATTTTTTGGAAGGAGTTTGTTCATCTATGATTTTGATTGTATCCAAGGATAAAACTGAAAATCAAAAGAATTGATGTGATGACCAAATACAAATGAAAAAAAATGAAAGTTGAAACCGCAATAAGTTTGGGTAGATTTGGATCGATCAGTTGATGAAACAGTGACTGAGGCAGAAACCAAGTTCCTGGAGCTTAGACTTGTTTCATTTGAATGTCCTGTTTGAATATGGATTCTAGTCGTTTAAAATTTTGCATTTGTTTTAGTTGAGTTGTCGAAGGCGTGTTGGATCTCTTTCTTTTGGTTATGTTCGATGTTAAATTATTCACAATTTAAGATATCGTTTTTAACTAAAAAAAAAAAAAGTTGAAATCAGCATAAGTTGCCCTTAAATCTTTGCTGCACAATTTGAAAGGGAAAGAAGAATTTCTAACTTTTGTTGAGTGAATTAAGGAGAAAAATAAATAAGAAGATTATGGAGAGACATAAATTATATAACTTTGTAAAAGTGTAGAAACGAAATATACAAAAACGAAACGTGGTTTGTGTAAATATGACAAAAAGTTAGTGGTGAGTGATAAACTGTTCACTATAACTATGCTATATAACTATACTAAATAATTAAGTAGTATATGTTTGCTTAATCACTTAATTTTTTCCTTTATAAATGTATTAATTCATCTAATATTTAATATATATATTTATATATATATATATATATATATTAAAATATTTAAAAATATTTTTATTTTAAATATTATTATGAAATATTTAAATAATAATTTTCAAAAATCATATATATATATATATATAAAAGAGAACCTTACCTACGTGGCGCTACCACAAATCAAAATTCTCTTTTAATTTATTTATTTACAAAATTAGTCTTCCCTTTCATGAAAAATTGTGATTTTTATGAAAAGTTGCGACTTTAATGAAAAGTTGCGACTTTAATGAAGAGTTGTGACTTTTATGAAAAATTGCGACTTTTATGAAAGGTTGTGACTTTTTCGATGGGTTGCAACTTTTCCAAATAGTTGTAACTTTTCTGATAAGGCACAATAAATATTTGTTCACACTATCCTTTATTGTCTATAAATAGAGGGATTTCTTTTCATTTTAACACAACAAAAATTCTGAACCTCATCTTCTTCTTCTTCATAATTAAATATTTGTGTACTTTGCTCATGTTGAGTGATTCACTGACACTATTGCTTATGCTACAAATCCTGGTATGTATTTTTACAATCATTAATTTATAATTTATGCTTATGTTATTGTGGCTAAATGATACTCCCTTTGTCGCTAATTACGTGTCTAATTTTGAATTGACCCACTTATTAAGAAAGCAATTATTGATATAGTGAGTGTATTATTTTACCCCTATTAATTATGAAGTTGATGGATTAAAAATTTAAGATTGTCAAGAAATTGTACTTTTTTCAAAGTAATTAATTAAGGGTATAATAGGTAAAATTATTTGTCATTTCTTGATTTGTCAAAATGGACAGAGTAATTAGAGACAACTATAAAAGGAAAAGTGTACAAGTAATTAGGGATAGATGAAGTAAGATATAATAATTTTTATTTTCCTTTACATTATTAATGTTTGTTACTACATAATCTTGTATGTAAGATAATATAATATTTTCGTTTTAATGTCTGATTGATTTTAAATATTATTTTATAAATTTTGTGATATTCGCACGGATAATTTTACTAGTATTAGTATAATATAAAACTTAATTTCCTTTTTCTGAATTTTATATCGAATGTCAAATCATGAGGGCAAACTTGTAAAGCTACATCTGAAGTCTGAACGAACCGACTTCACATCAGTTGTTACTCGCCGGCGGTGGGTGGAGTAGTGTGTTTTATATAGCTAAGCGCTTGCAAGCGGAAATCGACGTCGTCTATGGCTAAAACTTTGAGTAGTCAATCCATGGAGAAAATATCAGATAGGCTTTCAGGGCTTGATAACCTCTATTTCCCACGGGCTCAGCAATCATCCGCCTCCACCGCCTTCCAACGCAAATCCCTCCTTATCGACCTTCTCTCTCGCGACACTCCCCTTTTTCTAGGTACTCTACTAATTTGTAGTATTTTTTTTCTGGCAATACATAGCGATTAAAATGATCATATGTGTTTTTTATGTGGCTGATAATTGTGCAATTAACCTTGACCTCGTGGCGTTGCCAGAAATTCTGCTATTAGATTGTGATGGAACAACTTTTCCTCATCTAATCCATATGTTGGCCTTGAAATCATTGTTCCTATGGATAAATAGGACATACTGACCAGGTGGTGAAATATTGTGCCCCCTCCCCCAAAATAATCAGCACTTTCAATTATAAAAGGAGACAACATTGCTTAGTTGATATACATAGAATCTCTTGTTGAGTTCTGCTCATCTTTGGAGAAATCTTAGTATTTCTATCTTATTGATGGTTTATGTTTGTCAGAGTTGTTGAGGCAAAAGCACCTTAGTCTAGTGGAACTTTAAGACAAACTGCAATTAGAGTCGTGAGCATTAGCGAAGAAAGGTACTAAGGAGCAGATAGAAAATATGTGATGTCTGAAAAAATGACTAAACACAAACAATAGTTATTTAGATAGGATATTGAAGAGAAATATATGAGGTGATTCTCCCAGTAGGTGTACAGTTCTACTTTTATATCAAAAAAATATATGAGGTGATTCATGTCAGTTTAGCAAGCATAGAATGAATTTAAGTACTCAATGACAAATTTTCAAATATAAATTTCTAAAATCTTATTCCTTGGATCAATTTAATATCCATCTCACCGAATGGTTGGTCTAGCGGCGGCCAGTGAAGTGGGTGAAAACCATGAAAGATCATGAGCTAGACCCCAATAGAGACCAAAAATATTTGGTGATTTCTCTTCATTTGCCTAAGAGTTTTACCTGATGCCTATGCTAACATGAGATAGCCCTTATTCAGCAGATGAGATAAATGGTACTCGGGGAAATAGTTGAGGTGTGTGTAAGTTGATCCGGGCATAACCATTGTAACTTTTTTAACTAATATTCATTCAATGGATCTTTTTTCATACTTATCTAGTGCCATCGCACCCACCCAAGGGTGTAGCCTAGTGATTAATGAAATGGACTGAGAACCATGAGGTCTCATGTTCATATTTCAATAGAGGCAAAAACACTAGGTGATTTCTTCCAATTTGTTCTAGCTTGGTGGATCGAGTTATCTAGTACGTATTGCTAGTAGGAGTTGGTAGGTATTTCGTGGAATTAGTTGAGGGGTGTGCGCAAGATGGCCCGGACACCACGGTTATAAAAAATAATAATTATCTAGTGTCATCTTGTTAAAGACAAGGACCACGAGCCATGAAGCGCAGGCCTTATTGCATTGGTGTGAGCACCAGCTAAGAGAGGCAAAGCAGACAAGCTTCACTTACTATCTTCGCTTAAGCACTCCTTACTCGAGCCTTTTACTCAACACTGATGTTTGCTCAAATGTTGAAAGCCAGTTTTGAGAGATTAAAAATTTGCAAACAAGACAGTAGTCAAATATACAAATTTATTAAAAGGGAAGAAGGCGTAGGTTATTGTGCTCCAAATCCTATGCACCTTGTATGGTTATTCCAGCTGAAACCGTCCCTAGCACTTCCTCCCTCTTTGTATATTTGAGGGTTCAACTTGTAAATTCTTAGGTTCCAGTAAATGGGCCTATTTGATTCACCATGTTATTTGGGTTGTTTACCTCACTAAAGGCCTAATATCTCCTGTGCTGAACTAGAACTTTTAGCTACATTATTTTTTAAATGAAGAAACATTATAAAGTTCATTAATCTGTGTTTCTAAATATCTCTTTGTTGATTATTGGAATCTCAGAACGTTATGGATCGCAATTAACATCAGATGAGCTAAATGAATTTGGAACTATGGAAAATGATTATGAAATCAATTGGCATCTGAATCGCCTGCGAAGTGTTATTAGCCCAACGCAAGAAGATCTGAAGTCCAGATCAGTTAAGATTAAGAACAGACGGCGAGCATATCTGGACAAATTGGTAAGTGATGGACAGTACTTTTCAGAGGATGCAATGAGGGAAAGAGAGCCATATTTGCACCATGAGTATATTGGGAGGTTTCAGGATCCAAGTGGTAGGAGCATGGCAAGACCGGGGGAGCGATGGTCTGAGACACTGATGAGGCGGTCAGAAGAGGCAGTGCTTGTTAAGAAAATTAGGGATGAGCAACAGAGACGAGGCGTGGCTCAAAGTGATTGGGTAGGGTTTGATAATCAGGAACTTGAGAAGATGGAGGAGGAAGAAGAAGAAGAAACCGAGGAAGAGGAGGAGGAAGAAGAAGAAGACGGGGAGGAGGAGCAAGGGAAAGACAAAGGTGAAAGGGACATCTCATCTAATAGACAAGAGGTAGTTGTTGTACCTTCTCTCAATTTGTAGATAGTATACACTAAAATATTTGTTGGGTCTGCTGGTTATTTGTAATTACATGCTAACTTATAGGCTATTTTCAATAGATGTTCATATTTGTCTTGTGTCTAATTATTATATTGCATTTATGCCGAGGGACTTACGGATGGTTGTCAATTGAAAGACATAATTTTGGTCGTGTTTTGTTAAATATGGCATATTCCTTTTGTAGTTTCGCAACGATTGAGTAGGAATGGGATATTGGTTGGAGGTACTTTAGTATTGTGTGGGGGTTACAACATAAGGAGGTCTTTTAGGTAGTCTTCATAAAAAAAAAAGTTCTTTTAGTGTTAGTACCTCCCCTAAAGTGTAAAAGTGTTTTAGCGTCTGGATTTGGGGAGTCTATCTGAAGCCTAATTCATTGCAACTTCTGACTCACTTATCTTTGTGATGTTCTGCGGTTACATGTTAACAACTTTGGAGAGCTATGAAGTTATGCTTCGTAATTGCCAGTTGGAAAGTCCTACTAGTGTGCCCCCCTTAAATGCCCCTTAAATGGTGTCAATTTTTTTTTTTTGGAGGCCGGGGGGGGTGCCAAATCTGAATGTACTATTGGCAACAGTCTAACTTAAAACCGTGGTGTTTCCATTGAAATTGAGAAGTAAAAGTGTGATGTAAAAAGGGTATGAATTTTTAGGTCTCTTCAGCTGAAAAACTGATATTTTAAGAGCTCATTTTATGGTGGAGACCTTCTATGAGCTTCTCCAGGAGATGCTTGCATTGTTATCTTTTTCAAGGATTTTATGCTAGCTTCATCTCTATCTTTTTTCTGTGCTTTCTTTTATTTCTGGAGATCAAGTTTTTTAGTGTTATCTTGTTTGTTAGCACATTTGATTTATTCGGAAGTTTTTAGAAGCTCAAGTTGGAGTTGTCTCAACAGGGAGCTCTCGCAATTTTCACTGACCATCACTGTCTTGTTTACTGACACATTCCAGTTGTAGTGAAGCTTTGTATAGGTTCAAGTTTGAGTTATATTTAGGTTTTGTTGAATGCATGCTTGTTTGTCAATAATACCCTCACAGAATATGTTCTCAAAGCATAGACCATTGTCTTTTTGTTTAGCCTGTTATCCTTAGCAGGCTTACTGTTCCTATAACTTATCAGAAAATGACTTATTTTCCTATGTGAAGGTTCACCCAATCAACCTTGATGCTTCTAATGACGAGCCATCTGAAATGAGAAGAGCTGCTGTGATGGAAACTTTATCAACAGAGGAGATGCATGAACGACTGGACCAGTTTTCTTACATCATGCAGGAAAAGTTTTTATTAGGAGAAGATAGTCTGGATTACTCAAAAATTGATGAGGATGAGACCTTGGATGATCACTGGATGAAAGAAGCAAATTATGATGCTGAAGAAAAGTACTTTGATGATGACTGAGCTTTAATTACCGAGTGGTTTTTAGCTTTTGATACTACACAAGTAGTCAGTCAAGTACACATCTTGTTTGAGTTTCTATCATGTATATGCTGTTAGCGTGTATGCAAATATGTTTAGGTCATCCATGGCTGGGTTTGGTTTTTGAAGTTGCTTCCTATCCATCTTCTTGTGTTAAGCTTACAATTCCTTAATATTTGGGATTAGCTAGTAAATTCACATTACAATTCAAGCAGCTTTTGAACAATCTTTAGTTGTGGAACTAATGAGATTTATATAGAGTGAAAGATGCTAAAATTCTAACCCAATCACTGTACAAGGATAGAGATTCTTGTCCAATGGCAATATGCCCATGTCGCAGAATTCTGAATTACTGTACTAGCATCAGGTTTATGTCAATTGATAAGATAGAACATTAGGGGATTTTGAGAAGCTTCCTAATTTGGATTTATTTTATTTGACTTTGTGCGATAATAATGAATTTATGAATCATTTGGGACATAAATGGTTCATAATTAGACATTGTTTTCTTTTGGGGAGTTTCTATTTTTATTGGTCAACTTCTATCATGTTGAATTGTTGATGTAGAGTGAGTGGCTACAACTCCAATCCCACACAATTTGTAAATTTTGGATACTGGATTTGATTTATGCCTAATCTTGCAATTGCCTTTAATAGGAAGTACTATTAATTAATCTGAATAATTTGATTACTAAATCAACTTCAATCACCAGTGCTCTCTGATTCAAGAAAATAAAATGGAAGAGCAATCAATTTAATCCCTTAAATTAAGTTGGTGTTTGGTCATAGGATTTGAGAGTCTGATTTAAATCAACGTTGTTTATGAAATTTGCATAAAATTATAATTTCAACTTCTTATTTCAATTTTCAAATTCTAAATTCTCTGAAAAGTAGGATTTGAAATTTCAAATTGTGATGTCAATTTTTTTTCAAATATAAAATTTGACTCCATAAATTTATATTTTACAAAAAATAAAAGACTTAAAAGTTTTAGAGTTTAATTGACTCATGTTTGACATGTAGAGATTGTATGTAACATGTGTGTGTGTTGGGGGGGGGGGATTTTATCAAATAATAGCTAGTTACTATTATAGTTGATTTATCAATGGCAACAACATCAACATAAGTGTAGTCTCATAATGTGAGATGTTGGAAGCGTAGAGTGTAGGTGAACCTTAGCTCAAGAAAAAAACAGTCTAGAAAAAGAAGTATCAAAAGTACGAGAAACAACAAATAATACCAAAAAACACATATAGTAACATGACATAAACTACAACAAAATAATACGATGATTGAGATACAAGGAACAATAGATTGTAACAAATATAAAAGGTCAGGAAACTACTGAAACAATACTATGACTATTAATATGAACAGAGCGCGAGACAACTGTCACCTACTAACCTTTTACCTTAATTCGTATCCTCCACACTCCTATATTCCATGTCCTCTGTAAGTTGAAATTGCATCATCTTCCACCTAATCACATTTCGGAATACTTCTTAGTCTACCTCTACCTCTACCTCTCCTTAATACTTCTTTGATCTATCTCTACCTCTCTTGAAACGATTCATAAATAACCTCTCACATCTTTGAACTAAGACATATGTGTATCTCCTCTCCGGCATCTTGTCCTCTGCCGAAGCTACTCCCATCTTGTCCTAGATATCCTTATTTCTAACCATATCTCTTTTAGTATGCTTGCAGTTCTATTGCAATATCTTCACGTCCACAACTTTTATCTTGTGAACATGAGAGTTCTTAATTGACAAATACTTTGTCCCATACAACTGAGTTGGTCTGACCATCATTCCTTAGAACTTACCTTTCAATCAGTTTTGATGGCATCTTCATGTTACACGGGGCTCTGAGGGCAAGCCTCCATTTCACCCCAACAGTGAGTGACATCCTTGTTAATGCTTCCATTTTCTTGGATAATAGATCTAAGATACTTGAAACTTCCTCTCTTTTGGATGACATGTATATCAAACCTTACTTTTACGTCAGACTTATGTGTTATCTCACTAACTTACTATTCAAATATTTTAAAATAATGAATAAGTAAAAATGAATCAAAGAATCAACGGTAATAACTAAGCTGATTTTAAATCATGTCCAACCGACCCTAAATCCAAAGGATATAAGATGTTACAATTTTGGCAAATTGACATCCACCAAACAAAAAGATTCAAAATTACTGGTGAAGTCATCAGTGACCAAAGTTACACGTATACAATCGCACCACGATAAAATGTCCAAGCGACGATACACTAGCATTACCCATCCGAAAAAATCGCCCAAGCAAAGCTAAGCTCTTCCCGCCGGTGTTTATTTATCACCTTCTCCGGTCACAATTCCCTCTTTTTTCTCTCTCTAAAACAATTCACCAATAAGCATAGATTAGAGAGAGAAAATGGGATAACCTTCTATCTCCCTTCAATCCCCAACCAAAACCCTAAGTTTCTCTCTCCTCATTTCTCGGACATCGAAGCCCTAGGGTTCGAGTCCTGTTGTTTAATTGTCGTATAAGCTGAGGAGAGAGATATGTACAAAGAAAGAAGAGTTGGCGGTGGATCGAAGCCGGAGATGGGACGTGTAGGTGATAGGAAGAGATTAAATGAAGCCTTGGATAAGCACTTGGAGCGCTCATCTCCTTCTACCTCCACTACTACTGTCAGGGGTACTAATGGAAAGGATCATCGCTTTGCCTTGTCCAAATCCAAGGACCAGCTCAGAAACTCTGCTCCTCCTCCTGATAATAAGTGCTCTGATGGTATACACACTTTATTTTCCTTACATCCTATTTTATAATGGTAAATTTCTAGGATAGAGTTTAATATGTTAATGCATATATAGAAGCATGTATGTAGTGATTGTGGAAGAATTTATTCATAAGTGATTATGTAAGAAAATGTTGAAGTGATGGTTGAGAAGTTCAATATAGAAAATATCACGCTAGAGTTTTAACATTTGGATAGCTTAAGGGAATAGTTTGAATTCTTGGAAGTTGTACAAAAATGGATGTTAGACATTTTAGATGTTCCGAAATGGAATGGAAATAGTCATATGTTGGAGTGAAGGGAGTATACTGTATTTATCTATTATGTTGGTTGTTATCTAATTAAAGTTTTAGGTTTTAGAGGTTGAAATTTGGCTGCACAATTTCATTTTTACTTTAATGGTTAAGAAAATTAATTGGGAAGAGTAATTATGATCAAATTACATTTTAAAGCATGATGAGAAGATCAGGAGTCTTACAAGTGTTAAGCTTTTTCTGCATTTGGTGACATTAAAGCTTCATGTGGCACCATGTTGATTCTAAGTTCCCTGTCTACCAAATGCCTACTCCATTCCTATTCCTCGAGTTTCCTAGTACCACAACTTAAACCTGACTACATCTCTAGCCTTGGTTCCTACCAATTTGGTTTCCTGGACACATGCAACATTGATCAACATGGTGCATAGGGACCACTTCGAGAGGATATGATGAAGCACATGGATTTTTTGGCTTTGGGGATATAAATGACGGAGGAGTGTCACTTTTAGACTTCACGGTCGCTTTTGAGCTGGTCATAGTTAACTTGAGCTTTCATAAGAGGGAGGAACACTTGGTGACCTATCATGGTGTATAATACACCGACAGATTACCTGCTCCTTAGGAAGTGTGATAGAGGTTTTCTCAGAAAAGGAAGTGTGGTAGAGGTAACTGCGATGACTACAAGGTTATTCCGAGCGAGAATCTTACAACCATTATAAGCTCGTGGTTATGAATTTCAATATCAAGAGAAAAAAGAAGAAGAGAACTGCATATGACCACCCAAGGATTAGACGGGGAAGCCTGACTGAGGCCAAAGCTCAGGAGATTAGGGAGAAGTTGGTGACTATAGGGGCTTGGGGCAGTGGTGAGTATGCAAATAGTATGTGGCCTAGTACAACTGACTCTATCAGAGTAGTAAGTCCCTGATATATCCTGATAGAAGTGTTAGTTCAGCATGTTCGAGACTTACTTGGGAATAAAAGGATGGTATCGTTGCAACATCACCTATCCATTTGTGAGATATGAATGAAAACAAACTTCTACTGTTATTTCAAAGAGCGGATATGCACGTAACAATCAGCTTATAATCAGTAAAACAACTCAGACTTATCTTCCAGGATGAACATAGTAGATTTGTTTAGCTATAATAAGTGAAACAATTCAGCCGAATCTTCATGTTTTTTTGCTCTTTTTTTCTTTTGGCACTTCCTAGGGTGGATCATGGATGAGCATTTGTCACTTGCATGAGACTAAGCCATGCCATTTATTTTGTATCTGATTGCTTAATGAAGTCCTCACATTAATTATACTTGAGGGTTACAGTTAAGGCCCTGATGTAGGACTTTCCTCTAGGAAAAAAAATAGAATATAAAAATACAAGGCCCTGATATATCCTGATAAAAAGAACGTAAGGTCTTGATATAAGACTCGTGTTTAGAGATTATTATGGCATTTACCCTTAGAATTTTTCAATTCAAGAGGATGATCATTCTGTGAGAGACATAGTTAGTAACACGCATTGAGTTCATTAAATGAACATTGGAGAGTGCACTTGACCTCAGCCAAAAGGTCGAGAAAGATTTCATTAAATGAGCATTGAAGAGGAAGATCACATTTATTCATTTCTTGCTCCAATTAGCCAACTGATGGGGTTGATTTTTGGCATACTTCCACCCTATTTCTCTTCTGGTTATATGCAAAACTAAACTCGTCGCTCTTTGAAATCGAAAAAGAAAAGGGATATGAAGAAAACCTAGTCTCCTCTTCCCAGTTTCCACTAGTCAAATGACTCCAGATGCAAAGGTATTACTTCTGCTTTTTAATGGGTACAACAATTAACATAGACTAAAGTGAGAAATGCATCTCTAAAGTACAGCCCTTCGAGAAAGATTTTGAGAGCTTGCTAGTAAGTAACTTGAACCCTATAATTTTAAAGGTGCAAGGGTCAATCCTCATCTATCCCCTTTCCACGATCTTGGCTAAAAAGAAAAGAGCAACAATAATAGCGAAAATGATAAAATTTAACACAAGTAGAATATCTTTTTTTTAAAAAAAAATAAATAAAATTGAAACACAAGTAGAACATCTTAAATAGCTTGTTCCTCATCCGATCCTTTTATAGTCTTTTTTTTAGATGATAACAAATTTTATATAGTCTAAAAACACAAAGGTTGTACTGGCCATAATTACTGGAAAATGTACCAAAATATACATCAGAAATTTCTATCTCCTTACAAAGATCCTAGAGCATCTAGAATAGCTTCTGAATCTCTAGTGATTCTTGTTTTACACCAAAAATAAAACAGCAGCACATAATGCATTTTTATCTTCTGGATTGAACTACCATCTTCAAAACACCTAGAGATCCTTTCTTTCCACATAATCCTTCTTTAGTATTAAAAAGTTGGTAATAATAAGATAAAAGTTTGAAAATTTGAGAACTTCAATTGGCTAGTTTTGACCAGTGAATCAATGAACTAGTTTAATAAGGAAAATATAGGTTTAGTCCATGGGATCACCTGAATGAAGCACCTTTTAAATTTCCCACACACTCCAAAAGTGCTTAAAAGCTATTTTGGCTTAAAAGCACTTAAAATAAGCCAATCAAAACAGGCTCTTAATCCATAAGTTCTTACGAAAAGGGGATTCATATCTTATAATTATAAGTTTTGCTAAGCAGTTTAATTGATTTTGTCCTGTTATGAAACTAAATTTTCTTGTAGTTTTTACTTGTGTTTTCCATTTGCAGTAGAATCTGAAACAGACAGTGAGGCATCAGATATTAGTGGTTCTGATGGAGAAGACACTTCATGGATCTCATGGTACTGCGGTCTACGTGGGAATGAGTTCTTCTGTGAAGTTGATGATGACTACATCCAAGATGACTTTAACCTGTGCGGTCTAAGCAGTCTCGTACCATATTATGATTATGCACTTGATCTGATTCTAGACGTCGAATCTTCTCATGGTGAGCTTTCTCTTTCCATATTGTGACCACTTCTTTCTGCTATGTACTGTGATTTGCAAATTGCACATCTGCGTATCTATGGTTTCGATCGCTGTCATGATTGGCTTGTTCCTCGCTGTTCTCTTAGGGGTCATTTGGTAGAGTGCATTAGAAAAAAATGCAGCATTAGCTTTGTGTATTATTGGGGGTCATTTGGTTGGGTGTATAAGAATGGTGCTAAACAGTATCAATAATGCTTGTGTTATTTCTTATCCATTGTTTGGATTGGTGTAGTAAAAATAGCATGCATTGCATAATTCTTTTTAAAATATTTACTTACAAAGATACCCTCCACAAATATAGTGGAATAGATGTAAAAAAGGTTTTGAGGGGAAATTGGTTGGTTAACCATGCTAATGCATGCATTAAATCCCCTTGCATTACTAATATCATGGTTTTCCATGTATTAGTAATACACAAAAGAGTGTATAACTAATGCTTGTATTAGTTATACAATGATTGAAAAAGTATACCTAACAAGTTACTATTAATACACATAGCTAATGAATGTTTGGTACACTTTTTCAACCTATTTGGTATTAAGGTATGTACAACTAATACATGGAAATCTACAGTATTAGTAATGCAAGGGGTTTCAATGTATGCATTAGCATGGTTAAAGACATAGGTGCCTCGGGAAAAAACCTTCTCCACCTACTTGTGGAGGGTATTTTGTAAACAATTTTTTAGAAACTATGCAATGCATGTTATTTTTAATACACCAAACCAAACACTACATAAGAAATAATTTCAGCATAATTAATGCAAGTATAACTAATCTTTATTTTTATACACCACACCAAACGACCCCTTAGTCAATAGCAGTTGTAGTTGATGAAAATTAGACGGACCATATTACAAATGGTTTGACATTTAAAGAGATTTGTTTGCCGTCATGGATCTAACAATAATATTAGCTGATATTTGTCACTCTCAGGTGGAATGTCTTAATAATCTGTATTGCTAGCATTAAGATGATTGTTTCATTACTAACAATTAAAATAAAAAAAGAGATGATTGTTGTATTAGTTTCCCATGTGTATTGTTCTTGCCGTACTAGTATGCATCTGGATGCTTCTTATGCTTTGCTAGTTTGAAGGTAATCATGTCTTCTTCTGAGACTTTTAAAGGACGCCAGAGAGGAGGTGTATTTGTATATAAGTTCTCTGAAAGTAGAGGTTGTGTTGGTGACTGTTCAAAGTGAAATAGCTCCCTAGCTTGTACTGAGAATGAAGACTGGTTTTGTTGACTTAGCGTTCTGTATAATTTTATAATCTTGTCATAAATATGCCAAGTGAATAATCTACCCGTCGAAAAAACAGTATTAACATTGGAGCTGTATTTTGTTGAAAGTAAACATTTTATTTTGGATAAGACTGTTCAGAGTGGGGTTTGTGATTGGTATTTTCTTATATCTTAGAGGAGAACTTTGCCTTTTTATAGTTACCACAATAGTAATTTTGAAGAATTTTCTCTATAGAAGATTTTAGCAAATTAGAGATATGTCCTTGTTCTGAGAAGCATTTCTCCATGCCATTATAGAAGTCATGTTTATACCATTAGGATTTAAAAAAGGTCCTCTGCCTGTTATCTTGTGGTAGTTCCTCAAAGGTCCTATGATCGATGAGAATGCCTGAAATGTGTAGGTGATATGTTTACAGAAGAACAGAATGAGCTAGTTGAATCAGCAGCAGAGATGCTTTATGGTCTAATACATGCCCGCTACATATTGACAACAAAGGGACTCGCTGCTATGGTAAGAATTTTTGTATCATTGAAAATTATATGTGGTCATAGCTATAATAATTGGAAGGTATCTGGTCTTTTCAGTTAGAGAAGTACAAGAATGCTGAGTTTGGGAGATGTCCAAGAGTTTACTGCTGTGGACAACCATGCCTCCCTGTTGGCCAGTCAGACATTCCTCGACAAAGCAGGGTGAATATATACTGTCCTCGATGTGAAGATGCGTATACACCTCGGTCAAGATATCATGAGAGTATCCTTTTTGTTCTGCTTTGTTATTTCTTAATGCAACCATCAGCATGCTGTCTGCATTCCCTCATCTTGCCCTTTTCCTTTCATCTGAAATGTGTAAAACTAGGAACTTGAATTTTGTGATTTGAAAACAAAAGAATATATGAATGTGGTTTGCACGTCTCACCTACCATGAGAAGATTAAATGATTGGTGTATTCCTTTATCCTTACCTCTTTTCTTTTACCTCCATCAAATTCATTTTCTTGAGTTCCCTGTCATTTTCTATTTACTAATAATCCAGAAAAAGGAATCTAATGCCTGTCTTTTTCTTTAAGGTTCAAAAGGTAGGTTCAAAAGGTAGTGCAGTTCAAAATCTAATGTCTTGCATCTCCCTACATTGAATTGAGATTGGATCTTTCATCTCATAGTGAAAAGTTTTAGAGGATATTGGTGTTATGAGAAAATTGGGATGTTTAATTTACCTTAGAGTTGGCAGCAATTTTTGTCATGTTAGCTTTTATTTGAGTCTTTTAATACTGTCAGAGATTTATATGCCACTAGATAATATAGAGAACTTATAGTATTTTTTATTTATTTTATATAATATTGTCCTGAGATGAGCTTAAGTAGAGTTGCAATGTCAACGAGGATAATATAGTTAACCCAACTTGTTGGGACTGAGGCATAATTGTTTTAATAGTATTTTCAATATCGGAAGATCTTAAGAGTAAACAGTATCTTAGGTTGGAACATTTCTTCCACAACTGCCACCATGTTTATTTTTCTCGTATTTTCTTTTAAGTACATCAAACAAGTTGTGGATGGGTGGACATATTTGAAGAGGGAATCAATCTGTAAATACTATTGAATCTATCCGTGACACATTTAGACATTTTCTCCCAAGCAAGGCAGGGATGATATTTTATTTTCTCTTCGCCATTTTTGCATATATATCATTGTCTCTTTTGCATTTCCTTTACTATGTCAAAGACATTGATGGAGCTTACTTTGGAACCACATTTCCACACCTGTTCTTGATGACTTATGGACACCTCAAGCCACAGAAGATTTCTCAGAGCTATGTTCCTAGAGTGTTTGGTTTCAAGGTCCACAAGCCTTGATCCTGGTAGTGACCTACTAGCGATGTTTTCCTTATTAATGTGCTAGCAGAGGTAATGCTTTTAATAGCACATCTAGAAATTGTAAGGTTCTGTTATAGGTTTTATTCTCATACAGGCTTTTGAAGATGCTGTGTGATAACAAATTAACTTGAGCTACGTTTATGTATGAAGACAATTCTCCCTTGCTACAGTTTGTGCCTGTGAGAATCTCTCAAGACTGCATTACAAAATTTTTTGTTACGTGAGTTCTATGTCAATGTACGCACCCAAGTATCGTAACTTGGATTTGACACATGATACTATTTTGTACGTACGGTGGACTTCTGGCCTGGGGTTTCAATGGACTGTCATTGTGTGTTTTTGAGTATACGTGATGTGTCTCTAAAAGTCTTTCCCTTTTGACTTGTAGCTGTGCATTATTTTACTGGGTGAAAGATCTTATGTGCTGGTAATTAGTTTAACTTTTGCATTGTGGCTGTGAGATAAAGTCATTAAAATTCCGGCCTTGGGGGTTTGGTTAGGTTTAATGGCAAGATCCAAGTGCTAACCACCTTGTGCACAGAATCCTTGAACCTGCAAAATAATAGCTACGACTGTAAAACCCTAGCTAGTTTTCGTATACGATTTACACATTACTCGGGAAATAAATGCCAGAAGATAATTTAGAAGAATTGCAAAATATATTAATCCTTAAATATGTTCCTTCAGATTATGAATAAGTACACCATAATTGATTAACCTTGAAGAATGGTAATTTAACTCCATATATAGATTGGATATTTTCGCAATTGCCCTTGAAAGATTTTTCTAATATGGTATGAAGCAGGTTCACCAATAATGTCATTGAGTTTCTGTAAAATCTTGATTTAATTTTATGGTGTTTTATTTTTTTTTTTTTTGATTGATACTCATTAAGAATTTAAGATGGTCAAAGATATTCTTCCTAATTTTTATTATTGAAATGTTAATTTTGTATGTCAGTCAAATATAGTTTCTTCATCTACAATTCGATATAGTCCACCGTAAAATGATTTTATGTGACACTCAACATTGGACATTCTATTAAACTTATTACATTTTGTTCATTAATTTTATTTTTATAATTCAAACACAATGTTTAATACTTTCTCTGTCTGGCACACTTTTTTCTAGTCCGTTCCAAAATGATATTACATTTTTATAATTAAAGATACCTTAATAAATGATCAAAGAGTATTTAGATCAAGTTAAACCGTATTATATAAATTGAGGTCAAGGTAATACTCATAGTCATTAAAAACACATGTAACGTGTGTATCCAAAAATTAATACAGGTTGTGTACGACTTGACAAGCATGACTGTTGCAATTTAATTTTTTTCAATAACTTGATATATGTCATATTTTAATCCACCATCTTATGTTCTATAATTGTTTTTTCCGTAATCACAACAGCGTTCAAAATTCTTATACTAAAAGGGAAAAATAATTATGTCGAAACTTAAAAGTGCTGGCCTTTACGGTTTTACAATATAATATAATGTCAAAATTTCCATATCGAGTCTAAAAAGGAAAGGAAATAACTAAAAATTAATTACACTAAATTCCATTAATTGACAGATTTTGGCTATTTTAATGTCAATGTACTATTATTCTTAATTAATAGATTTCGGTTATTTTTTAAATCAAGGTTCTATTATTATAGTCTATGTATTTTCTATTTAAACAACTTTATCACAAGAAACAAAGCATTCAATAATTTGGAGGAATACTTTAAGATGAAGAAATTTTTGCTATTATGTTTGTTTTCTATCATGGCTCTTCTTCTCACATATCCATCAGGTAAAAATGAATAAATTTTCTATGTATTGAATCAAAAATAGTTCTTCAACATGGTGAGACTCATCAATGAATCCAAAAATAAATCTTTATTGATAACACGAAATATTTCTTTGTTACAGATGGGAGAATTGTTGGGGATGAATGGAGTCCAGATAAGATATGCATGGTGAGAATAAAAGTAGATCACTGCAACTTTGGACTTGGTGATCGTAAATGCAAGGATGAGTGTTCCCGTCAATTTAAAAATGTTAGAGATGTATTTTGTGCCAATTCAGAAACTCAATGTCGTTGTGCACTTTATTGTTAGTAGTCCTATGCATTTTTATGATTAATGAACACGCGTTATGCACGGATAATATTATAAAATATTAATTATTTTTGGTTGTGATAGGAAGAAAGTATGATCGTCTTATCCATCGTTGAAACGAGATGTTTTCGTTTTTGTTTCTACTAATGTAATTTCATTACTATGAAAGAAATTTTTTTTATCTACCGACCTACGCAATTTTGGAATCAAAATTGCAAATATATCTGTTTTCAAAGTGGGGTCTACCACTCGAATAAAAGTCATGAAACATCAAACAAGTTGTTAATAAATTAAAAAATGGAAAATTACGTGGTTAAGCAAATATATACTAGTTAATTAGTGATCATAGCTATAGTTTTAGTTAATTATTACTCGCGATCAACATTCAGTGATAATTACGTGGGCTTAGGTTTCGAGTTTGTATAATTGGCACGTTTGTAGTATTTATTGGCCAGAATTTGGCCATAATGTCTTTTTGAAAATTTTTATCCTTTTAACTTTAATACCTTTAATTAAAAAATTGAAAAAAGATCAGTTTATTTTAAAATAAAAAGGATATTATAGACTTTTTAAATTTCTGACTAAATTTTCTGGTCATTTAGCATTACTCTATTTTTTATTATCATATAAAATGAAATGTCTCAAGTAGTATTTATCAAAAAGGTACAAGCAAATATTAATTCATGTTTCAACATAATTAAATGTGTATAGCATATTTTTGTACACCAGGAATGTGGGTCTTTACAAAGTAATTTCTCCAATTAATTTTGGTCACGTCGATTTCAAAACTTTTTTTCTCTTCTTCAGACATATCTTCCATTAACTTTTGTACGTTGCCATTGTCAAACCTAGCAAAAAAAAAAAAAGAGTTTTATTAGATAGTTTGGCCCGATGTAAGCATCGGATATTGAAGAAAAATATTTTTTTTTGCAATTACACATCTATTTCTCGTGTTTTAGTAATTACACTCGTTGTATTCTATCTATGTACACATGTTTGATGGATATAGAATTTGTGGTTTAAAATGTAAGTTATAGATATTTATATGATTATATTAATTAATTAATTAAGGAAAATAAAACATTTAAAGTTAAATTGTTTATTGATTAAAAAGAAAAGTGTGTTATATATAAAATAGGAGACCAAGAGCATATATATATATATATATATATATATAGTTGCTAAGAATAATATTAATACTAATAATGACTGGTGAAATCCTTAAAATCTCTGTTTAAAATCACTCGTGTTTAGCCCCTTTTGTTGTACGATTAATGTCTTTTCTTCTAATGTAATGTAAAAAATAATCCAAAATCTAATGTTTATGAATTAAACATGTTCATTAAATTCACAATAAAATATTTATAGATATCACACGTACCAACATTTGTAGAAAGAGTATGGTTCGTGGAGCTTACTGAATTGCTTCAAATATTTCACCTTCTTTTTAAAACGCTTTTGAAGCTTTATAATCACATCTTGAGCTAAATCATCTTGTACCTCGTGTTGTTTGATTAGTACCTCCCAAATATAATTTTCAAAATTTGACATTTTGTTAAAATATTTCATCTCCCTAATTTTCACTTTATCTCCTTTTGAGTTAATAAAAGCAAATGAAGTGAAGTATTCATAGCAATAGTCAAAAAATTGAGATAGTGTGAAAGGATTTAGGAGTGTTGATGTCACATGATAGACATTTAGTTCTGGATTTTGCAAGTATCCATGCTTTGCAATTGCAGCCATTGTTGCATTTACAACCATATCAACCGGAACCTAAATCAAGTGAATAAATGGTTTATTAATGCAAACAAATACTTAACAATTAATAATGTAATTGTTGGATATATATAAGTATCGAATATATAATTAAGTAAATAATAGTTTTTGATGTCTATAATAGCTTAAACTTTTAAATGAAATATCATACACTTTAGCATGGTATCAAAGTAGGAGAAACTACATAATTAGATATACTCCACTACTATATATGCTATTATTATTTATACTTTCAAAATATTATGTATTTTACCACTAATTAAAAGTTTCCTATCATATATGAAGAAGATAGATACATGTATTTTTACTATCATATGCACTAATATAGGGAGAGAGGCGAGCAAGATAGGGAGGGAGGCGAGCAACATTTGTTATGTATTCCATATACACATGAATCACTTTAGATACACACTAGATACATGTATTTGTATGTATCTGATGTGATTCGCATGTATCTAAGATACCAGATACATAAAAGAGTAGCGAGCCATATAGGGGGGAGACGAGCGAGATTTGTATCCCAAATACATGTGAATGTACTTGGATATTGTCTATCTAAAACAAACTACACCTAATTTCCCTTTTATTCTGAGATACATGTATCTCGACTTACCAAAATCTTATAAGATTCATAATATTGAAAACTAGAGTGTATCTGTGTAATTTATGTAAGTTTCCTACCAATGCAAACAATATTGGTCTAGACAATGAGGGGCGTAGGTATATTGAAGATATAATTTAGAAATATATATTGTTGAGGAAGCCGAATATATAGAGAGTGATGAAATCACAACTGCTATATCTAAAGGTAGCTAATAAATAGTAAATGAGACAATAATAAAAGAACACCAGAAATTAACAAGATTCGGTAAAAAATTGTTTTCTTTTGCCTACTCCTCAGACACAACCAACAAATATTTATTTCACTCCAAAAGAGTACAAGTGAAATACTACAAGAGAGAAAGAAGATCAAGATGAGAAGGCAAGTAAGAGGTGTGTTACAAATAAATTAGGAACTACCTATTTATAGGAGTGAATTCTTCCTATTGATGTCATTCATGACATCACAATGTGTCAAAATGTCAAGATTTATCCTTGTAAAACCATTTTATGATTTACCTAAATTTCACCTACAAAGTTGCTATCTTGACTTTTGTACCAATGAAGAATTATCTTTCTAACTACCAAATCTTCACATTAATTCATCTTGAATCTTGTCAAATTTAACAAATCTCCACCTTAACAAGATTCTCCATTTTCAACTTTCTCTCAAAAACAACTTTTGATTATGTCTTTAACCTCAATCTTCAATGTTCAACATTGTTGAAACTTGACTGCAGTCACCACTTTTGTCAGCATATCGGCAGGATTATCTGTAGTATGAATTTTCTGCACTGTGACTCCACCTTCTTCTATGATGTCTCATATGAAATGATATCGGACATCAATGTGCTTTGTCGTTGCATGATAAACTCGATTCTTCGCTAATTGAATAGCACTTTAACTATCACAAAATATTGTGATTCCTTCTTGTCTAATACCAAGCTCTCTAAGTAATCCTTGAAGCCAAATTGCCTCCTTCGCAACCTCTGTAATTGCCATATACTATGCCTCAGTGGTAGACAAAGCAAATGTTGACTGCAAAGTAGACTTCCAACTAACTGGTGTGTTTGCAATAATGAAAACATAACCAATAGTTGATCTTCGTTTGTCCAAATCACCTGCAAAATCTAAGTCACAATATTCAATAAGATATTGACTATCTTTCTGCTCGAAAACCAAGCCAACATCTACAGTATAAAGATACCGTAGAATCCATTTTACAACCTGCCAATGATCCTTTCCAGGATTATGCATGTACTTGTTTACAACTCCAACGGCGTGTGAAATATCTGGCCTTGTGCAAACTATTGCATACATCAAGCTACCAACAACATTTGCATATAGTACTCTTGACATATATTCTCGTGCAGCTTCATTCTTTGGCAACATAGCATCACTAAGCTTAAAATGAGGAGCAAGTTGAGTGCTAACCAACTTCGTTTTCACATTCATGCCAAATTGATTTAGTACCCTCTTCAAATATTCTTTCTGAGATAATAAGAGCTTCTTTGAATGACAATTTCTTTTTATCTCCATGCCAAGAATCCTCTTTGCCTCACCCAAATCCTTCATCTCAAACTCCCTTCTTAGTTGAATATTTAGCTTGTCAATTTCCTCTTGACTTTTAGAAGCTATCAACATATCATCAACATATAGGAGAAGATATATAAAGGAATCGTCTTCAAGCTTGCGCAAATACACACAATGATAGTATTTGCTTCTTATGTACCTTTGTTGTAACATAAACTTGTCAAATCGTTTGTACCATTGTCTAGAAGATTGTTTCAATCCATACAATGATTTTTCAAGTTTGCACACCATATTTTCTTTTCCATCAACTTTGAATCCTTCTGGATGAGTCATGTAGATTTCCTCTTCTAAGTCTCCATGTAAAAATGCAGTTTTTACATTCAACTGAACTAGTTTCAAATTCAATTGTGCTACCAAAGCCAACAAAACTCTAATGGAAGAGTGTTTCACAACTGGAGAAAATACCTTATTATAATCAATTCCCTTCTTTTGAGCATATCCTTTGGCCACCAATCTTGCTTTGTAGCGAACATCTTCTTGGTTAGAAAATCCTTCTTTCTTTGCAAATACCCATTTGCACACAATTGCTTTCTTGCCCTTCGGGAGATTGGCCAATTTCCATGTATCATTCTGATGAAGGGACTGCATTTCTTCATCCATGGCAACCCTCAACTTATCTTCTTCTGAACTTTTGACTGCATCTTTATAAGTCATAGGAATGTCATCAACTGCAATTGAGTCTGCACAAGACACATATATGAGTCGAGTAGGTTTTCTTATTGTCCTTTTTGGCTTGCAGGTTGCTATTGATTCAAATTGTGGTTAAGGTTCTTGAGATTGAATCTCCCCTTCGACTAGCTCTTCTGTCAAAGAAAAATCATCCATTGTTTCCTCGTTTGATCTCAATGTTGAGAAAATTATTTTTTCCTCGAACTCCACCTGCTTTGAAGCATCATTAGTTTGTTTGACATCTTCAACTATTGCCTTATTTGTCAAGGAAGATTCATCAAAGGTAACATCCCTGCTTAAAATAATCTTTCTTGTCTCTAGACACCAAAAAAGGTATCCTTTGACTCTAGAAGTAATCCCCATAAATAAAGTTTTGTTTGCTCTTGGGTCAAATTTTGACTCTCTTACATGATAATATGCAATTGAACCAAATACATATAAAGAATCATAATCTTCAGCAGGTTTTCCATATCATTTATCAAATGGTATCTTCCCATCAATAGCAACACATGATAGACGATTACTAAGGTGGCATGCATATGTTATTGTCTCTGCCTAAAATTCTTTGCCCAAGCCAGCATTGAAAAACATACACCAAACCTTCTCCAACAAAGTTCGGTTCATACGTTCTGCCACTCCATTTTGTTGTGGTGTATTTCTGATGGTGAAATGTCTGAGATGCCATTGTCTTCACAAATTTTCTGAAAAAGATCATTTTTGTATTCTCCACCATCTTCTGTGCGAATACACTTAATCTTTCTGCCAGTTTGAGTCTTTATCATCGTCTTCCATTTGAGAAAAATTCTCAATACTTTATCTTTTGTTTTCATCATATACACCCACAGTCTTCGAGAAAATTCATCAATAAAGGTTATAAAATAGTGTTTTCCACCTAATAATGGTGTTTTGGAAGCACCCCAAACATCTAAATGAACATAATCCAAAATACCTTTAGTATTATGGATAGATGTTCCAAATTTAGCTCTTATTTGCTTTCCCTTGACACAATGCTCACAAAACTCCAAGTTGCAAGTTTTTACTCCTTTTAGCAATCCTTGATCTGATAAAGTTTTCAACGATTTTCCTCCAGCATGTCCTAAACGTATATGCCACAGCATGGTCATTTCTGCCTCCTTGTCATCATTGGATGTTGTTGCCATTTTCCCAATAATTGTACTATCTTGATAGGTACATGCTATTATTTCTTTGAATTGCCTCAATTACCACCAGTACACCAGAGCATATTCTCATTACGCCATTATCTACAATGACTTTGAATCCCTTTGACTCTAGGGCTTCTATAGAAATGAGATGTTTCTTCAAATTCGGTACATATCGAACATTTGTTAATGTTCTGGTCAATCCATCATGATTCCTTAATCGGATTGAACCAACACAATATGCGATAAGAGGATTATTATTTGCGGTGTGAATAACTCCACATTCTCTTTCTTATAAATCAACAAACCAGTCCCGATTAGAACACATATAATAGCTACAAACTGAGTTTATTAATCATACATCAGATGATTTGGATGGATCTGTTGTAACTAGTGAGTAATCTGAGTCATCATAATCAGCCACATTTGAATCCATGATAGCCCTTTCATTATTTGGTTTGGCCTTGCTTTTCAACTTTGGACAGTCTTTCTTCTAGTGCCCTTTTTCTCGACAAAAGGCACATTTATCTTTGCTGAGTTTGGATCTTGTTTTGGATTTCCCGTTCTTCGTTCTCACATGATTTTGGACCTCTCACAATTAGTGCTTCTGCTTCTCTGCCTTTTTGTTTTTCTCTCTTTCTTTGTTCATAACTATATAAGGCAGAACAAACTTCTTTGAGAGATACTTCATCATTCTCATGCAATAAAGTAGTTTCAAGGTGCTCAAACTCATCGGGAAGTGAACTTAACAACATTAAGGCCATATCTCCATTCGTAAAAGTCACGTTCATATTCCGCAAATCTGTCGCCAACTTATTAAAGCTGGTTATATGATCATTTATTGTGTTACTAGGAATATAAGTGAAGCGTAACAGTCTTCTTTTCATGTAAAGTTTATTTTGACTGTTTTTCTTTAGGAATTTCTCCTCCAATGAATTCCACAATTTATTTTGCAGATTCTTCCTTTATGTATGTATACTTTTGTTCTCTTGCAAGGTAAGATCAAATGGTACTGCAAGCAACACGGTTGATAATCTTCCAATCTTCCTCTCCTACCTTATCTGGTTTCTTTTCTTCTATGGCAATATCTAGTCCTTGTTGCAAAAGGACATCAAGGACCTCGCCTTGCCACATTCCGAAATGTCCTGACCCGTTAAAAATTTCAACAGCAAATTTCGCATTTGACACAATTCTTGTCATAAGCGAAGATGTCAATGATGACGTATTGACACTCGATGTGGACTCATCATTTTTATTGTCTCCCTTTTTTTCTACAAATACTATTTACTAGCTAACAATACAAAGACCAAAGTAAATTTTTTCTAATGTGGAAGTTCAAACTGTGCTGCAACCACAGAGCATACTCAGATAATACATTGGCTCTGACACTAATTGTTGCGGAAGCCGAATATATAGAGAGTGCTGAAATCACAACTGCTATAGCTAAATGTAGCAAATAAATAGTAAATGAGACAACAATAAAAAGAACACCAGAAATTAACGAGGTTCGGCAAAATATTGTTTTCTTTTGCCTACTCCTCGGACACAACCAACCAATATTTATTTCACTCCAAAAGAGTACAAGTGAAATTCTACAAGAGAGAAAGAAGATCAAATGCCTTTCAAATGAGAAGGCAAGTCAGAGGTGTGTTACAAATGAATTAGGAGCGACCTATTTATAGGAGTGAATTCTTCCTATTGATGTCATCCATGATATCACAATGTGTCAAAATGTCAAAGATTTACCTTGTGAAATCATTTTATGGTTTACCAAAATTTCACCTATAAAGTTGCTATCTTGACTTTTGTACCAATGAAGAATTATCTTCCTAACTACCAAATCTTCACATTAATTCATCTTAAATCTTGTCAAATTTAACACATATATGTCCTCTCTAATAGCTCAAATAGAAATGAGATGATCAGATGACTTCTACATTGTATCTTGGTAGGTATTATTGATCGTGTGTTCGAGTCTCTCGCCACCACCCATTATTAAAATGAATTTCTACATGGATTACTCATGAAAACAAGTTAAGTCGAGATGTAATGAAAAATATAACTAAGTAAATAAAACTTTGTTCTCTCTAATTTTTTAAAATTTGAATTTAGATGAAATGATTATCCAATTCAAAAATAATCGGTGCAACTATAAATGTTAAATCGATTGGAGAAGTATATGAACCTACCACATCAAGATGACAATCGGGATCACCAAGAAAGCCAGAGAGGTCACCCTTTCGATAGAATACGATTAATGAGTCGAGTACCCTAATTATGAGAGAGAAATTAAAAAATTAGAAACATTGATATTCTTTGCAATTTATAAATAGACAGAATACATCGATAGTTTATTAAATTTATCAGTAAATTTTATTTAGATATTCAAACTACATTATGTTAAGATCGAGCACTTGAACATATGAAAAAGTATTCATATTATACATTTTCGACTCAAACATTGACAATGTTTTATGCACGTTCTGATAAAATGTGTGCTTATTATAGATAAGCTAACTACTTAAAATATGTCACAGCCTTTTATTATATGCATTAGCCTCTATAAGTCATAAAAGCATAAGCACGTCCAATTAAGCAAGGGATATATTTTGTGTGATCTACTTATCTACGTAATGCATTGAACCCCGTAAAGATTAAGGACAGAAAAAAAAAAGTTGAATAAACAATATAACACCTTAATCCTTGTATCCATCCTGAAAAGGGATCTTTGTAGCTACTTGTTATTATGGAGGGACGAAGAATGAGTATTGGTATTTCTCCTCTCATGTTATTTATCATCATTTCACCAATTGCCTTTGTGAATGAATACGTATCTTGCCATCCATATAACTTTGCCCTATTTTATCAAAACAAACATTAATTATTAAAAAAATATAATGTTTTTTCCACCCGGTGTCTAGAGTTCATATTGAAGCCCAAGGCCTGACTAAATCTGAATCGCACACTACAAGGCCCTTTTGGGGTTGACGCTCACAATATAATTTTTTTCATACCCAAGGCTCGAACCCAAGACATCTGGTTAAGAGTAAAGCAGTCCCACCACTACACCACAACTCATTTTGGTGTTGGTCAAAATTTTGTGAGTCACACTAATAATAAATATAATTTGTATAAAGAGAGAAAATACCTCTCAGCTCCTAAATCCTTCATTAATTGCTCCAAACCATTGTTGTTAACATAGTTCTTCAATTTTGAAACTAAGTCAATTTCATTGTCATTTCATTGTCAGCATACAATGACGGAAAATTAACAAAGGGAGAAACTGATGTAGTTTTCTCCTTTGTTATGCTTTCTCCCATGGTAAAAGGCTTCTCCAATATCATCCCTTTTCTTTCTCCATTGGCATACGCTTTAAATAAAAAGAATTAAGATAATTCAATATTGTAAATCAAATGTATATTATGTATAGAAGATTTACCAAATGTATAAGTCAAACCATCAAGTCAAACTAAATTGATGAATCAAGTCAAATCAAAGAATTAAAAAAAAAAATTGTGATTTTATTTGATTGGTGATAATTGCACCGATCAAAATTCAAACAATTAATTTATCTAGAAAGAGTTTATGTTATTTGCTCTGATCAAATTAAGATGACTTACCACAATGGTATTAAACTTGAAATATAATCTACAAGCGATGTATATAACATATTGAAACATATATGCTCTTTTTTAAAGAATATTCAAAAACATACCGGTAGAATAATGCATAAGAAGTTTAAGTTTGTTGCATTTTTTGGCAAACATCATGAGTTGACGTGGACCATTCATGTTAGCATCAATAGCTAAGTCATATCTAGAAAAATGAAAAAGAAATTTTAAATATAATTAAGATAAATATGTATATATATCTTAGTAATATAATTTTTTTTCTATTATTTATTATGTATAAAATTTAAAAAATTAACCTCTCGTCAAATGTTGTGATGGCTGCTGAGTTAACGATCAAATCAATTTCTTGAGCAATTTGTTGAGTAGTAATTATATCCATGCCAAGGTTTGGCTCATATATATTTCCAACCACAGGAACCAATTTATTTTGTATGAACAACTTGTAGGATTCACCATCAATTTCTTCTAGATGTTTGAATAACTTTGACTCCACAATCTGATATTTAAACAAAATTAAGGTGTAAATATCGTTCGTTTATATTATATAGGTGATCAATTAGTTGTATAAATTATCAGTAGTCAACCTTTCATCCAATTAAGGATAACAGCCCGCTCAAGGATTTCTCGTTCTCCATCAAATATCAAATCTTTTGGAAAGATTTGTATCTGCTTAGGCTTTATAGCCTCACACAGATAATCTATTATTTTCGCCTTCAAATAAGGATTGAGGGGATAACCCCTTCCAATCCAAAATTGGAGAGTAGCCCGGAGTGTAGATTAAGGGAGCACCTGGTGTGCTTCTTTATGAAAGATTCACCGGACGAAAGTCCAATTGAGTATAGTGTGTGCCACCTGCTTGAAGTTATCTAAAAAATGAACTGACAAAGCGTCTATTCACGGAGATTGTTGTAGAGTCCGTAGTTGCAAAAATTTCTCACGATTGGGTTGGTGTGAAGTCTACCACTTGTCTTCTGGCTGTTCCCATAAGGAATTTCCGAGCTTTTGAAATAATAGCTGTGGCACTCTCTTTCTTCCATAGAGAGGGAACTTATCCTTAGACTTTTGGAGCTTTGGCTTTGGTTTGGACATGTACTAGTCCGAGAAGTGAGAGCACCAGGTTGGAAGATGCTGGTTCGGGAATTTTCGTTAAAATATCTCTTTTATCCCAAAATAGTTGTTGTGTTTTGATTTTTAAAGTCAAAACACACGAAACATGACAACAACTAACTATATTCACATATGTATATATAGATTCAATTTTTTATAAAGAAACTTAGTGAAGAAATTCAAGAATCATTCTATAAAGCATACTTCACTTGTGAATCTGTGAAATGCAGCTTCTTCATCCTTTGCCTTGATGAGTATATATATCTTGTTTACCTTTGGTGTTGTTCTCAGCATCTTTTCAATCAGAGCTGCAAAAATATTAGTAATTATTCTACTGGAAAATGTCTAGAGAAAGAGTTGAATTTGCCTATCAACTTTGCTAATAGTATATGTAATTAAAGAGATTAGATTCAAGTTTTATATAGTGGCATCGTCATAAATATTTTTACAATCAGATCACTTATTAGATAATTGTATATGAATTCTCTCATTTATCCCAGTTTATATGATATGCACATATCTCTTTTCAGTATGTTTCAAAAAAGACAATACCTTTCTATATTTAAAATAATTTAATTTTAAACTTATCATTTTATTATTTTTAATGAAATGACTGGGTGAACTAACCTTCTACTTCTGTATATAATAAAGCTTAGACCTCTAGGCTATGCATTTACCTCATCTCTATTCTTTTATATATATATATATATATATATATATATATATATATATATATATAGGTTATCTTTCTCTCAAAGGATATAAAGGAGTAGTTTCTTGTGATAGTCATATAATATCAAAAGTATGTTTTAGATCATGATTTTTCAGATAAAATAAGAAAGAGGATGTGTAATATTGGTTAGAATTCACGAATCGTGTTTAAAAAAAATATTTACATTATAAGTGCATATAATACCTTTTGCTAGAAACCCTGTAGAAGCCGTGACAAGAATATTTTTCCCTTCAAAAAAACTCAACAATTCCTATACCGTTACCATGTTGAAACTGCGTGGCATTGAGTTGAGAATATTGTTTGACGTGTCCCATATTTTCTGATTTCATGTTAACGAGTTTTTTTCTAGCTCTTTTATGGTTTTCAAATGATGAAATATTTTGAGTATACTCAAACATGGAAGAACCATGATTTTGAGAAAATAAATTATGAGTAGGTTGCCTAGTACGGAAAAAAATATTTTTGAAGAAAAGCATATATGTCTATTGCCAAAAAAAGGAAGTTGTGGGATTGGAACTAAAATCATCTTCTCTATTTATAGAGGGAAAATCTGAGTAGATGTTTTGTTTACCACATGATAAATATCAGTAATATTGTATGTTGACTATATAGTAACTAGATACAGGATACTTAGAGAAGTGATCCAAATTTTTATATGATTTTAAAAATATTTTAAGTTATTAATTATTGTAATTTATAATATTTTTTACATAATTTTTAAATAATATATATTATCTCTTTGTCCTAATTTATGTGACATACATAGAATTTAAAAAATTAATCATTTTTTATATGTCTGTTAAATACAATATGTTAATTAATGTTAATTATTGTAATTAATAATACTTTTTAATGTAATTTTAAAATAATATATGTTACTACCCATGTCACAATTTATGTGACATTGATAGAATTTTTAGAGTTAATTGATTTTTCTATATATATTTTAATTTTTTTACGTTATTAATTAATGTGATTTATAGTACTTTCTACGTACGACATTTTCAAATAATATATATTTATCAGCTAACTTAGTTTATGCAGCTCTAATAGAATTTCAGGAGTCAATTGAATTTTTTTTATATAACATATAAATATTTAAATTGTAAAATATTATAATTTATGGTATTATTTATGTAACTTTCAAATATATCACAAGCTAAAAAAGAAAAATAAATTAAAACATGAAAACCAAATTATCACGAACTACTAAGTTGTAATAATTATAAAGTAGGATACATGTAGTTGCACAACAGTGAGAACAACACAAAAGCAAGCGGAAAGACTCAAATATGGGAAAATTGTATAAAATAGCAAATTATTAATTTAAATTATATAAAATAGCAAATTATTAATTCAAATTAAATGTTATAACCACAGTTTCATTTAATTGTAATTCGTAGCAAACAGTTGTCATTCGCCTCTCTCCCCAGCGAATCTCGTTCGCCACTTTCCTGATCTCGCTCAGCAGTCTCTCTCTCGCCTCTCTCACTTTATACAAACACAAATGTATAAATTACGTTTGTGTTTGTAAAAAGTGAGAGAAAACTATATGTATACATATCTTTTCATTCTCCTCTCTCCCCAGAGAATCTCGCTCGCCACTCTCCCAGATCTCGCTCACCTCTCTCACTTTACACAAACACAAATGTATAAATTGCGTTTGTGTTTGTATAAAGCGAAAGAAAATTGTGTATACAAATACATATATTTTCGTCTTATACACTTATAATTATACAAATACAGATCTTCCCTTGCCCAGTTTTCTTTTGTCTTTCTCTCTTTCTCGCTTTATACAAACACAAATTATAATATAATTGATTATTTTGTATATGTATACCGAAATATACATATTAATATTCATAGCAAACATAAAGTTTGCTATGGAGTGCAATTATACAAATTATAGCTATAGCATACAAATATGATTTTTATGTTTGCTAAACCTAAAATTTACTCAAAAACTATCATATGATGAAACAAACATGACAACCATGAGGCCCTTGCTCGTAGCCTCTTCTACTATATACTAGATATTAGGCGTTCGTGCCAGCACGGTCCAATATATGTTATTTATTTGTTTCAATTTATGTGGTACGGATGGAATTTAGAGGGTTAATTATTTTTTTGTCTTTGTTTTTTTTTAAAAAATTTATATATTTCAAGTTGCTAATTTGTTGCGATTTATAGTTTCTTTTACGTCATTTTCGAATAATATATGCTACTTTTTATGTTTCAATTTATGTGACACATATGAAATTAGGAGAACCATCCAAATTTCTCATATGATTTTAAAGTATTTTCAGTTGTTAAATAGTATCGCCTGCATAACTTTCATTAATATATGTTGTTCCATCTGTTTGATTTTACGTGGCGCTTATAGAATTGTAAGAGTCAATTAAAAGATTTTCATTTTAAAAAAAAAAAATTTAAGTTGTGTAGCCTCTTATTTATTGTGGCTTATAGTGTATTTTACGTCATTTTCAAATTCATAATAAAATATTTTAAATTGTTAATTATAATGATTTATAGTATCTTAAACATAATCTTTGAATATATGATAAATTAAAAAGGAATGTAAGACACATAAATTAAAATTAAAAAAACAATAACAAAATGTGAATAAATTTAAGTACATAACACATAAATTTGTAACACTGTTCACTTACCATTAGAAAATAATTTCAATTTATGTTAATGATCAAATAAATTTCAAATTTTAAATTTCTTTTTTCACTCTAAAGAACAAAGCTTTTCATCTCTAATATATTTTATTAAAATACAATATTACAATACAAAATGAAAAAGTGAAAGAAGAGTTGTGTGGAACAAATAAAGAAAAGGAAATAAAATATTGAACTAGAATAATGCAAAGCAAATTGAAAAGGGCTGAAATAACCGGGGGGGGGGGGGGGGGAGGGGCGACGTGCATGGAAATCAACAAACTTTGCGGCTGAGATAAAAGAAAAAATAAAATATGACAGACTTTTAGGTCAAATAATGAAAATGTACAATAGTAAAGCAGTCGTATACAATAGTGCTTAAGCAGTATAATGAAAACATACCTATATTACCCTTTCCTAGGGAAGCAGGCATGCCGTCCAACACCAGCTTCCCTAGCCACTTATATATAGTAGAAAATATAATTAATTTTCACTGATATGTTTTTATTAAAGGCTTATGTTTTCTGTTTCTTTTTTTTCATGGAAGGTGTTATTCAAGCGTAACATGATCTCATTTAAAAATTATCTAAAATTTAAGCGGTTAAAAAAATATATCATAACTTTTTAATAATATATATTTTTAACACGTCCCTCATGAAGAACCAAGATAACTGGCAATGGTGATACTTCAACCTATCCGAATATTACATGAGTGTACAAATCCTTATCACTATGTGCGGGACTAAATTTGTTTATAGGCTAAAACAATGGTGATAGTGAAACTCAAATCGAGGTAATTCATCTGTTCTGATATTATATTGAAGATGAAGTATATAATCATCTTATGTCAAAATTTAAACAAATAAATACAATAATATATTTTTAATTACTTAATCATCAATATGACCGGTGAATTAGGCGTAACCCTATGCTAAAATCATGATAAGGAATGGAGTACTGTTGTATTTTGGCCTACTTGAGTACGTAATTCTTTGAAACCAAAAAAAAAAAAAATTAAAAAAATATATTTTGAGAAATCATTTTTTAAAAAAAAAATAATTATCAGGTAAAAATAACTTTTTATAGTCATTTTACACCAAAAATCATCCTGTCATGGATAAAATTTGATACTACATTTATAAAAGTTAACGCCAACTTAATAATTCCAAAATAAACAATTTAACCCCATGTGCTAATTACACATGTAATATTAGAGCCGCCAATATGGGATAAACTTGTTGGACCGATCTGGCCTAACTCATGATTTGATAGGGTTAGATTACGATATTTGGAGCCCATTTAAAAAAATGGCTTTTTACCCCGGCCTGAATGAGCCTGTCGATTTATCGGGCTTGAGAAATATGGATAGGGCCGACTCGTGGGTCAAATAAAAATTAATTAAAAAATAAAATAGAATATTAAAAATAACAAGAGTCTAAACTCAAAATCAGTTTAAAGTTTGAAATATTACAATTTAAATACAAATTATGTTTATAAAATATGTATTACATAAAATAAAAATTTCCTAAAATTTCTAGGAATCATTACATAGACCGTAACCTATGAAATATTGTCATAGTTTTAGTGTTTTATTATGATCATTGGAAACTAATTAAGTTAATATTTTTATTTAACTATTTATGTTTTTACTTGAAATCAAACTTAATAAATATTATAAAGATAATTTTATTTGTGAATTTGATTAACAAGTAGTAACACTAACACCATATAATATTATCTTGTCGATATTTATGATAATACTTTTAAATTATAATTTAATTTAAAAAATTATAAAAAATATATTTTGACGAAAAGAGGGCTGGCCCGGCAAGCTCGTAGCCCACATACTTGTGGGTTGGGTCGACCATTTTCTGGCCCACACCAAAAATGAGCTAGCCCGGCCTGTTTCGTCAAATTTCAAAGCCTGTATGGGTTAGCCCAGATGAGGTGGGCCAGCCCATATTGACAACTCTATGTAATATCATAAGATTCTTTCACACTGACATGTAGGGGTGTTCACGAGTTGGTTTGAATCGGTTATTGGTCAAAACCAAAACCAAACCAACTTAATCGAATTTAAATTTATCAAAATCAAACCAAATCAAATATAATATACATTTACCGGTTTGGTGGTTATCTGTTTCGGTTTGGTTTGGTTCGGTTATTAACCATACACAAAATAAAAGAAACAATTCATTCAAAATGTGAAAAAAGTGACAACAATCCATTCAAAACAAAAAATAGTTAGAATGACTTAAATTACCAAACTTTCGATCACTGACAATAACATTTTCAGTCCCACAAAGAATTGTCATAGACACTCATATTACATGAAATCAATAAGATAAATGTTTTCACCTTGGGCATTCTTGCTCTCAATAAGTAAAGTATAAAGAAATTTCAATGAAAACATCTATAAGATCTTTAAAATTGTTTATAAAAACAATATATTAAGTATGTATATTAACAAAATATATGTATATAATTCATCGGTTCGGTTATTTCTTCAGTTTTTTTGAATAAAACCTTAACCAAACCAAATACTACCGTTTTTTAAAAATCTAGAACCAAATCCAACCAAACCCAAATAAAATCGGTTTTATTTTATCGATTTGGTTTGGATCGGTACTGACATGTATATATTACGTTTAACTGTATTTTTAGAGATAATTACAAGGCTACGTTAAGTAGATTACTGTTTTAATTGGCACACACCTATTTAATTACATTTAATAGTCTATTTCGTTAGCCATCGATATTTGATATATTCATAACAACCTGTAACAGTCAACCATACGTCCTAAGTTCATTTTTCAATAGGATCTATCACTCGTAGCAAGTAATTTAAATTCACGTTATATATGATAACAAATTTTAAAAATAAACTAATTAATCTCTACCAAAACAATTTCAATTTTAAGACTTGAACACGAGTCTTGAGATTCTTTATTAAGGATATAGAGAATTCCTATATTCATCTATCACATATCTGGACGGTAATTTCATTTAATAGAGCCAAATCATATTTTCTTAGTTACACTATTCAGTCACATAAAAGTTAAGAAATATTAACATATCGTATTGATGGGATATTACGAGACCATTTGAAGAGTAGAAAAAATAATTTTAATATCAAGTTATCACCTTTTTAAATCATAAAGTAATAAATTTTATTCCCAAGGAAAAAGGGTCAATAATGCCCTTAAATTAGGAATCTCCTTAAACTAGGTGAAAGGAATAAAAATGCCCCTATTTATAGTTTGGCTCAAAAATGTTTGTACCGTCAATATTTTGGTTTAAAAATACTCTTGCAATCAGTACTTTAATCTAGAAATGCCTCTATAGTTACAAAATGGATCAAAAATGTCCTTTTTTCCGAATAAATATATATTTTTTATCTTTTTAAATACATCTTCTTCCTAATTAAAATATTATTAAAGAACACTATTCTTGTTTTCTTTCTTCTAAAATCATTTTAACAAATAAAAATGTAGGAAATTATTTTTTCTTCTTAATCTCATTTTATCAATTAAAATAGAATAACTTCATGTACTCTTTCGACAGATAATATATATATATATATATATATATATATATATATATATATATATATATAAGATCATAGTTTATCCATCATAATTTATATTATATTTATATAACGATAAAAAATAATGATAATAAAAGAAGAAATATTTTCACTTTTTATTTTTTTCTGAATTGAAGTAAGATAAACATTTGCTAATTTTAAAAAAACATTTTTAGAAAAAGGACGTGTTAAAAGAAAATAAATATATATGAGCATTTTTTACCTATTAAATAACAATAAGGACATTTTTGGACCAAAGTATTGATGACAAGGGCATTTTTGGAGCAAACTACAAACGGAGGGCATTTTTGTTCCTTTCACATAGTTTAAGGGCATTTTTGAACCAAAGTATTTACGATAAGAATATTTTTGAGCCAAACTACAAACGGAAGACATTTTTGTTCATTTCACAGTCTAAGGGAATCTTTTACCCCTTTCCCTAGTACCTAAGATCAATAATATCTTGGGTGAGATTAAATACTCCCTCTGTTCTAATTTATGTGACACTTTTTGTTTTTTGAGAGTCAAACAGTTTAAGTTTGATCGGGAATTTGCGCATGAAATTTTCTAGTTATGATTTTTCAAATAATAAAATAAGATTCTAGTTAAAGTTGACGTTAAGTCACGGATCCTTTTGAGCTTTCTCTGCACAAAAGGTGTGATTAATTGTATAATTTTCTTGAAAAATAATTTGCACGAAAACTTTTTTTCCAACATAGCCAAAATTGAAATGATATGATATGAATAGAACAAAATTGATGGTGGACATGTATCCAAAATTTTAAGAGAATGGATACTCTATTAGAAAAAGATGGACTTGAGATATAAATTTGACCTATTTGATCTTTAGGTTTTTAATATTGTACTGATAAATTTTTAAAATTATAGGTCTAAAATATATAGTATTACTAGTTTTAATATACATATTTGATTTAATTATATAAAAAAAATAATAGTGCTAAATTTTTTTACGAATTTCAATGTGACACACTTGAAAATTTTGAAAGATCAAAGAAAAAACAAGAAAAAACTAATTGAAACACCAAAAATGTTACAAATATCCACTTAAAAAGGTGTTACTCAATTTCAGAAAGAAAACAAATAATATTTAAAAAAAAAAACAAATAAAATAGATATAAGATTTAGAACATCCAATCATCATTACATTATATGATACTTTAAACGTGAATTTACATATAGTCATTACTTTTATCACATAGAATTACCAACAAAAAGATAGGTCCCCTCCCACCCCACCCCACCCCTCATATCAATATTTACATTATTTTTTTAATAAAAAAAATATCTTCTATATATACTTTTCTGCTTGTTCATCTCCCTCTAGAATTGACCCCCCCCCACCCCCCCCCCCTTTTTTTTAAAAAAAATTCAAGCTGCAACAACACTACCTCTAATACGTAAAGGGTAATCTTGTGTAGTGTTAGTGGGAGAAGTGGACGTTATTCTCAAAGCCTTGATAGAAGTTGGAAGATTTAATTTTTTCTCTTTTGCTTCATCCATATCTATCTGTTCTTGCCTGCACTCTTCACTACAGAATGGAATATCCCCTCTGAAACATAACATTATTATCACACAACGATCAATCTGTTGCCCTCTTTTACTAATTTCACAACAGTAAGAAATATACATAAAGTGTTAAAGTTTTTAGCTACATTAGTTAATTGTCATTGAATTCAATAAAGTTACAGGTTTTAGGGATATTTACTATGACATATGTAGCGGCCCGCTAAAAGAACTTTTTACTAGAACCATACTATTCAATTACTCTTTGCTTAACTTTTAAAATTTGAATTTGAAAGTTGAAAAATAAAGGATGAATTTGAAGAAGAAAATGTAACCTGTACATAAAGATGTCTCTGTTGCGAGTAATTGGTTTATTGCAAAGAAAACAAGAATCCAAGAAATGGGGTTGTTGTTGTTCAATTCTAGCAGGTAATTTTGGTGATGACATTAAAGAATCAAAAGTAAGATTCTTGAAAATAGTTCTCCTAGAAATTAAGGGATTGTGTTTGTTTATTGAAATCTCAGTTCCCATTTGAGCCACAGAGACAAGACCGTCGTTGATAAAACAGGGCCGTCTTCTTGTTGTTGCTGACTCCATTTTTATTTTATTTTTTGGTTTGCAGGGAAAAAAAATAGATTGGAGACTTCCAAGTTGGGAGAATGAGATAAAACTGTGCTTATAAAGAAAGGTTAATGAGGTCAAAAACTCTTTTATTGAGTTTCATATCTAAAATATTACTTATTAGTTTGAGAAATACACATTTTTATTTTATTACACTCTTATCATGGTATATGTACTGCACTCTCACTTTTATTTTAAAAAAATTATCACATCACACTCCACATACAAAACATTTTATTTTGACAAAAATTAAATGAATTATTAGTTTTAGTTAAAGTTAAAGATTAAAGTATTATTATTTCCAAATTATTATAAAATAAAACGTAAAATATTTTTCTTGCCTCATTCTATCACTTCCTCTCACCGTATTCCCCCCGCAGCCCCCTTTTTTTAATTATATTTTAAATTTCTTTTTATTGAAAAAAAATTTACTTCATCTCCTTACCCCCCTCCCCCACCCCTCAAATAATAACTTAGACAATATTTTATTTTTAAAAAAAACAAAAATTCTACCCAACCCCACTTAACCTTCCGCTTTCAATTTTTTTTTCACATATATATGTGTGTTTTTAAAAAAGTATTTTTTACTTCTTGTTTTATTAAGAATATATAATTAGACTGGTTTTAAGAGTTGTTACTTAATTTTAAAGTAAAATTAAAAAACTGTTGTTTTCAAGAGACTAAAACAGGAAATATAATGAAAACTTAAAAAGGGTTCGGGGTTCTTATTAGTGTTGTAGGAAGGATTTTAAAGCATCTAGAACGCCCGCCCGCTAATGCGGTTATCCGGTAATTAATTATTTGGCTAAAATCATTAAACTTATCTTGAATTGCAAAATTGAACTATTTTATTAGTTAAGACCATTTTAAATGGGGAAAGGAATGAGTATTGGGTTATTATTTAGGTTGAACACTTTGATAGATTATGCTTCAATATTATAAGAAATGAGTATTTAATTAGTTAATTTTAGAAGATTAGTTCAGAATGGCTATCTGTTGGAAAATTGAATCGTGATAAACCTAAGATTGATAGCAGGTATTGACAAGTAAACAGACAACCCAAAAAGGAGGGAAAGAGATTTGGGCCCAAGTCTGATTTTTTTGTCCGCCTAAACCAATACTTTGGGCCCATCTTCATTTTTGGACCTTTGGCCCATTTAAATCATTGGTACCTGTCCTAAACTAAAAGAAATGTTTTTCTTTGGGCCTTAGACCAATTCTTTCACCTGTCCTAAACTTCTGACAGAAATAATAATAATGATTAAATGGGTTTAGGCCTAATAAATAACAAAGTTTCTTTTGTGGAAAGAGTGGGCCTTTGGCCCAATCTTCTCAATTCTCCTCTGCTTCGAATTTTTTAACTCCGAGACCTGTACGTCAATTTTTACAGCTGGCTGACTCGAAAAAGGAATTTGAGCCTTTACGGCTCTCTCGAAATATAAAAAGAAGGAGTTCGTAGTGAACTAGAACAGATTTCCCATGCAAAAAAAAAAAAAAACGGAAAAGAGCATTAATATTGAAAATAGCAATCAAGAGTAGTGTCTGTTAAAATAAATTATTGCAATGACCTTAACAAACATAGATAATTGGCCATAACTATCGAAGAGGGAAAGTGAAAATGGACTTGCTAGACATGGTTGAGACCAAAACATACAAGTGCAGATAGATATATTAGTCCAGGCCACTATTTTAACAAAGAGACATTCATAAACTGAATGATTACCATGACTAAAATCTTCTTCACGTAGATAGGAGTTGAATAATTAAAACAACAGAGTAAACAAAATTGACCAGGAAAAGCTAATCACACATATCACTTATATATGGAACCAATCAAACACCAATATGCATTTAGATTATAAAAAAAATGCTTTAAAAGGAAAGATCTAACATCTGAGGCAACCAAAATTGCATAGTATGAAACCAACTATTATATTCTTAACAATTTTAAAATGACGAACTAGATTTTTAATAAACTAATACGTTATACTAGTGATTGGACTTAAAACCATGCTAAGAAAGAAGATATAACAACACTTGAATCAATATTGTTCACAAAAAAGACCATGAAAGAAATAACTAAATCGATCATAGTACCCAATTTATTCGGAGAACAAATCAGCCTACGACACACTTAATTGCGAACGCGGGGAACTTAAACAAAAGACAAGCAACAGAACATACGGAAGATGACACTATTGAACAGGAACATCCAACTTAAAAGAACGATGAAGCTAAATAACAAGTGACATTCATGGCACGGACATTCCTAATGGCAAGGGAGTTATTTTAACAACAAAGCTGACCTTAATCTAAGGAAGAGGAGCAGAACAATTGGAAAACTAAATGAAATGTAACTATGAAGACTCGAAAAAGGACAAGAATAATGATATTTTTAGGCTAGAAAACGGCTTCAGTGCACACGCTGCCCACATATACATTTGGACCACATTCTAGAACACTCGGCTCTAAAAGATGAAGACGCGACGACATTCAAAACATCTCATGAACAAACCCAACGGCGAACAAATGACATTTTGAACCTCATAAAACAAAAGATCAATAAACTGATTAATCTACTCACAATCTCCATAGGTGTTTAAAAACAATTAGTTCACATAAAGGATACAATTTATGCATTAATCAACTAGAATAAATCATCCAAAACTAAACAAACTTCTATCAGACTATCAGCAATAAGTCACGGAGGACAGAAACATACAATAAAGAAGAAGAAGAATTAATAGAACACTTCAGTTCAGGAAACAAAATAATCGATCAAACGAGTTAAGATTAAAAAGGATCTCACCTTTTCCGGGGCAGCAAATGGGACAAAAACGAGCTAAATTGCACAGCAACTTCGCACCAAAGAAGAGTTTCGAGAATTTCAAACAAATGTCTGAATCGACTTCAAACACAGACCCATTCAAGATCCTCAGACCACAAAATCGTATTCGACCTTCTTAAATTTGAAACCTCAATTTTTCTTTTGCTTTCTCGCTACTTTTCAATATCCTCCCCCCCCCCTCCCCTTCCCCCTTTACAGTGAATAATAAGCAACATATATAGAAGGGAAAATAGGGTTCAAAATGGTGGAAAATGGACCGAAAAAAAATGGGTAGAAACGAGGCCCATTTCGAATTAAAACTTAAAAAATTATTTCACCATTTCAGGGGAGACACCTTTTCTGAGATTTTCGCCCCATTTTGAAATAAGAAAAGGCGAGATGGACGGGGTCGATTGATTCCAATGTCCTCTCTATGCCACACGGCTTAATCTCACGCAAGGAAGGATAACAACGCGGACTGCTCCTGTTGTATGACAGTACTGGCGAGGAAGACGACGGAGACGAAAAGCTGTTATGTGTAGATGCCGTTTGGAATCATGAACTGCTCCGTCTCAGCTATAGCCGAATTGAACTAAATTGCGAATCCAAACGAAAATCAAAATAAAAATGAATTAATATAATTAATTTATGAGCTTCTCAATCTTAACGAAATAAAATAACCGACTTAAAATATAAACTAATTAATTCCAAAAGTGTAAACTATTATATAACTGAACTAATTAGTAAAATATTTAAACGAAGTAAGATCTTTTTTGAGATGATTTTCGAATATTCTTAAGATATACTAATTATATACAAAATTATATAAAGCATATCTATTATTTTAAATTTATAAAATGACTAGAATTACTTTAAAATAACTTGAAAAATACTTGAGTTTTATAAAACTAATTATTCTAAATCGTTTGGAATCTAGGAAGTTCAAAAATTTATTATTATTGGGGAAGGTTGAAATTGGGTTTCAACAACTATCCCTCGTTTGACTTAGATTGATGAAAGAAATTCAAGTTAAACCAAATTGATAAATCCAATTTTGACCGACCACATCTTCATTTTTCAAAAAAAAGCTTTTGATATGGACTTTAAGAATTATGGTCGAACCCCAAAAATGGGTTTTCTACATATCTCAAGCTAAATGCGACTTCAGGACACTTGTAGTTTGACACGCTTGATTTAACGCACGATTCTGAAGAATTCAAAAGTCATCCCGATATCGGAATATAAAGGTATCGAAATGCTTCGGAAAAAGATTTAAGAGCGAATTTGAAATACAGCCGAGTTTCAACATTGATCCTGCCTACATATTCCTCAACTTAGGAAATCAGGTTGCTTGTAGTTTGACTCAATTGGTTGAAAAGAAAATCTATTATGCAAGATATCCTTTGGTTTTGGAGGAGTGACAAGTAAGTCGAGTATTAAAAAGAGGCTTGCAACCTATTATCCATGACTGTGGCGCGCTTCATGCCCATAATTAAGAACTTACACAGACATAATTTTCAGAGCTCTTGGTGCATTGTCACTCAGATTGGAAAGTTGCTTTCGGTAGAGACCAAAAATTTTTTGATGCGAAACTGAAACCGACAAACCCAAAGAAAAACCCACATGCCATCTAATTGGGGGTGTGGTCTGATTGTGGTGGAAGTCACTTCTTAGCACACATCCTAAGAGTTTGATACTCCTCTTCGGACTATGTCCCAGTTCACAAAAGTTCCACGTTGTGTTGCATCCTTTTTTATGTCGTCTGCACCTGTGGTTTGTTTTGAGAATTCATCCTATTGGATGCTCTCGACAAAGAATGAGATAAAACTTATTAGTCTAAAAATGAAATTCAAATGGGATACAATGTCTTTTACTGTGTAGACACTTAATTGCTCTCCTTGAACATTTGACGTCAACTCCATCGGGTTTGACGTAAAGCAAATAAAGCTTGTGTCTCATATTTGCAATATAATCTTCAACGGACCCTTTCTTCGATGTCAAAGTAATAAAATAGGCTAATGTAATATGTTGACAGTTCTCTTGATGTCGTTGTTGATGATTCTCTTGATATTATTCTAGCAAATGAAAATGATGTGGTCGATGTTGATTTTCTCGGGATGCATGGTTTCCCTCTTTGTGGTATATGAACTTTCTCTCGCGCTGCATGATTTTCTTCTCTTGCAATGCATGACTTCTTTCTTTTGACATGCATGATCTCCTTCTCTTGCTATGCATGATTTTTTTTCTTTCGCAATGCATGACTTCTTTCTCTTGCAATGCATGTTTTCTTTCTCTAGCAATGTATGACTATTTCTCTCGCTATGCATGACTTCTTTCTCTTGCAAGGCATGTTTTCTTTCTCTTGCAATGCATGACTTCTTTCTCTTGCTATACATGCCTCTTTCTCTTCCCGCGATGCATGACTCTTTTGATGATGCCTCCTTGATACCTAACAAAGATAATGCTTCACCGAGCAACATAAGTGATCTTCTAGGTATCTTTTGGATGGCGGTATAGTCTCAATCGACAGTATAAATAAAATGACCCTCGGAATAGTGGTATCATCTCATTTGACGATATTTTATAAATGACTCTCTGGGTAGTGGTATCGTCTCATTCGACGATACAATATAAATAACTTTTCGGGTAAGAATATTATCATATCTGATAATATAATGCAGATAAATGTCGTTCAGGTATCGTTGGTTGCTGGAAAATAACAATATTGCTCTCTTCGTGATTTTCCTTTGTAGCATCTCCAAACATAGTTGCAATGTTCATTATGATCCTCGCTTTGCTGAGAATTTGAATGAAATAATGTAATTCACATTCCCAATTCTTTGGTATAAGAAGCATAAAACTTTTCCTGCATTCACAAAAAAATTGTTAGTTTAAAATGAACTGATCTGTGTCGATGTCTTCGTTTGCACGCTCCGTGTTTGACTATCTCCGGTTGAATTCTCCGATCTCCCATTTCTTGATAGATAGGACAAAATATTTTTATTCAAAACAATTACAACATGAAAGAAAAAATTTTAAGGAAGCTAAATTTTCAAAAAGTAATATTTGGAAAGGTCTCTGCCAAGTGCCACGTCACGTCAAGCTTAACGAACGTCGTTGAAGCAGATGCTTTAAGATCTATCTGATTACTTGATAGGAAGTATCCAAGGTTGTTCCAAACCTCCAATGAAGCTTATTGAAATTTTTGAGATCATAATCAAAAATTTCTGTCCCAGTTGCAAATTTCAATATCACTTTAGTCTCGAGTGTTTGAAAAGAGTTTCTTCTCGAGAATTTTGAGTCCCTCTCTAAAATTCTGTCCCACTCTCTATTATAATAAAAAATAGAAATGTTACGGGAGATATGAATGAGCCGTTGTGGCGCCTACGTATCCAGTTGAGGCAGGAATTAAGTCAAACGTAATTCCCCCTCAAAGATTAATAGAAAATAATAACATAACAAAGAAACTGACCGAGGCAGATATAGGCCGCCTACGTATCGCATTCTTGAGAATTTAGGTCGAACGTAGTTCAAATAAGAAAAAAAATTTAAGGGGGTAAGGGGGTTGACCGAGGTCGATATAGGCCGCCTACGTATCTCATTCTCGAGAATTCAGGTCAAACGTAGTTCATTACAGACGAATAAAATTCTAGACAAAGATAATTACAAGCAAAATAGAACGATAACAAGGAAGACATAAATACGAACCGAAGCTTCACACATAATATCTCTTGACAACATCTGAGTTGATCGGTTTCGGCGATTCGGTGCCATTCGTCTCCGACAAGACCAAGGCACCTTCGGATAACACTTTGCGAATCATGTAAGGTCCTTGCCAATTTGGTGCAAATTTCCCTTTATATTCATCTTGGTGAGGGAAAATACGTTTGAGAACCAACTGACCAACCTCAAACATTTTGTCTCTTACTTTCTTGTGAAAAAAAACAAATCATTCTCTGTCGTGACAGTTGACCATGACAAACAGCAACCATTCTCTTCTCATCAATCAAGGTTAACTAGTCAATCCGCTTGTGAATCCAATCAATATCATTCAACTCAGCCTCCTAGAAATTCTCAACGAAGGTATTTCAACTTCTACAGGTATAACTACTTTCGTTCCATATACTAACAAGTATGGGGTGGCTCCAACTGATGTTCTGACAGTCGTTATGTAACCCAACAAAGCATATGCCAGCATCTCGTGCTAGCCTCTGCGATTATCAATCATTTTCCTTAAAATATTCTTTTTGTTCTTGTTGGCGGCTTCTACAGCTCCATTCATTTATGGACGTCCGGTGGTCGAGTTTCGATGAGTAATCTTGAATTGCTCACATATTTCTCTCATCAAGTGACTGTTGAGATTCGCTCCATTGTCAGTAACGATGGATTTTGGTACTCCAAACCTATATATCAAATTGTTGCGAACAAAATCAGCTACAAACTTCTTGGTCACCAACTTATACAAAGCTGCTTCCACCCATTTGGTGAAGTAGTCGATTGCAACCAAAATGAATTTGTATCCGTTAGAAGCGGCTAGCTCTATCAGACCAATGACATCTATGCCGAAGCTACAAAAGGCCAAGGCAAACTCATACCATTGAGTATGTGAGGTGGGACTCAAATCAAATCGTCATGCACCTGACATTTATGACAATTCTGCACAAACTTGCAACAATCATGCTCCATAGTCATGCAAAAATAATCGGCTCGGAGGATCTTTCTAGCCAAAGTGAGCCCATTCATGTGAGTACCGCAAACTCCGACATGTATCTGTTCTACAAGCTTTGCGGCTTCCCTAGCATCAACGCATTCGAGAAGACCTAAATCTAGAGTCCTCCTATAAAGGATTTCCCCACTTGCGAAGAAATTGAGGGCCATGCGACGTATCGACTTCTTCTGGTTTAATGTTGCATTCTCAGGATAAGTCCCGGTCTCTGAATACTTTTTGATGTCAAAATACCAGGGCAAACCATCTGGTTCTGCTTCAACATGTGAACAATGGATAGACAGCACTTTTACCTCTATATCCAAGGGATCAATATAACTTGTATCGGGATGTTTAATCATTGAGGCAATGGTGGCAAGAGCATCGGCCAACTCATTTTGTATCCTGGGAGTGTGTCAGAACTAAATCTTGCGGAATCTTTTGCACAACTTCCATATATACTGCATGTGGAGTGTGATCTTTGGGTTCTTCACTACCCATTTTCCTTGAACTTGGTGAATTAGCAAATCTGAATCTCCAACAACCAACAACTCATGAACGTTCATATCAATTGCCATCTTCAGACCGAGGATACTAGCTTCATACTTAGCCATGTTGTTCGTGCAATCAAATTGGAGTTTAGCCGCCATAGGATAGTGTTGACCGATTTCTCACACTAAGACTGCTCCGATACCTTTCCCTTGGTAATTCGCCGCTCCATCAAAGAATGCCCTCCAACCATGGTATGCTTCAGAAAAATCTTCCCCCATAAATGCAACTTCTTCATCGGGAAAATATGTCTTGAGTGGTCTATACTCCTCATCAACTGGATTCTCCGCAAGATGATCAGCTAAGGCCTGTGCTTTTATCACTTTCTGAGTCACATACACAATGTCAAATTCACTCAAAAGCATTTGCCATTTAGCTAACTTCCCGGTCGGCATTGCTTTTTGGAAAATATAGTTTAACGGGTCCATCCTGGAAATAAGGTATGCGGTATGAGAAGACAAATAATGTCTCAACTTCTGAGCAATCCAAGTTAAAGCACAATAGGTTCTCTCCAAAAGAGTGTAACGGGCTTCATATGGAGTGAATTTCTTGCTCAAGTAACAAATGGCTCTCTCCTTCTTCCTAGTTTCGTCATGTTGACCAAGCACGTATCCAAATGCATTATCTGAGACAGATAGATATAGCAACAAAAGACTTCCTTCTCGAGGAGAGATCAACTCCGTCGGATTGGATAAATAATTCTTGATGGCATCAAAAGCAGTTTGACATTCGCCGATCCACTTGGTCAGGGCATCTTTTTTCAACAACTTGAAGATTGGCTCACACACTACGGTGGACTGAGCTATAAATCGACTGATAAAGTTCAACTTTTCCAGAAAACTCATCACCTCTTTGTTGGTATTCGGATGAGGTAACTCTTGAATCGCTTTGATCTTGAAGGATTAAGTTCAATGCCTCTTCTGCTACCTATAAATCGCAACAACTTTCTGTCTGGCACTCCAAAAGCTCATTTAGTGGGGTTTAGCTTCAGATTGTTTCGACACAGGCGATCAAATAACTTCCTTAAGTGAGTTAAGTGATCCGAACTCTCACGGGAGTTGATTATTACATCATCTGCATACATCTCAATCTCCTTATCAATCATATCATGAAAAATGGTTGTCATTGCCCTCATATAAGTTGCACCAGTATTCTTAAGGCGAAAAGGCATCACCCGATAATGATATACACCCTAGGGTGTGATGAAAGTTGTCTTTTCTGCATCTTCTTCATCCATCAGGATCGCCCGCATAACAATTCACAAATGACTGTATCTTATGCTTAGCACAGTTATCAATGAAAATGTGAATGTTTGGGAATGGAAAATTATCTTTCCGGCTAGCCTTGTTGAGATCTCTATAGTCGACACAAATTCTGATCATTCCGTCTTTCTTCGCAACCGAAACGACATTGGCTAACCAAGTTGGATATTGCGTCACTTCCACTACTTGAGACTCGATCTGTTTGGTAATCTCCTCTTTGATTTTTAAACTCAACTCAGGCTTGAACTTTCGAGTCTTTTGTTTTACTGAACTGAAATCTGGATTAATCGACAACTTGTGAGACACCATATTCGTACTCAGCCCCGTCATATCCTTGTAAGACCAGGCAAATACATTAATGTATTTTCTAAGCAAGCGGACCAAGTCCCTTCTTTGAGCTTCAGGCAGATGGACGCTGATTCTTATTTCTTTAACATAATCCTCATCCTCTAGATTCAAAGCCCAAGTTTCTTCAAGATTTGGCTTGTGTTAATTCTCAAATTGTCAAAACTCTTCGGCAACATGTTTGGGTACCTCCTTTTCATTTTCATACACCTCGCATTCATCATCACCTGCCTCATTATGGTTCATTCGACTCGTGACATGACATGATATGACGTTGGCAGGTTTTAAATTAATATTACTGAATTCATAAACAAATAAAATTAGGAAAGTGAAATATAGAAATATAAGTAAACAATTTTTTTATAAAAGAAGCTTTCATTTAAATTAAAAAACATGCACAAACTATGGCCATGGCCGAGGGTTATTTTGCCTTTTTAAACATCACAAGGTAATTTAAAAGAAAAAAACTTCAAACAAGTAGAAACTGCATAAAATGTGGGTCTTGGGCCTCTTCTAGACTACCGTCGATTTTAAAAATACACATAAATACATATCTTTTTTACCAAGCTGCACTGGAAATTAGGAGCGGTGTAAAGATCCAATTTTGCAATTGGTCCTCAGGTTCTGCATCACGGATGCCCAATGTCCTAACCTCTTCCTTGATGACCGCATCAATCTCCTCAAAAAGGCCCAGATTCATTCCCCGAGACCACCATCATTGACATATTCTCGCACCGACAATGACTGGTATAGATGAGGGATTAGCCTGGCCAATGCTTGATCAATACTCTTTGTTCTTCATCTCCGCTTCATTATCTATGGGGACATACCCCAAACCAAACTTTGCTTATTTGGCGGGAATTTGGTTAGGCTCGAGAATTCCTTGAAAGGGCTTCCCCAATCCGAAACCTGGTTTGAAACTACTCCAGAGCATAACAGTAGCAATAATTTTGTACACAGCAGGCATAGGCGGTTATGGAGCCAAGTCATCACCGGTGACATTTACCAGCTCCACCGTGTAGAAATCACAACCTCGAGAGACATCACCAATGATCGGTGCATACCAATTGGAATGGCTCCCTTCACCATAAATGACCAATTCCTGGTTCTTCCAAACAAATTTCATTAGTTGGTGAAGTGTAGACGGCACAGCCCCAGCAATATGGATAACGGTCTTCCAAGAAGCAAATTGTAACTAGCGTTTATAACCAACACCTAGAAGTCCACATTAAATTCTGCAGAACCCACCTGAATATCCAAGTTAACCGCACCCAATGTGTCTCTTTGCGCTCCATCAAATGCCCTCACATTGACTTGATCTCGATGAAGGTTTCCCGGGTCGAATTTGAGCTGCTTCAGAGTTGAAAGTGAGCAAATATTAAGACCGAAAATGACATCGATCAAGACGCGATTAATTATCTTGTCTCGACATATAATGGTGACGTGCAGAGCATTGTTGTGCCTGCCTTCAAAAGGTAGCTCTTCGTCACAACAGTTGATTTGATGTCCTCGAATAACCTGGTTTATCATTGTTGCTAGATTGTCGTTGTTGGTACCCACGAGTACATAAGTGTCATCCAGTGCCTTCATCAAAGCTTGCCTATGTAATTGTGAACTCATCAGAAGGGCCCACACAAAAATCTGAGCTAGTGTTTCCTCTAGATGCTTCACAATCGAGTAATCTTTTGGTTGCATCTTTCTCCAGAACTTTTCTGCTTCAGTTTCACTAATTGGCCTTTTATACTAATCTTTCTTCTTTACTCCCTTGGATAACTCTTCTGGTGTGTAGCACCTGCCTGATCTAGTCATACACTGGGTAACAACCGTTTCAATCACAAACTTTGATCGGTCAGGAGTTTCTCGTGGCACCAAGGCAACAACCTTCTTAGGTGTCAGAATAAAAAACTAGTTCTTCTCACTAATGCTCAACGAAGCTACATCCCTTTCCAGTTCATCAAGAGCGATCGAAACTATTGCCTTCATCACGCACCAATCGTCATCCATCTCTGTCATATTAATAGTGACGCCTCCATAATTTGGCAAAGCATAACTATTGACATTGGGCGCGACTGTCTGGAGAGAAACCATTTTTTGGTCAATCAAGTCTTGGATCTTGTGTTTTAGGTTGATACAGTCCTCGGTATCATGTCCAACACCATTGGAGTGATATGCGCACCTTTGATAAGGTATGTAAAACTTTAAGCCAGTGTCAACCGGCTTGGGCCCCACTACCGCAGCTAATCGCTCGAACTGTTTTGTTCGGCTTTCAATGAGCGGAATGAAAATTCTGGTAGGCTTCTTCTCAAATATAGGACAGGAAGGATCGTAATTGCCTTGTTGAGGATGAGGCATTTGACGATAATTTGGAGCATTTGGACGAGGGGATTTATATCTGGGATATGAGTTAGTTTGGTAATTTGCCTGAACATTGACACAGTCGGGGGCGACGTTCCGGTAGTGATGAGGTAGAGTTTAGCAAATTTGAGGGGGAGTTTAGCAGATAGGAGGGGAAGTTTGATAGATAGGAGGGGGAGTATTTTGATAACTAGAGAGAGGGGTATTTTGATAATCAGTTTGTGCATAACAAGTCGGGTACAAACCTTGTAACGATCGAGTACGACCTCGGTATGATGATGATTTTCTTGGGGTCTTCTTTCCATCATAGGAGATAGAAGACACATCTTCTCTTTTCTTCTTCAACAAACCCGAAGATTCGGGCGAGGCAGCAACACGGGCAATCTTCTCGATTCTTAATCCGTCGTTTATAGTCTCACCTTCTTTGACTATATCAGCAAACTTTGCTGCCACGAGCAACATGAGTCTATCATAATATTCAGGCTCTTGAACCCGCACAAACACTTCGATAATTTCCTTCTCAGACATGGGAAGTCGAACTCTAACAGCCTCCTTTCTCCATCTGTTTGCAAATTCTCTGTAACTTTCATTTGATTTCTTCTTCATTTTTTCTAAGAATTAACGATCAGGAACGATCTCCACATTGTAGGTGAACCGTTCGATAAAATCCTTAGCCAGAGCATTCCAACTAAGCAGCTGTCTTCTTTCATGAGATGTAAACTATTCTAGAGCCTCTCCACTCAGACTTCAGCTAAAAAGCCGCATCAATAAAGCTTCATCTCTTCCAACTCCCATGAGTTATTCACAGTAGGCCCTCAAGTGCGCCAAGGGATTCCCTATTCCTCTGAAAATGTCAAACATTGGCAACTTGAACCCTTCCGGGAGGTCCAAATTAAGATGAATGCATAAATCCTCATAACTCAAACCGGCGACTTCAGGAATACACTGCAACTCTTTCATGGCTTTTTGGATCTCTTCCTTCATGTCTAGCTTGGCGGCCTATTCCTTTGACCTCCACTCTCTCTCTCTCTCTCTCTTTGTAATGCTCGAGCTCGAAACCATTAGTGTCATGCTCATTGGGGATCGGGATTTGGAAAGTGGCTTTCTGGGTTAGAGGTGGAGCAATGGAGGGACTTTGGGCATTTTGAGTGGCTTGGTAGTTTTGGGGGAAGGTTTGGGGGTCGGTGTGTTGATTTTGGTGACGGAGGGAAAGTTTGCGGGTTGTTGGAGGCATAATGGGGATTTTGGGTGGTTAGGTCGATGATTGAGGGGTTACGAGTAGGATTGGAGGGTGGACTTTGAGCCTATTCCGCACTTGAAGGAGGACAGTAAAGTGGAGGCCTTCCACCTGCTGGAGCATTGAAAGTAAAAGCTAGATTAGGCAAATATTGCCTTCTCTACATTTTGACCCGCATCTTAGCGATTTGTTGCATCAACTGTACGATTATCTCGTTCTGATCGACGATGACGTGCTGAGCCACAACAACATCTGTTAGGCCAGTATCCTTAATGTTGTCGCCCATTGTTGACTTGCCTTTTTGAGAACTTTGGCTGGGCAAGAAATCTGTAGGACCTTTTGATCTTGTAAAATAGGGGTGTTCAGCCAGCTTGTCAATACAGATCAGTTCTAACTACCTGTTGAGGAAAACAACTCAAAGGCAAATCTGTTAGATTTGATTTAGGACACACCACGCAAAATATCACATAGAGGGCATATAAACACATAAGAGTTGCTTCGTTTGAGAACACGTTGACCCACGAATAATGGGGACTGATTTTTTTTATTTTTTTATTTCTATTTTTTTGAACAAGCAGAAATTTGCTCGTTTTATTTTGAAACTAGTGATTGAGAAAGGTTAAATTGCGTTGAGCTAAGGTCATTTTGTTGCATCTCTCGGCATCTGTACATGTGAATTTAATGCTTCCATGTAGAATGAAGGGCGAAAAGAAAATTTCTAAAAAATATGGATCGGGCCTTGAAAGACTGCCTATTTATCTTGCAAGAAGAATTCAGGTCCTACATAGTTCGAATACAAAGGAAATTTTTATTTTCATTCATTCATTTCTAGTGATTGCAAGGAAAGTGAAAAATAGACAATAAAACTCCTAAATGATAAAATGTGCCCCCATCCAAGCCATTCTTCTTCCGATTGTCGTATTAATTACAGGGGTAAACTCATATGCTTCGAGGGCAATTTTCTCATCCCCTTCTTTCCACCGTCCCTGGAAAGGAGGCCTATAGATAATTTCGTACTCAGGTTCACCTTCAACAACTTCCGATTCATTATTTTCGGGGACAGGAAATGCGTTAACCAAGAGAGGATATTCTTCGCGTAGCCTCTGAAGCCTCTAGGCTATACTATCTTTGAAGACACTGTCTCCCTTCTGCATAGTGACTGTCTCTTCATTCACTATAGGGTGTCTTGTTATCTTAGCCGCCAACTGTAATGACCCTCTTGGTCATTTCTGTATCTTGCTTTCTGTGTGTCGTTTAGAGCATTCCTATAGCGACCCCAAGTCATTTATGACTTGCTGGGACTGACAGTTCGGTCACCTGGTCGTTCGTTTGGTGTTGGTGTGAGTTTTAGTGTTTTGGAGCTTATGAACCTTGAACGATCATTTTCGATCAAAAGTTCAAGAAGACCACCTCAGAATGGAATTCTAACAGTTCCATCAGCTCCGGAAGGGTCATTTTAGGCTAGTAGCATGGTCGGCATGACTCCCGAGGTTTTCAGTGTGAGTCGGGCGATTAGGCGTTTTAGCCTTAGAAATTTGGCCTAAGATTGACTTTGGAAAACGTGCTCGGATGAAAATTCCGTCAGTGCGGTTAGCTCCGAAATGTTGATTTTGGTCTAGAACAATCTTTTGTTTGACTCCCGAGGTCTCCGAATTCATTTCGAGCCCTTCGGTGGATTTTGGTTAAAATGGCTCTTGGAAGTGGGACCCACTTTTTATCGAGATGACCTCTGATGGAAATTTTGACTGCACCGTTGAGTCTGGAATGTTGATTTTGGTAGGGTAGCATATCTGTTTTATTTTTATCGGGTCCCGATCGAATTCTGAGCCCCCATCGAAAACTTTAAATATATGGCAGCCAAATCCGGTGCAGCCATTTTCAGTTTTTATATCCAACTTCAAACCCTCTTAACTCTCTCATTTCTAGTCCAAAGTTAGTGATCCAAAGGTCCATATCGTGTGGTTTTTCGCAAGGAACGTGTTGGTGTGATTAGATTTCGTATTCAAAGCTTCGTTGGAGGTAAGAAGTTGTGTTTTAGTGCTGTCATAGCTCATTTCGAGCTCAGATTTTTGGAAATTTTAGAAGCTGATTTCTTGGTCGTTTTAGGTCCAAAATTAGTGATTCAAGAGCCTAGATTGTGGGGTTTTTCGTGAGGATCGTCGTGGTGTGATTGGTTTTAGCATTTGGACCCTCGTTTCTGGTATTTTCTCGTAAACAGCTGCTGCTATTACTGTTCATTGTTAGTATGTTTTGTGTTTTTCATTGTATGTCGTGTTGGGCTGATTCGAGCCTCGAATTGTGTTCCATTTTGGGACACAAGTTCGGGGAGGTGTTTAAGAACTTATTTTTGGGGTTAATTCTGGAATTTCCGGTGCGGGCCCCACTTTTCCCGTTTTGACCCCGAAATTGGTTTGTCTCCGTTTCTTGCGATTTTAGTGTCTAAACGACCGTAGTAACATTGTGACTCTATTTTTGATAGCGTGTCAGCATTTTGAGGCTGTTCGAAAGGGGAAAACTCTGGATAAGTGACTATTGGAGTGCGCGTGATCGGCGTACAGGTAGGCTACGGTTTCCCTCTCTTAGATTGACTTTGAGAGTGCGAATGCATGTTGATTAGTTGGGATTTGGGTTGGAAATTATTGAATAGTGCATAGGTGTTTAGAATTCATGTTTCGGTCTCTTTCGAAATTTATCGATTAAATGAGAGCATGCTTGGTGTTACTAATTAACCCTCCTTGCTATGTAGAGGGCTTGTATGCTTAATTACTATTTATTTGAAGCATGTTGGGCCTTAGTTTAGGTTTGACTAGGGCTTGCCTTAGAAATTCATGATTCGGAATAGTTAGGCCTTAGTTTTGCCCCAACGTCGCTCGGCCGGCTTAGATCCCTGTAGACTGGTGTAGCAGACTAGAGTCTGCTAGTTTGAACCTTAGTTAGGCGATACGCTTACTCCGACGATAGTTATCTTTATTTTTCCCCGATATTGCAGCTTCACGAGTTACGTCGACGATACTAGTTCTGCTCCGCGATTTGAAATTGGTTTTCGATTAAGTTTCAAGGACTTACATTGGTTGGCTAAGTGTGGACGGTGTTCCACGGACATTTTTGCACATGGATCGATTGAGACTCTTTCAGCAGCTATATTGGTACCTTTGTCGGGTTTTCGAATTCGAGCTCCGACTTAGACCTCATTGATACATATATAGAGCATCATGTTCGAGGTCCGGCCTCTATCGCTTGGTTACTTATATAGAGCATTCGGTTCGAGGTCCGGCCTCTATTGTTCAGATACTTATATATAGAGCATCCGATTCGAGGTCCGGCCTCTATCGCTTGGTTACTTATATAGAGCATCCGGTTCGAGGTCCGGCCTCTATTGTTCAGATACTTATATATAGAGCATCCGGTTCGAGGTCCGGCCTCTATTGTTCAGATACTTATATAGAGCATCCGGTTCGAGGTCCGGCCTCTATTGTTCAGATACTTATATATAGAGCATCCGATTCGAGGTCCGGCCTCTATTGTTCAGATACTTATATAGAGCATCCGGTTCGAGGTCCGGCCTCTATTGCCTAGATACTTATACAGAGCGTTCGGTTCGAAGTCCGGCCTCCGTACTGTCAGATTCTATTATTTGAAGTTGAGGTTCTGGTTCAATGTTCTTTGTGCTTGGATTCTCATAGGCATTTTCTATTTAGCTATAGTTTTTCTGTGTACTCGTCGAGCTTATGGGGGTCCGTTCGGGTTTTTAATTTAACTTGCGCACGAGTGTACCTTCTGGGCTTATGGGGGTCCAGTTAGTTGTAGTTAGCTTATAGAATTCTTTAGTTAGTTATTTCTACACTCGTGTGCATTCCATTGTTACTTAGTTTTCATTCTAGACCTCTGTTTGTGTTATTCCTTCTTTTCATATTGTATTTACTTTTCAAGTTCAATCGGCCTATGATGCCTACTGGTGGGTTATAGTAGGTGCCATCATGGCTCGAGAAATCGGGTCGTGACACCAACTTCTCGTCTAGCGTCGCATTTGCAGCTCGTGTAACCGCGGTGGCGATCTCCACAACTATTCTCCTTTCTCTAGTTTCTTGGATCTCTTGTCTGAGCCGCTGCAATTTCATCATCAAATCCTCCTCCGTTAACTCTATGTTGATACTCTTGCCTTTTTCCATCTTAGCTGCAATTTGACATTTCCTGAGATGATAGAGTAATGTCTTAGGATTTGGTAGTAAGATTTTATTTTTTTACTGAGAAACTCAAGACTCAAGAAATTTCGGTCGTAACTTGAATTTAGAATTGTGGAGATTTTCAAAAAAAATTTGAAAGGGAGTGGGCTAAAAATGTCCTCATTCAAAGCAATAAATCACATAAACAGTTAAAGCACACAAGCATATATCGCGTCCTAAACAGATATGTGACATTTTTGTGCCAAGGGTAGGCCTAGCGATTTTGAAGGATGTATTGCGCCATTTGTAACAAATTGTTGCACCCCCTAAAATAAGATTCATAAACAACAGAGAATTCATTATAAAGTTAAGCAAAGGGATACATCTTTTAGGGAAGAGATAAACTGCAAATACAATAACATCAATCCCACATAGGGGATAAACTGAAATATTTCTTGCTTTGTCTCTTTTTACCAACACCCTCAAAGATGGCATGAGTTACTATGACAATTCGGGAATCAATTTCATTCCCTCCGTCCGAAGGAAATACCATCGTCCCTAATAGACATATGGCAAATGTTAGAGTTTGAGTCTACCTCAAACTATCATAATCGAGAAACTCATGTGAAAAAATTTTATAATAATTCTCGTGTCCCCATCGTTCATAGAACTTCACAAACGAAATACTTGAGGTGTCTAGCCAGTTTCCATTTACCAATAACAATATGTTTTTTAATTTTGTGCTGATCGGCTTATCCGATAGCAAAATGTGATGATCTGGATGATTTTTTCTTTTCTGGCACATTTCGACGTTATCTAGACAATCTTTGATTTCTTCAATAGTTGGTGTCATTTCAACATCTCCAAAGAGAAACACCATCCTCTCATTATTCCAAAATTAAGTGACCACCTCGATGAACTTAGGCCAAACTTTGAGATTCATTATCGATGGGAGGTGACCCAAGTGAATGGAAAACTCTTTTTTCTGACATGCTTTAAGATTGTTCCACATTACACGGTGACCATTTTGAAACTCAAGTGTTGCTTGGTCATCTACAAAAACATACAAAGAATTACATACCCCCCAAACCCAAGACACAACAATTTGTCAAACAACGCATACATCTTTCAAACACGTAAGTATGAGCGTCCGTTCGGGCCGTGGTCCCTTTGGACTCAAGGTGGTCTTTCTAATGAGTCCAACACACCTTGGGTGTTGGATCATCTTAAGCCGATGCGCTAAATTTTGGGATTGAGTTTGGCTCTACACTAGTTTTGATTAAGAGTGGGCTTTGTTTGTAGTAGATAGGTGACCCAAGCGGACTACTTGGACTGGGACAGTTAACGACCGTTGACTATCTAGTAGCCAACTGCATTCGTCAGGGTGCCCAGAGAAAAGTTTGGTTAATGATCAACTGCGGCCCGCATAATCGTCCTTTACGTGAGAAACAAAATAATTGTCGTTTGACAGAGTATGTCATGACATGAATGCAACAATTTAATATATACGATAAATAAAGCAAGTAGACAGTTAAAACACATAGCCAAATAAATTAATCTTAAGGTTATAACCAATCATTTCCCTAGCAGAGTCGTCATTCTGGTGTAGTAAGAATATATAATTAGACTAGTTTTAAAAGTCGCCACTTAATTTTAAATTAAAATTAAGAAAAATATTGTTTTCAAGAGACTAAAACAGGAAATCTAATGAAAACTTAAAAGGGGTTCGGGGTTCTTATTAGTGTTCTAGGAAGGATTTTAAAGCATCTAGAACGCCCGCTAATACAGTTATCCGGTAATTAATTATTTGGCTAAAATCATTAAACTTATCTTGAATTGCAAAATTGAACTATTTTATTAGTTAAGACCATTTTAAAAGGGGAAAGAGATGAGTATTGAGTTATTATCTAGGTTGATTACTTTGATAGATTATGCTTCAATATTATAGGAAACGAGTATTTAATTTGTTAATTTTAGAAGATTAGTTTAGAATGGCTATCCGTTGGAAAATTGAATCGTGATAAACCTAAGATTGACAACAAGTATTGACAAGCAAACAGACACAGCCCAAAAAGGAGGAAAAGAGATTTTGGCCCAAGTCTGGTTTTTCTGTCCACCTGAACCAATACTTTGGGCCCATCCTCATTTCTGAACCTTTGGCCCATTTAAATCATTGGTACCTGTCCTAAACTAAAAGAAATGTTTTTCTTTGGGCCTTAGGCCCAATTCTTTCACTTGTCCTAAACTTCTGACAGAAATAATATTAATGATTAAATGGGGTTAGGCCCAATAAATAACAAAGATACAAATTTCTTTTGTGGAAAGAGTGGGCCAAAGGCCCAATCTTCTCAAATCTCCTCTGCTTCAAATTTATTCAACTCCGAGACCTGTACGTCAATTTTTACAGCTAGTTGACTCGAAAAAGGAATTTGAGCCTTTACGACTCTCTCGAAATATAAAAAGGAGGAGTTCGTAGTGAACTCTGATAGATTTCACATGCAAAAAAAAAGGGAAAAGAGGATTATTATTCAAAATAGCAATCAAGATTAGTGTCTGTTAAAATAAATTATTGCAATGACCTTAACAAACATAGATAATTGGCCATAACTATCTAAGAGGGAGAGTGAAAATGGACTCGCTAGACATGGTTGAGACCAAAACATACAAGTGCAGATAGATATATTAGTCCAGGCAACTATTTTAAACAAAGAGACATTCATAAACAAAATGATTAGCATGACTAAAATCTTCTTCACGTAGGTAGGAGTTGAACAATTAAAACAACACAACAAACAAAATTGACCAGGAAAGGCTTATACATAATCACACATATCACTTATATAAGGTACCAATCAGACACCAATATGCATTTAGATTATAAAAAAATGCTTTAAAAGGAAAGATCTAGTATCTGAGGCGACCAAAATTGCATAGTATGAAACCAACTATTATATTCTTAACAATTTTAAAATGACGAACTAGATTTTTAGCTAACTAATACGTTATACTAGTGATTGGACTTAAAACCATGCTAAGAAAGAAGATATAATCACACTTGAATCAATATTGTTTACAAAAAAAAACCATGAAAGAAATAACTAAACCAATTATAGTACCCAATTTATTCGGAGAACAAATCAACCTATGTCACACTTAATCGCGAACGCGGGGAACTTAAACAAAAGACAAGCAGCAGAACATACGGAAGATGGCACTATTGAACAGTAACATCCAACTTCAAAGAACGGTGAAGCTAAATAACAAGTGACATTCATGGCACGAACATTCCTAATGGCAAGGGAGATATTTTAACAACAAAGTTAACCTTAATCTAAGGAAGAGGAGCAGAACAATTGAAAAACTAAATGAAATGTAACTATGAAGACTCGAAAAAGGACAAGAACAATGACATTTTTAGGCTAGAAAATGGCTTCAGCACACACGCTGCCCACACATACATTTGGACCACATTCTCGAACACTCAGCTCTAAAAGATGAAGACGCGACGACATTCAAAACATCTCATGAACAAACCCAACGGCGAACAAATGACATTTTGAACATCATAAAACAAAAGATCAATAAATTCATTAATCTACTCACAATCTCCATAGGTGATAAAAAACGATTAGTTCACATGAAAGATACACTTTATGCATTAATCAACTAGAATAAATCATCTGAAACCAAACAAACTTCCATCAGACTATCAGCAATAAGTCATGGAGGACAGAAACAAACGAGAAAGAAGAAGAAGAATTAACAGAACACTTCAGTTCAGGAAACAAAATAATCGATCAAACAAGTTAAAATTAAAAAGGAGCTAACCTTTTCCGGGGCAGCAAACGGGACAAAAAGGAGCTAAAGTGCACAGCAACTTCACACCAAAGAAGAGTTTCGAGAATTTCAAACAAATGTCCGAATTGAACTAAATTGCGAATCCGAACGAAAATCAAAATAAGAATGAATTAATATAATTAATTTATGAGCTTCTCAATCTTAACGAAATAAAATAACCGACTTAAAATATAAACTAATTAATTCCAAAAGTGTAAACTATTATATAAGTGAACTAATTAGTAAAATATTTAAACAAAACAAGATCTTTTTTGAGATGATTTTCGAATATTCTTAAGATATACTAATTATATACAAAATTATATCAAGCATATCTATTATTTTAAATTTATAAAATGACTAGAATTACTTTAAAATAACTTGAAAAATACTTGAATTTTATAAAACTAATTATTCTAAATTGTTTGGAATCTAGGAAGCTCGAAAATTAATTATTATTGGCGAGGGTCGAAATTAGGTGTCAACACTTGCCGCAAGACTTTTTTATAATAAATTTGAAATTTTTGTTATATTCGGTACCTAAGTAGAAAAAAGTATGTTCCTAAAGAAGATATTGGTTATATTTTGTTATATTTGGTACCTAAATAGAAATCATATTTTAACAATCATTTTCAGAACTGCAAGAAGATATTGCTTATATTTTGTTAGGATTTGTTATAATTTTTTTATAAAGTTTTTTTAGTATGAATACCTAATTACATCTAGAATCCTATTTTGTTCTTAGAACAAGTTGAAGGCATAGTCATTGTTGAAGGAGACGAATTAATTAATTGAAATTTATTGGGATTAATGGATGGCCTTAAAAGTAGGGAAAATTATGCATAATAACAAACATTTACCCTATATTAGGTACTATAGCTATAGTTTAAGAAAATTGTAATTTGTGGCTATAATTTCTCAATTTTTATTATTCGTCTGATTTGTATAATTCACATGATTTGTATAAATCAAGAATTTGTATAATTTGGTTCCTGATTGTTAAATAAAAAATTTGTATAATTTGGTTACTGATTGTTAAATCAAGAATTTTTATAATTCGGTTCCTAATTGTATAAATCTAGAATTTTGTGTATGCTTACCATAACTATTTATATACGATTTATAAAAAATGCATAATAAATTACCTTATTTGTATATTAGCAAGAGGGATATACAAACGGAGTTCAAAAAAAATTCATAAATGTATAAATACAGAATTTGTATATACTTTTTCTATTTATATATTCGCAAGAAAAATATACAAACATGCAGATATACACAAACCACAACCTCCATAGCAAACGAAACTATAGATATAGAGTGCATTATCAAAACTATAACTATAGAATCTTATTATGTTTATTATTTTTGCTATTTCTGAAATTTTCTAAAAGCGTGAGATGCACTTGGAGCAGGCCTAGTCTTGCAAAAGTTGCAATGGGCCTAACTGCAGAGCCCGGGTCAGAACCTTTTCATGAGTTTTTTTTTTTTTTTTTAAATTTCAATATTTGAACTTGGTGACAAGTTTAATAAGACAAATAAATTAAAATGAATGAAGTATTCATTTTTAATATTTAGATGATTAACAATAATTTGGGGTGACATCTGAAGTAAATTATTAGTATTATATTTAAATTTTTTTAAGGAGTGTGTCAAGCCAGATATTAACAAGCAGCAAATTTAAAAATGATAGAAAATAACTGCAATCACAAATAAGATTATAATGAAACAAAGATTTTAGTGATGAATAATTGAAAGTACAGTTTTGCTTTATCTTTTGATTCTTCTCTCCTAAAAATTTTTTTGTGATTCGAAGGTCATTAATGACATATTTCTCGAACATAAGATAATTTGAACCGATATATTTAATCGCCAAGAAAGTTGGAGTACACTTTGCTTTGAGAAAAATTATATTTGATGTTGATCTCTTTGTGAATATTCTAAAAATTTTTGAGTTATTCGTGACGTCTCTTCAAGAAAATATCTGATACTTTTATAGGTGTGAACTAAAATTTAGGATAAAGTAGCCTGACAGAAATCCTAACAGGCCTTCCGTTCGAAAATGGATTGAACTCGTCTTGTAGAGTCTTATACTTACAGTTAGAAGATTTGTCAATTAGATTCCTATTTTAAATGCGGTAAAATTTTGATGTCTATAAATACCCCAACTTCAATGCTCATTGGAGTGTGGATTTGTCAAAACTCAAAAATAAGACTAGAAGTATACCCTTAAATTGAAGCTCTCATCTTTGCATTTTTGTGGCTCCAAATTTTGCACATTCAGACTGTGAGAGAAGAATTGAAAGACATTTGATCTCACTAAGTATGTCAATTTGTTTTTTTATTAGTGATGAAAATTGACTGCAATCGTAATAAATTTTGCAATTTGAAAAAGGATTAGTCTCATCTTATAAAATTTTATTTTTACATTTTGAAAATAAATTAAATTTATTTTATAAAATATTATTTTAAATTCCATAATTTTTTTTATATCTATAGTTTTATAGAACCTTTCAAAAGTAGTGCTTTTTTAACTCTTAAATTTAAAGATAGCTCACATTAAAGCTACCACATACCTCCAACCATGTAATTTATTGGCCTACCTAAAATAGAAGTCAAGGATTTGTGTATTTGACTATGTTTCCCAAATAGGAAAAATTACATATATACACACATTTACTTACCTTAATATTCATTTATTTCTATCTTTTTTAAAAATTTCTAAAATTCCTTAATTCCCCCAATTTAAAAAGATTTCGGATACATAAATATTTCACTCCTATTTTCAGTCTGCACCCACGTTTTCCACTCCTCCATTTTATCCATAAATTCTCTCCACTTGTTTAGCAGTTACAAATTTCAAATTCATTTTGATTTTCAGAAGATGTCTCTCAAGTTTATCAATTAATCTATTTTTGAATTTCAAATCTTTTCTATTTCAAATTATTCAAGAGGTAGATTTCTTTCCATCTGCTTCAATTTTCAATTTCTTTTATTATTATTTTTTAATTTTTTCATCTTAAAAAATAAAAATAAAATTACATCTGCCCCTGCCCTCATTGAAATCTTATTGGACCTTTGTAATTTTAGTTAATCATATCGTCATTGAAAATTTTTCTTGAAAAATATTTACTTTCTTTTAATGTTTCTACTATTGAAAAACGTCCAAAAAAAAAAAGAAGAAAAAAGTTGGATCTGTCATTTCACGACCATCACTATCAAAGATACAAATTATTAATGTATCTCGTTTATTTTGAGTCTTAAATTAGTCTTTATTAGTGTTATCATTGATCTGATACATCACTGCTACAATAACCTTTGTTTTATGCAATGCATAATGTTCATATTTAAGGTATTGATACATAACTCTAATGTTGTTGAATCTTTGATTAATGTTTATCATGTTCAATATAAATGCACTTGATACATAAATTTTGTGTTATTTATCACACACACAAAAAAAAGAAGCTATTTTGGAACAATTACATGTATAATGTATTTTTTTATTTTAAAATATAGTATTTCTCAAACAAAATAAGATACATAAATAATAATGTAGCATACACTATTTTTTTTGTTATGATACGTAAATTCAAATTTATACTAAATGTATCTGATACATAACAATTACCAAACAATAATGTATCGATTTCAAACTTAAAATCTTATGGACAACACTTTCTTATATAATGTATCTAGTAGAAATACAACACTTATCAGTTTAAATTGAAAGGAACTTCGTGATCTCAAACAAAATAAGATACATAAATAATAATGTATAATGCACTAATTTTTTAGTTATGATACGTAAATTCGAATTTATAGTAAACGTATCTGATACATAACAATTACCAAATAATAATGTATCGATCTCAAACCTAAAATCTTATGGGCAACACTTTCTTATTTAATGTATCTAGTAGAAATACAACACTTATCAATTTAAATTGAAAGGATCTTCATGATTTGTCTTTTCAAAATTTTCGATAATTTTGAATCAAAATTGAAAGAATCTTCAATGAACTAGGAGAATAATTTTGAAACTCAAAATTTTCAACAATTTTGAATCAAAACGGAAAGGATCTTCAATGAATTGGAGAAGAATTTTGAATCTCAAAATTTTCGACAATCTTGAATCAAAATCGAAAGGATATTCGATGAACTTGAAGATTCACAAAAGAAATAGTTTGTCCAACAACAATTCCATCACTTTTGTATCCTTCATAACTCACCTCGCTTATCCAAAATTTCGACAAAAGTTTTTATGAAACAAAGAGAACGATGAACAAGAAGAAGAAATTTAATTTTTGAATTTTTTGGTTTGTTACACTATAGGATTTTGAATTCTTGACAATAATTTGGAATGGAATAGCGTAATTTATGAGATCTTAATTTGATTTTCAGTTTTTTTTTTCCCCTTAATTAGTGCAACAAATGGATACTATGAGATATTAATTTGATTTTTCAGCTTTTTTTTCCTTAATAAGTGCAACAGATTGATACATAATATATCAACAATAATGTATCCGAATCTTTAATTATGTATCCGAAATGCATAAAAAATATGAGATTTATGTAATTACAAAAATAATAGAGATAAAAGATAATTTAGATTTTACACTATGATATTTATATAAATTATACAATAAATAATGTTTGTGTTTTCTCATTCAGATAATAGAACAAGGTATGATCTGAGAGAAACTTATTTCATATTAATATTATTAAATACTTTTTCAACGTTCACTTTTATTTATTTACAATATTGAAATATATAATTATTTTTTACAAAGGAATCAAAATCTATTATGAATAAGTAAAAATAAAGTAAGCAAATCCTATTTTGATTTGACTCAATTGATTAAATTGCGACAACAATACAATTTAAGAAACTTAACCGTGTTTTTTTGTTGCAAAGAAAACTCGTTTTCTAATTAATGGAGTGATAGTGATTAGTGGCCGTTGATTCTAGGCTATTAAACTAAAGGTTATATCGTCAATGTAGAATTGTCAAAACCTCATTAAAGAGAGTAGTTATGGCAGCTATCTACATATAGACTTTGACAAAATGATTCATTATTGCTTCATTATTCCCTCTATTTTTAATTACTTATCCAAATTTTCCTTTTTTTAATTGTTCCTAATTATTTGTTCATTTTAACAAATCAAGAAAGAATAATTTTTTTTTATCTATTATACCCTCAATTAATTAGTTGAAAAAGATAGAAATTCTTGAAATTTTAAGTTTTTAATTCATTTACTTCATAATTAATAGAAATAAAATGGTAAACTTACTATGTCAATAATCATTTTCTTAATAGGTGTGTCAATTTAAAAGTGAACAAATAATTAGCGACAGAGGAGTATTAATTATGAATTTTTTAAAAATATATCTATCTACTTGATTCATTCATTAAATTTAAATAATTAAAATGAGTAAATTTAGTGGGTTCTTTTTAAAAATAATATAGTCCAACATATAAGATCCCTTTTATTTGGAAGAACTCTAGCTAGTATTAAAAGATGTGATAAATTATTAAAAGATGTGACCAAACATCTTTTAATGGTAATCAAATTATTGTTTGGTCAGACTCAGACCCCATGCCATTAACATAATTATGATATTATTTGTTTTAGCCTAAATTCACATGATCTTTTCTAAAACATCTCACACTAAGAAATGTATAAATAGTACTGCACTTGATATGTAGCATTTTTTTTTTTTTTGAGTTATTAATTAGTATAAAATTTTATTCTCACATCTAATAATCTTTCTCTAGCTCAAACAAAACATCACATCATCCATCACCTCATGATTTTCTGTGATAATATATTGTGTGTTTCTACATCAATCGAATTTTATGACAATTAAAGCAACACTGACTTCTTTTTTTGTTTTTTTTTATGTTGCGTCTTAAAAACTACAGATGAAAGTATTAATAAATCGGCACATAGATGAGTAAAAGTACCAAGTCAGACCCATGCTATTAATACGTCATCTTTATATTGGGCTAAATAAATTAAAAATATTCTTAACGTAATGTGAAACTATCCGTTTTAAAACAAACTCACATGATTTGTTTTTAAATAAAAATACATTCACACTATTTACAGTAATTAGTATCCATTACATCTTTTTTCTTTTTCGGCAACTAATATGTGACTTTATTTGTAGGCTTAACACTTAGTCGAACTAATTAGTTGCATTGCTTAGTCATAATGTTTACAATTTAACAATTAATTCATAAAATGAAAAATAAGAATAATGTTTACAACTTAACAATTAATTCATAAAATGAAAAATCTTACTCGTATATATATGGAAAAACATATTTATATACAGTGACGGATCTATGGGCAGTGGGGGTGCCACGCCACCCCCGAACTTCGACCGAAACTCTCTATATATATAATATTTATATAAATATAAAGCGTGTCACCCAGTGAACAAAATTGGTTTGTGGTGCCACGGTAGGAGGGCAACTTTAGATGGCTAATGTTGTGGGTTCGAATCCTATTTGTACTTATTCTTTTTTGAGAAATTTGCTGCAAACATTTTTTAAGAAAAAAAAAGGCTCCATGCACGTTTTTTTAAGGAAAAAAACTGGCACATTAATCAATAAGTGTATTTGGCACCCACGGACTTTAAATCCTGGATCCGCCACTGTTTATATATATTTATGTGCTATATATATTTATATAGATACAAGCTTGACGATTGAATTGTTTAAACTTCTTTCCCTTTTCTTCCCACTAGGTTTGCAAGTCATACAAGATTCATAAAACGAGCATAGTATATAATTGTAAAATAATTAATTATGTACAAATAATTCAACAATAAATCAATATTAAATATATAGGCCTAGTCCTATAGCTTTCTTCTCTTTAATGATCACTTATTTCCCTTTACGTTTTTCTGCGTGGTGATTTAAAGAAAAATAAAATTCAAAACTAACTAAGAAAAGAATAATGTGAGAAGGAAGTCTCGAAAAAAGAAATAAAAAGGCAATGAAATTTCATGACGAAAGAATAAAGGAAAAAGGGATCCAAAATAAAATTAGTGCTCTTTGATGATGAATGATGGTGATTGAAAGTAGAATAGTCATGTAGACTATACTTTAAAATTTTATCGACCAAAATTTGAAGAATTGCTGAGGTAAATTCTCATATCATCATGAAAGTATAAAATATCATAAATTGGTTAAAAGAACGTTATTGCTAAAAGGTAAAATAAATACCCAGAGAGATATTATTATCTTATATATAACTAATACATAGCAAAATACGATATTAGGAATATCAAGGTACTAATATATGTATTAAAATGATTGAAGATATATTTGCTCCTGAAAGTATACAAAATTAATGAATGTAGTGGATATTTTTTTTAAATAAACAATAAATAATCTCTATATCACTAATTTCAATATTATTAATACACTTTATGTACTCAATATAATTCTTACGCACCTGTCAAAATTTATTTTGATGATGAACGAGATTAATGTCCCTATTCTTCTTTTGACTGTCTTGGGCAAGTGGCTTGGTTGGTAAGTTTCAACTTTGATAGTCATCACAGAAAGTCACTCAATTTTTATTTTCAACTCAAAAGTCATTCAACTATGACTTCTTTGTATAGAAAGTCACTTAGTCTATTTAATTATTTTTTTCACTAAAATTTGCTAACATGAAATTTTTATTTTTAACCAAAATTTTAAAAACCAAATATATATCCATTAAAACAATTTAATGATCCATCCCATTTAACCCAACCCGCTGAACTTTTTATTTTACCATTAGTTCCCCCAAATCATTCTCTCTTGTCTCCTTCTTTCTCCTAAGCATTCTTCTTCTTTTTTTAATTTCTCAATTTATCTTCCATTATAGTCTCTTGGGTTAAGGAAAAGGTGAATAAAGGGGAGCTCTTAACTTTATTTCTTCTTTTTTGAAAATTCCAAGCTATGAATAAAAGCATTAGTTTGTACATATTCGACTGCAAAGTTCAGTTGTTAGTTATCTATCTTTTTCTTAATTACATCAATTAAGTAATTTCATTATGAAGCTAAACGTCTACCTATATATGAGTAATTGGCTTCAATTTTCTTATTAAACGGTACTTCTCGATTCTCTGCATCTAGCGTTGGTGTTCTTCATACCAAACCAACCCTCAAGATTATTTCTCAAGGTCAATAATACTCTTATAGACTTTCTTTTTTCTCTAAGAATTTAAATTGATAAAATAACTACTATTTCTTACTTTACTATTAGATTAACTCAATTATTCTTATTCTGACCAATAACTATAGACTTCCTTTTTTCCTCAAGTTCAATAACCCAAGAGACTATAATTGAAGATAATTCTAAATCTAGATAAAAGCAAAGGAGGAATCCATTATAAATTCCTACTTAATACATATATTGAAATTGAGAAATTAAAAAAAGAAGAAGAATGCTTAGGAGAAAGAAGGAGACAAGAGAATGATTTAGGGGAACTAATGGTAAAATAAAAAGTTCGATATCATATTTTTAGCGGATTGAGTTAAATGGGGTGGGTTATTAAATGGTTTAAATGAATATGTATTTGGTTTTTAAAATTTTGGTTAAAAATAAAAATTCTATGTCAGCAAATTTTAGTGAAAAAAATAATTAAATAGGCTGACTTTCTATGCAAAGAAGTCATAATTGAGTGACTTTTGAGTTAAAAATAAAAGCTGAGTGACTTTCTGTGAAAAAAATTGATAGTTGAGTGACCATCAAGTTATTAACTTGAAGTTTATATTAGAACTTTCAAAAGTACGACATTAAAATTTAATGATTTTTTTTCCAAAATAAGAAAGGGTATAATCACGATTATTTAGTCTCTTTTATTTATTTTTTTAAAACAAAAGAAAAATCCATAAGAGATATAATCTTTAATATCATTTGAATAATTAATATAAAAGAAAGTAGATAAATTATTTCGCCCTCTAAATAAGAGTACATTTTTAATAATTATATTGAGCGTGCTATATACTACTAATGTTTTTGAAGGATTTTATTTTCTTTCGTAATTCTCATCAAAAGAGCAAAAAGCCTAAAAGTCGAGTGATTTAAATTCAACTATTTTAAATTTGCACCGTACACCCTTGTTTCACCTAAATATTAGGCCTGCAGGTAAGCAAGCAGCTAATTCTCTAACGTAAAACCTCAATGATCCTACTTCGATTAACTTCTATTTATATTAAAGAAAAGGTACAACATTATATTATTAATGAGGTTAATTATTGTGGACTAATAATAATAATATACTGTATATTTTTTTACATAGTCAGATTAAAGTTACCTTAGATAACAGCTAACTATACATAATAAACTCAATTGGCAACTTAGAAAGTGAAAGAAATAACCAAATAGCTTGTTGTGATAATAATAATAATAAGAAGAATTAATTATCAGTGTAAAATTTTGTATATAATTGTTTTTAAAATTCATTTCTTCTTTTTGAAGTATTTTTTTTAAAATCTCTTAAACTATTTTGCTATAATGTGATGTTCCAGATCTCCTTAATTAGTTTTGATTATATCAATGATTTTCACCCTTTCTCATAACGGTACACCTGGTAGGTTCCATTTTTACCTCTTGAAGTTTTTACTACTTTTTTCTGAGTACCCTTTTCCTACACAAATATAGGATAAAATTTATTTTTACTTCAATCAAAAATTAGAAATAATCTTTTTATCTCTAAAGTTTGGCGTATAATCTATCTATTCTCTTTATATGATACAAATTCTTAGTGACATAATATATACTTTTAAGCCACATTCATTTGTCCATTTGGTAACAGTTTGAAGGTAAAAGTTGTGAGTTGGTGGATAATTAAATAAAACACTGTGTCAATCTCAATACAAAGAACTTGGACAAACATGTAGAAGCCATAATGTTCAATTACTTACCTCATTTCAAAAACCTATATACTTTTTTGAGCCATGGATGACACTTTGAAAAGTAGAATTTCATAGTAATTACTTGTCATTTCACTAGTGAAAAACACAGATGATACAAGCACACAAACTTAAGCAGCCCATCAAAAAACAGAGCTATATTTTGAATATGATATATATAGAGCATAACCACAACAACACACCCTTCTCTTCCATATCATCATTTACATATCACTTTACTAAAGTATTCAAAGATTAATTAAGATAAAAAAAAACTCTTCTACTTGTTCATCTCATTTTCTTTAATGAGGCTTTTATATATATAGTAAGTAGTATTATATTTTTGGGTTTATTGACTCAAGCAGCAGCAACTGTGCCTCTGGGGAAATGGTAATTTTTGGGAGAAGCAGTCTGGTCCTTTTCTCTCAAAGCCTTGGATGCTGAAAGATTTAATTTTTTCTCTTTTGCTTCATCCATATCTATCTGTTCTTGTCTGCATTCTTCACTACAGAATGGAGTATCCCCTCTGCATCATTACAATCAAAACAACAATTACTCAAACGCATTTTCACAACGACTAAATGTATAGCAATCAATGTTTGATTTTTTTGGACAGTCATTCGACTAATAGTTATCATTATCTTGTAAAGTTACTTTTTTGTTGGAAAAAATTAAAATCAAGAAGGATGAATTTATGAGATAATAACTATTAAAATTATGTGACAATATGAAAATTCAACCCAAACAACTCTGTTTTAACCTGATTTATAAGTACTCCATAAAGAAGTTCTTTACTCTGCTTTTTGTAAAAATTTGAATGTCACCATCATTTCTTAAATAAAAGTAAGATCTTTGATCAGAACAACAGTTTCAACTATTTATTAAGACATCCATCTCCCCAGCAAAAAATAAGAAAACTAAACACATTAAAGAAAGATAATAAGAGTTCTAAATATTGTAAATTGAAAGTAATGTACAAAATATCAAACTAACAAATCACAAAAAAGAACATTTTGTTGAAACATACTTTAAATGATGAAAAACTGACCTGTACATGAAAATGTCTCTGTTATAACCAAGTGGTTTGTTACAAAGAAAACAAGCATCCAAGAAATGGGGTTGTGGTTGTTGTTGAAATCTAGTAGTATCATAGTAGTTTCTTCCACCAGCAAATCTTGGAGATGATATTGAAGAAGAAGAAGATGAAGAAGAAAGACTTGTGAGGCTACTCTTCCTTTGTAAAGCAGTATAACAAAAAGGCCCTCTTCTTGTTGCACTGTCCATTTTTATCTTGTTTGTAGGAACTAGAGAGGAGAAGAAACAGTGTGAAAATATATTATTTTTGGAGAAAGAAATGGGGTGAGTTATAAAGAAACTTTGGTACAAATATTTTATTTGAAAAGAAAGTGTAAAGTGCAAAACAATGTTGTTTCTCAATTTGGTGCAAGTGGAATCTAATTCTATTGGCCAACTATTCCTTGTATCTTCCCATGTTTTTTTTACTGACAATTATATCCTCGTTTTTGTAAATATTTACCTTTTTGCCATTACGAACTCAAGAAAGAGAAAAGTGACATAAAAGGGCGCCTCGTGAGTCGTGAGGATCGGTTTAAAGTACTTTAGCAGTTTTAATTCCATCAGTTTATTAAAAATAAATATATTTAGTTTCTCGGTACTTAAGAAACTGCCAGACAAGGAAGCCAAAAATAGCAGAAATTATAAAAGTTACACTTTTAAATGTGAACTTCTAATTAATGTTTTTCAGTGTCGATTAAATTTAATAATTGAAGTGTTAGGGTTTTGCTCTGATTTTCTTTCCTTGATTGAAGTTTATTTTTTTTCCTTAAAGAAAATTAAAGTCAACGTATTACCATAAATGCTTGAACTTTTTATGAAAGGAAAATATAATTTTCTTCCATATTTAGTTTATTCTTTCCTTAGAGGAAAAGTTTGGAGATCTATAAATTGAAGATTCCTATTCTCATAGCATAACACAATAGAATACACAATGTAGTCGTTTAGAGACTTTTGCTTATGGGGAGATTTTCTCTCTGCAGTTTTTATGCTTTTTATTAGTTTTTAATTATGTAGGTCAATTGATCCTATCATATAATAATATTATGTCTTTTAGTATAGTTTTATTTGTCATATAATTTATCAAGCATATGATTTGCAACTGTAAGCTTTCGCATGACATCATAATCACCATTCATAACCCAACAAGTGGTATTAGAACACATGATTTAATGATCCAATGGAATGAGGTTGAAAACAAGCTCAAGATGGTTTCAAATCAATTTGCAACAAATTTGATGATAATGAAGATTTTTGTCTAGCTACATGTGGAGAAGAGATTTAAACCATATTTTCAACATTCCTATTGCTGCAATTTAAAAAAAAAAACAAAAATATTTTTAACCCATATATTTCTTTATTTTTTTAGTCATGGCAAGCAGCAGTAATGAAGACTATATGAAGAACAAAGATTATTATGCATGTGAAGAAGGTGAATCAAGTTTTGTCAAGAAAATTCAGTCAAAAGGGGAGATTTATTAGGGTTTTGACCTGATTTTCTTTCCTTAATTGAAGTTTATTTTTTTTCCTTAAAGAAAATTAAAATCAAACTATTACCATAAATGCTTGAACTTTTTCTGAAAGGAAAATATAATTTTCTTCCGTATTTAGTTTATTCTTTTGTTGGAGGAAAAGTTTGGAGATCTATAAATTGAAGATTCCTATTTTCATAGCATAACACAATAGAATACACAATGTAGTCGTTTAGAGACTTTTGCTTGTGGGGAGATTTTCTCTCTGCAGTTTTTATGCTTTTTATTAGTTTTTAATTATGTAGGTCAATTGATCCTATCATATAATAATATTATGTCTTTTAGTATAGTTTTATTTGTCATATAATTTATCAAGCATATGATTTGCAACTGTAAGCTTCCGCATGACATCATAATCACTCTTCATAACCCAACAAGTGATATTAGAGCATATGATTTAATGATCCAATGGAATGAGGTTGAAGACAGGCTCAAGATGGTTTCAAATCAATTTGCAACAAATTTGATGATAATAAAGATTTTTGTCTAACTACATGTGGAGAAGAGATTTAAACCATATTTTCAACATTCCTATTGCTGCAATTTTTTTTTTTTAAAAAAATATTTTTAACCCATATATTTTAAACTTTATTTTTTAGCCATGGCAAGCAGCAGTGATGAAGACTATGTGAAGAACAAACATTATTATGCATGTGAAGAAGGTGGATAAAGTTTTTTCAAGAAAATCCAGTCAAAAGGGGAGATTTGTTAGGGTTTTGCCCTGATTTTCTTTCCTTAATTGAAGTTTATTTTTTTTCTTAAAGAAAATTAAAGTCAAAGTATTACCATAAATGCTTGAACTTTTTCTGAAAGAAAAAATATAATTTTCTTCCATGTTTGATTTATTCTTTCCTTAGAGGAAAAGTTTGGAGATCTATAAATTGAAGGTCCCTATTCTCATAGCATAACACAATAGAATCCATAATGTAGTCGTTTAGAGACTTTTGCTTATGGGGAGATTTTCTTTCTGCAATTTTTATGTTTTTTATTAGTTTTTAATTATGTAGGTCAATTGATCCTATCATATAATAATATTATGTCTTTTAGTATAGTTTTATTTGTCATATAATTTATCAAAGATATGATTTGTAATTGTAAGCTTCCGCATGACACCCTAATCACCCTTCATAACCCAACATGAAGTAGTTAAATATTTGACAGATAGCAGTTTAGATTAATCATACTTTAAAATATAATGGGGCCTTTTTTGTCATTTTCTCGTCCAAGGAACATATGCCAATTTTCCTAAAATATTTAAGGGGTAAAACAAAGTGAAGATGAATATATCGCCCTTTTTAACTTCTTTGAGTAAACAGACATATTTCAAAGTGAGTAGTGCCATTACTAAATTACAACATTTCATTCACGTATTTTTTATTTTCGTATATAATTAATAACAAATAATTAAATCAAAACCAATTGATAAATTTATATTTATCTAATTTATTTTGAATTTAATAATTTAATTTATTTTAATTTTGCTCGAGAACAATTCAAATCGATCCATCCTATTTAAGTACTTGAAACTTGGCTTAACTAAATTATTTATTATTGAAGAAAACAAATTATGTCGATGGCATTGGTTGGTAATATTGGTAGTGATGAAGGGCAAATAGTAGAAGAAAAATATTGGAGGAGTTTTCCTAAAAGTGAGGGTCCCTTTGGTATTCCCCGAAAACTTGCGACCTAACGGCACATGAGATGCTTTGCCCCTTCTAAAGCGCAAGAAATTTACAACGGGCCGAGCGGGATGCGGGCCCCCAGCCCGGACCCACCTCCCATTTATTTGCGCGTCAGTTTTTTACTTTCGAAATTATGTCACCATCCTGTTTTTATTCGCGACCACTCTAACGCCTCCTCTCCGCCTAAAACAGATATTTTTTCAGAGAAATTATGTAGTTAAGCAAATATATACTAATTAATTAATCAGTAATAATTTTAGTTAATTATCATTCACGATCAATATTTAGTGATAATTACGTAGGTTAAAGTTTTGAGTTTGTATAATATAATATGTAATAATTTGTTTAATATAAATTGTTTAAAGTTTAGATGTTTGTATTTGTACAAATTCGTTATTTCGAGTTTATTAAAAAACAACTCATACAAACTTATCTGCGAATTAGATTAACATGTGAACTATACAAACCGACAAATTATACAAACGAGGCAGCTTAAACTATAGCTACAATCCGTAAATATGCAAACTATAGTTATGTAACATAATTAAGTTTTTTATAATGGTTATTTGCGAAACTTCCTTTTTTTTCTTTTCTTTTACTCCCTCAGTTCAATATTACATGTCCTCGTTCATCTATCACATTTTAAAAACATTTTCAATTAAAATAATATTTTTAAAAGTTTAAATTTGATAATCACAACTTTTATACCGTCATTTAATACAAACAATAGTATGAGAAAAAAAGTAAAAGAATTCTTTTCATTTGTTAAAATGTACAAGTAAAATAAAACAAAGAAAGTATTAACTTCACATGAAATTTAAAAAAAATAAAATAATAATTTTGATAGTCTTAACTCTTAAGTAATTAAAAATGCATAGAATATATCAAAATGATACATGTCACGTGAAAAAATAGACTTAAAAATTGTAAAAAGAATTTTTTAAAACAAACTTAAGAAAAGAGGAAGAAGTATAAGACTTTTTTAAATGATTTGATATTTAGAGTAATGATAGAGGGATACTAAGCATTTACTACACTTGTATTCTGTGTGCTAAGAGCTTAAATAATTTGCGTTTGGTAAGACAAGTGCATGAAATAAAAATTGTTGGTAGTATTGATTACTATGTGCTGCAAAATAGTCGGAGTTGGAGATTTTGATGAAACTTTAAGCTCAATTACGTCATGAGATGCTTAACCTTTTCCCCAAATTGTTTTGTTGTTTACTTAATTACCTTAATCTGCCACTTGATCATCAATCACATCATTGTGCAGGCGTGACAATCAAATTTATAAATACACTCTCTCTCTCTCCCTAATTACTTGTCCATTTTTAAATTGACACACCTATTAAGAAATCAATTAATGACATAATGAATTTATTATTTTACCCCTATTAATTATAAAGTGGATGAAAAGTTTTGCAATTTTCAAGGTAATTAGTCATTTAATTGAGGGTATAATAGGTAAAAAGAATTGTTCTTTCTTGATTTGTCAAAATGGACAAGTAATTAGGGACAACTATAAATGAAAAAGTGGACAAGTAATTAGGGACAAATGGAGTAATTTACTAACATATGTGATAGTGGAGTGGTAAGTATTTTACTATTCTTAATTGGAGGTCTTTTATATACTTACGTTTTAAAAAAAAATTATAAATAAAAATGATAATTTTATTTATTATAAGAATAAATTAAAAACAATTTATTTTAATTCTGTGAATTATCAAATAATTTAAAATAATTATTTTTAATATAAATAATTAATATGAGACAGAATGAATAATACACTCTTCATTTCATTTTATTCATCTTTCCTTTGAATTTGTTTTAAAGAAAACATCCCAAGTTAATTGAATAAAATTAAATATTTAGAATTAAGTTTTCTTGACAGTATAGATTTAATTCTAAAAATTGATCTTAATTTGTGATTTTTATATTTATGAAAAAAATAACTTTAAAATTAAAAGTTACCAAATGGGCCCTTAGTCGTAGGCGTAATATTTGTGGGGAAGAGCGGTGAGAGTAGTAGTAATGTTGAGGACCGACATGATGGATTGTGGCGGATTGGTGAGAGTGTTTTAGCTTTAATTAGAGATTTTGAATTTGAGTTTTGAATATGAAAAAAATTATATTAGGAGCGATACTTCCAAATAAATTATGCAGTGTGTGATTTAGATTTAATCAAAAGTTCAATGTAGATTCTGAACATTGAAAACCAAAAAAGTAATAATGTTGAGGAAGAGAGAAGGGTAGGACGGACCATCCCCCACAGGTGTCCAAAAAAGTAGACAGGTGTTGACTGTTGAGCCAATTTCTACTGCCCTTAGTCCCCGGTCAGCCGTTGAAACGCTGCCCCATTCGACAACATTAACACCGACCCAACTTCCCAGACTTTGCCTCTCAAAATCATAAATGCCTCACTATTCATCTTTTCACGTTATGCCTCCACCATTTTTTAATTTCGATTTATGTTTGGAAAGTTCTATTATATTAAAGATAAAAGATATAAAGTAACATTTGAAGTTGTTTTGAATTTTTAAAAAGATATCTTAACTATGCGAGCATCCTATTACTAATTATCCCCTTAAACAATTTTGATAATATATTATTGCATTATTTTTTGATCAATTCCAGATTTTAAATGACAAATATTATCACACATCAATCATTGTGTAACACATGTTAATTTAATTTGAAATATAATTTTTTTTCATTTTAAGTTTTTCTTTATTTCTATATCTTACTTTTGACTTATTTTATTTTATTACTTTAATTTTAATTTTATTTTAAATTCTACGTCATCTTCAACCCCTACTTTCAAGCTACCCCTCAAATTTCTTTCTTTCTTTCTTTCTTCTTCTTCAACTCGCACCATCACCTCACCCCACCTCACGTCAAGTTGAGCCCCTCCATTTTCTTTCTTTTTTCTTCTTCTTATTCTTCGGTCAAATTTCTTTCTTTCCAAAATTACATTATTTTCTAGAATTTGTGTTATAATTTGGGTTATTAATAACAAAACTAATTATTTTTCTAAGAAAAATCAAAATTTTGAAGGTATTATCAATTAATTTATCTCATTTTCATATAACTTCAAAACTAGAAATGATAATTTTGAAAGAATCAAAATTCTTTGAAAATTGAAAAAGTTTAATTGAAATTTGAATAAAAAAACTAAATAATACTAATCATCTTGAAATCTAATGAATTTATCAAATTGTTTGAAATGTAATAAAATATTTAGATATAATTTTAAAATTTAAGAAAGTTCAACTAATAGTAGTAAAAAAGGGAGGTGGAGTTGTGGTAAAAAGTGACATTGAAAGTGAGAAGTTTCAATGAATATGACAATGAGTTTTTGAAGAAGAAGAAAGAAATAGTAAGGAGAAAAAGTTAAAATAATAAGAAAAACAAGAAAATATATTTTATAGCAAAATACTTGTAAAAATAAAACTAAATTCGTTTTTTTAGTTTGTTCACGCTCTTTAAGAGAGTGCATGCACTCTCCATGCCAGGTGGACAAAAAAACATGTAATAATATCAGTTCAGAATTGTTTAGGGGGGTAATAGAACGCTTGCATAATTTATGTGTCTTTTTTAAAATTCGGGGTAACTTCAGGTGTCACTTTATATCTTTTCTCTATATTAAAAGTAATTGTTTCATAAATATTGGTTTAATTTGAAAAATTAAAATATAATTTATTCTTTTGTATCTATTTTACTCTTAATATTAAATATTTCAAAATTATAATTTATTCTTTTGTGTCTATTTTATACTTAATATTCAGTATTTCAAAATAAATGAATTGTTGAGCCAATGCACACTCATTAATAAAAAAAGTTAACAACTTAAAATAAACACCACTTTTACTTTTGTCCATTGAATAAATAATTCAAAGTAAAATCATAAATATGAATAATTAACACTCTTGAAATAATCACCTAGAAGATGTAACGAGGGGCAAAAAAGGGGGGAAATCCAACAACTCTCTTAAACTTTAAACAATTCAATTATTTTGAACTACGGAAAAAAGTTCAATAATTCACATATTTGAAACTGAAGAAGTATTCAATATCTGTTACATTTTCTAAAACTTTAAATTATTAATATATTTAAAGGATAATATAATAACATTACCTATGTTATTTATTGTTTTTAAGGTGTGCGTCAAGTTAATAATGAATACATATTATTAAAAACAGAGAGAATATCTAACAAAGACGAATGAAACTCAAATTCAAAATCTCTTATTAAAAATTAAAGACGAAAGAGTACATACCACTCTATCACAATCTTATTGGTATGAGTCACCCCTTAACTCACTTCACTTGCTAATTTTTTCAAGACTTGTTTCAATAAAAAGAATACTTCAAACAACAAATCAATTACATAATTATATTGATTGAATTTATAAAGTATATGGTTAAAACTTATCATCTTAAATATGGTAAGATAATTATATGATTACAAGAGTATATTATTAAAATAAATAAATTTAAGTTTAGAAAATTGACAAATAATTTTCAAGACTTATTAATTTTTTTTATTAGTTTTATTATATCTTCTTATTTTTTTTATTTGTTATTCTTTTGTTTCAATTATTATATTATGAGTTGTTGTTATTTTTTTCTATTATTTTTTATTTTATATCTTCTTACTATTATATTTATGTATTTTTATTAATTTTTTAATATATTTCATTTTAAGTTAAAAATCTATCTAAAATAATTTTTGTATTGCGTATATATTAACATCTTCAAACTTCACTCCTAAAAATTACTATATTTATTGTTATTATACACGTGTATGTTTCCCAATAACCCAGCCAGCAGGCAGGCATCTGTCCTATAACGTGAAACCTCAATAATCATCGCAATAGTAATATAATTATACAATAAAAAAGTTAGATACTACAAAAAATTAATTGGTGCAACATTTATTATCCTCTATGCTTTAATCTCTCTCTAATAAAAAATACTGCTTTTAAAATTCTTTTCTTCCCTTTAATTCAAGTATTTGTCCACTCCTTAAGGTTGATTATTCCGTGCAACGTACCAAAGCTCCAGGCTTTATGTAATTAAAATAATGAACCTTTTCACATTCTAAACTTTGTTCTGTCTACTTTGAAGATGATGACACACGTAGGGAGGAAAATGGTACACTTGTACTGCATTTCCTTGGCATATTACTTTATTAAAATATGAATGCTCGATTTATCAAAATATGAGCTCATTTTATTGGTACTATTTGTTGCTATGCGGACTAGTTAACTTGAAGATGGATTCTGTGATATGTTTTTGCAAGTTTTTAAAATTAATTTATTTTTAAAGTATTTTGATAAAAATTAATTTTTATTTGATCAATAAATTTTTTAAACAATAACTAATGTTTGATTAAATCTTTTAAAATATGGTTTAGTGTATTTTTTCAAAATTATTTTTTTAACGAAAACAACTTCTGCCTCTCTCCAGATGCTCTTATTTTCTCTCAAAATTTTGGTTACACTAGATTTTTTAAAACAAGTATTTTTGACCTTCAAAATATTTGGTTGAACATGTTACTAATCCAAGGCTCTTTTTTTCTTTTGCATTTTTTTTTATATACCAAACACAATAGACATAATAAGGATCTATAGCTAGAATTTTGATAATTGCGCTCCATAGCTATAGTTTCGTTTTCTATGGAGGTTGTGGTTTATATATTACTGTCCGTTTGTATATTTCGCTTGCCAATATACAAAAAGAGTAAGTATATACAAATTCTGTATTTATACATTTAGGAACTTTCTAGAACTCCGTTTGTATATTTCGCTTGCCAATATATGAACAAATTAATTTATTATGAATTTTTCATAAATCATATACAAATAGCTAGGTAAGCATATCCAAAAATTTGAATTTATACAATAAGGAACCAAATTATACAAATTCTGAATTTATACAAATGAGACGAGTTATACAAATCAGACGAATAACAAAGATTGGGAAAACTATAGCCGCGAATTACAATTTTCTTAAACTGTAACATAGTACCTAATATATGCTAAATGTTTGTTATTCTGCAATTTTTCCCTTTTTTTTAGTTTTGCACTCGGTGTTCACATTAAAGCTCTGACTAAATCTTACTCGCACGCGGCATGGTCTATTTGGAGTGACACTCCAAACAAGATTTTCTCTATATCGAGGCTTCTAGTTGAGACCTCTAATTAAGATGGAGCAGTCAGCCTCACCATTGCATCACAATCCATGTTGGTATCCTTAGCTCCTTTTATGATTTTTTTGTCATTTTCTTTTAGTACTTTTATATATTTTTGAAGGATGATTTACGAATATCATTTTTAAAATATCATTATTTAAAGTGCAAACTACATATATCTCACTAGTTGAGATCCTAATTACTAAGAGTCTCAATAGTTTTTTATATTACTTTCTATACCAAGTTCGACTATGAGATACATGTATTACAACTCGTCAGATTCAAGTATCCATCACATTTAAAAAGTCGAGATACATGATTTAATATTTTTGAAATAAATGTTGTAACTTAATTTCTTAATTAAAGGAGTTGCTTATGGGAAATTAAAAAACAAAACGGATTTGAATGATCCTTCCATATTAACTATTACCAGTTTTCCTAGAAAATCTAAATCATAATTTCTTGAGAAAATGGTCTAAAACCCCTCCAACCTATATCTGAAATCCCAACTACACTTTAACTTCATGGGTGTCCTATCACCCCCCTAAACTGTTTAAAACTAAATTATCACCCCCCTAAACTGTTTAAAACAAAATTATCACCCCCCTAAACTATTAAAAATTAAAATAATTACACACCTAAAAAGTCACAACCACAATTTATGTTGATAAGTGAAATCCACCTGTCAAACGCGTGCATTGCCACCTGTCAAGCGCGTGCATTTCACTTATCAACATAAAATGTGGTTGTGACTTTTTAGGTGTGTAATTATTTTAATTTTTAATAGTTTAGAGATGATAATTTAGTTTTAACAGATTTAGAAATGATAGGACAATGAAGTTAGAGTGTGTAGTTGGGATTTGAAATATAGGTGAGGGTTTTTATTTTCTCTAATTTCTTTTGAATAAAATTACTCTAACAACTTTTGAGTATTTATTTTATTGAGTTTAATTACCCGTCAGATACATGTATCTCATAACCTTTGATTATAATTACTTTAACAATTTCTAAAAAAAAGTAATTAATAATCTAATTTCTTCCATATATTTTCCAGGAACAACAAAATGAACAACTTTTATCAGAAATTCGAATTTCTTTTTTTTTGAATTTTGTGATTTTTTCAATTTTTCATGTTTAGAGAACAATGTGTATTTCGCACTATGTATCTAATTTCATTAAATGTATTTCATTAGGTATCTTCTGTATACACATATTGATTTCTTTCATTTATTTTCCAGCAACAATAAAGTGAACAACTTTTTTCAGAAATTTAAATTTGTTTTTTTTTTTTAAATTTTTTTATGATTTTTTTTTTTCAATTGTTCATGTTTAGAGAACAGTGTGTATCTCACACTATGTATCTGATTCATGCACCTAATTTCATTAAATGTATTGCATTAGGTGTATATGCTATATACGCATATATGATACATAACATATATTTGAAACTTGTTATGTATCTGAAGCATGTATCTAATTATTTGATATTAATCTTTTAAATATATAAATAAGGATATATATATATATATAGAAGAAAGGGAGATACGTAGATGAAGGGCAAATACATAAAACATTTAGATACGTCTAGCAAATATTGTATCTCCACAAATCAGATACATGCTATATACATGTGTATATGAACCCCAATTTTTTTCTTCGGAACCGTTTCTTTTTCCGTCCCCCCGCCCCAGCATAGCGCTTCGCTTCCGGTTCTTTGGAAGAATCAACTTACGTCTCCCTTCTTCATTGATTTGGGGGAAAGGGAACTGTCTACCAGTTTTTGTTAAGATACATATACACCTAATAACCCTTCATATCTCTCCTTTTCATCAGAGACCAGCGCCACCCATGTTGCTCGTTTCCTCGCCATCATGAAATCATAGTCTCCGACAAAAACTCCACTAAACTAGCAGGAAACCTTCCGTTCTTCATTGCGCTCTTCTTCTCACCATATCAAATAATGAAACAAGACAAATAATAAAACAAATAGTGACAAATCTTTACTTATAATGCTAGGAAGAATTCACTTTACTTGGCGACTAGGTAAAAGTAATCTAACTATGATGATTGATGAATAAATTGAATAGGAATTAGTACAATGAATAATAAGGATTTACATAGTGTATCCTAACTAATAGCTTTTGTCAACTGGGAAACCATAGGCACACACTAGCAACATCTAGCTTTTGGGCGTTAGTAGTAGAATTTCAATTACCTTTCGTCGCGGATCTAGGCTAGACCAGTAAATTTGATGGATTTTTCGATGATGAAACATCGTCAACGTAGATAGGAGATTGATGATGAAGGATGAGAGAATATGTTTAAGGCGACAGAGGATTTGGGGTTGGGAGGGGAGAGATACGGTTGGCATAGGAGTTTTGGAGGAGGGTTGATGAGAGAAATATACCGATGGATTTGTGATTGGACCATTAATTGTGATGTTTAAATGTAAAGATAATTAATCAATCCTAATTTTAAGAAATGTGTTTATTTGATTGTATTTTTTGAAATATATGGTATAAAATATTAAAATTGATAATATATGTAATGGTTTGAAAATTATGGTAAAATTAGTATATATGGTTGTGATGTATGTCTGGTTACTAGTTTGTCCTCATTTTTAATTTGTTCATATATTTTTTAAAAATAATACTAATATAGTCTTTGTGACTAATATAATATTCGGTCCAACATTTGTTTATATCTTGCATGCTCAGCTTTATTAATAACTAACGTTCGCAATGACTTAAAATAATTTTAATTGTAATCTAACATTTTCATATAAGATTTTAAGTTTACCTAAAAGGAATCTATCTGCAATATTAAAGGTTCATAAATTACAAAATAAATTTCAGAGTTCAAAGTTTCTATTGCTTTGTGTATTCATCTTACTCCAAATTAAATCGTAGTTATGTTACTAGTTGCAAAAGAGCAACTTTAAAGAGATCCAAATCCTCGATTCACATGTCACTAAATTCATATTCGATTTGAGTGACAATTGGTATGTATATTTCCCGTATAACCCTCTATATTATTTTTATTTTTACTTTTTTTTTAATTTAAAAATATGTGTAATTATATATAAATATTGTGTATATATTTAATTGTCATAGTTTCCTTTTTAGAGTCAAATTATAAGAACTTTGACTAACATTTTATGATGTATTTTTTTATCATATTGATATGCGAAAAATTGTAATTTATAGTATTTCGTATAGTTTTTGAATATCTAATTTTTTTGCTTAAAATATCAAATTAGTGTAATCTAATTTAATTTTAAAAATTAGTCAAATTAATTTTCAAAAAATGCAACATGACAATTAAAAAATGAAGGGAGGAAGTATCTTTTTAAACAATATATTTACACTATTTCTAGGAATTTGTATAGCCAGCCTTGATATAGTACACCTTTGCCGTGATTTTTTTAAATATATCACCCATAAAGCTTGTATAGGGATGATATCCAACATTTGATTTTGTAATATGATCTTATGATATTTCTTCTCTTTTCGAAATACTGCATTTTTTTTTGTAATAAAAAAAATGATTGTTTTCTTATAGAGTAATTACTTTTATAATTTAGGATTTTAGAAATATATTTATAAGTATTCAAAGCTTCCTAATCATTTATTTATTGTATAGATAAATGTAAATATACATAGTTTATACATAATTAAGAATTATTTATCGCGTGGCAAATGTGTAACTTTCAAGTCATGGCTCAAAAGGCTTTTCCTAATGGGCCTTTTCTTTTCTCGGGCTATCATAGCTTAAATTAAAATTTTGGGCCTATTGTAATTTGAACATATGATTAAAACAATTCTGAACCTCCTTTTTGGCTTTATCACTATACTTGAATATTTCTCCGGTATAGAGATTTAACAGTTTATATATGACAGAAAAAAATAATTTTATTTTACTTATACAATATAATTTTTCGACAATAAATCTGTTTGACACTATTTAGTTCCGCACTGAGATCATGTACCCCTAAAGAGAAGTAGAATCCCATCAAGAGGAAAAGCTCCACTTCTTTTAATAAAAAAGTGAAACTGACCAGTTACTTATGGATTGCTAGTTTTGAGAGAGTACTTGTTGACTATTATATGTTCAAACTATTCTTCCCGTTTTCAGTAAGCAAATTTAGAGTATTAAAGTATTATTAATAAAGTTAATTTAGTAAAGTAAATTTCTAATCAAAATTTTCTTCAAAAATATGTCAAAAAAAACATCTATTTTTAATATATAAAATGAAATAAAGTGAATTTATGTATTATTATTTTATACCTGATATAAAGAATGCGAATTATAAACTAAAGTAGTTCAAGAATTTATCTTCACTAAAAAACAAAGGGTGAAAAAAGATGACTTTTCCAAACATGTGAAATATTGCAGAAAGAGTCAAAATTTGTTTTAACATTTGACACTTCTCCCGGCTTTTTGTTATGTCAAACATAATTAGGCTACCGCATATCATATCGAGGGCCCATACCCGGCCCACACAACTCTTCATTACTACTGATTTCAATTCTTCGATACTCATTCAATTGTCTTCTCTGAGATATAATATAATAGTCCAAATGACATTATATGACTCTAGATACACATCGATCGTATATCAAGGGCCCATACACAACTCTTCATTACTACTGCATCATCTTTATAAGTACTCATTCAATTGTCTCCTTTGAAAATATAATACCCTGACAACATCATGTGATTCGAACAAACTGTAGATAAGTATTAAAAAAACGTCCTACTTCAACAAATAAAGCTCTCTTTTACAAAACTCCACTTTTATCACGCATTTTACAACATTTTTCACACACCATTATAAGGAAAAATGACTAATGCTTAAATGTGTTGAAAACTTTCCTCGGAATAAATTGAAAGATAGCGTGGTAATAAGTTACGAAAATATAAGAGAACATGAGTTAATTACCACTTTCTTGATCCTGAAAAATCATGAAGTAGTGATATAATAGGAGTTATAATCAATTTCTCCACTTAATAGTCATGAGCAAATAATATAATTTAGTATTGTTATTTAATATTAAAAATATATTCCAATTGTTTAATATCAGGTGTAACTTTTTAATGAAACAATACAAATTTCACTAGCTCATCCATATACATATATCTAGTTACACTATATTCAAGTAAATTCGCATGATATATATATATATATATATATTGAAGTTAAATATTAGATTATTATTATTATTTTAGTTAGGAAATTAAGGAATAATTAAAAATAGAGAAACTTCAAATCGTGACTCTCTCCATGCAAATTGTATGCTTGAAAAGAAGAAAAACAAAAGTAGCTAGAAATATCACTTGCCGACAACATGAAAGAAGAAAAAAAGAAGTGGGCATTTCGCCCGTAATAAAGTAGGTCGAATGATCATTTTACGTAATAAGTGATAATTGAATTATTTTGGATGGAAAAAAATTTAATCCAATCTGCATTTTGTTTATATATTTTTTTCCTGTAATATTGACTATATAAAGTAACTCAAATAACGTGAAAATAGAGACAGAATATCGAACAAATTAAAGGTAGAAAAAGAAAAGGACAAGTGGAAAATTCGCGAAAAAAATATCTTCATTTTATATTTTTATGCAGGCACAAATTTGCAGAGTAAATAAAAATATTAATATAATTGCTTGCTATGGCTGCCAGGTTTTGTGAACAAAAAGATTACAAGAAGACAATATATTTGTTGACAAATATAATATTTTGTTTTACATTTACATCATAATTAAAGGGTAAGACTAGTCGTTTTGAAGAATTTGAAATTTAAAAGTTATGATTGCTAGTCAGCTCTCTGACAAAAAAAATATTGAATCAATAATATGTGTTCTTTTGTGCAAAATTTGATGAGCATTTAACAGCTAGCAGATATGGTTCCACCTTCCATCATCATAATATTGACCGGGTAAATTATATACAAGTCCAGGAAAAAAATTATCAAAAATTTGAAAAGGATAATAAAGTTGATTTTAGAATAAAACGGTAACTTTTTAACGCCCAAATTAATTCCGTTCAAATCAGGTTAAAGTCAGCAAGGCGCGTACTTCCATGCGTCTTCCGTCTTGGGTCTTGTTAAAAAAAAAGATATCTGTGTCATGGTTAAAACTTGCTATGAAGTTAAATGGCTCCACGTATTTGTAGATTGTTAAAAGGTTATTGAACAGTGTTGTTCAGCTCAATATCTTGTTACTTATCAATATTTGCTATATCTTGTTAAAACATCAAATATTTGAAATTATCACAAACAATATATTCTTTCGATAATTCAGTGGCTATGATGAGGCTGGAAGATCTCAACAACTATTTTTCTTTCGTTTTTTTTCATGTTTGATTGATTAATTTTTGAATTTTTTTTAGGAAAATAAGTCCTTAAAATTGAAGAAATTGAACACTTTACATTGATTGTGTGCTTCTCATCCTTCAACACACATCGTTTTCATCTCACCTCTACCCCACATTTTATAGAATTTATTTAGGTTAAATATAAATATTTTAGGATAATATTTTTTATTTACGAACACAAAAAATAAGTTAAAAATCCTCTTACAAAAATATTCTTCATAAAAAAGATTCTTCCTTCGTACCGAAAACACCCTTAATCTGGGATGCTTGATGCCCATTTCCTTCTAAATTCTTTAATTACAGATTATGAAACAGTGCGTTGATGAGAAAAACGAGTCTGGTTAATATTTCTCTAGATTATAGTATGTTTCAATGTTCATTTTTATTTTTATTTTATTGGTGTATGGGAACTGGAAAAGTTACAAGATATTGAGCTGAAATGTAGTTACAATATTTGTAGTTACAATCTACAAATACGTGGAGTCTTCATAGCAAGTTTTAACCATGACAAAGAATTTTTTTTTTTTATTAAAGGGAAGGCGCGACTCCCATGCGCCTTACAATGCGCACGCTGTCAGCCCCTTGCAAGTTGTAAGACGCAAGACGGCACAAGGCGCATGGGAGTACGCAACTTGCTGATTTTAACTTAATTCGGACGGAGTTAGTTTGGGCGTTAAAAAATTGTCATTTTGGTTCTAAAATCAATTTTATTGCCCTTTTGAAATTTTTGACAATTTTTTTGCCCTTTTGGCTCCGGACTCAATTATATACTCCCTTCGATACAGCCAAAAAAATATATTCTCAAACCATAAATTTAGTAGGCATTAGGACATGCGATTTCATATCGTGAAATGAAAATTATGAGATGAAATCTATGTTTTGATATGCGACTTCATATTGATTTTTATCTCATGATTTCATATCGTGATATGAAATCCCACATTCTCTAAAAAGCATGATTTGGGTCTTTTCAAATACGAAAATTGTCCCACAAGTTTATATTTTGTAAAACAACTTCACATTTATATCTATTCACCATTTATGTATTTCGTAAGTAAATAAAATTTATAAATTATTTATTCTCACCAACATAAAAAAATTTATTACTTCAAATCATTTCCTACTTAGCCATTTATATTCACCAAATTTTTTATTTTTTATCAAATTTATTTATCAACCAAATTAAACAACAAATGGCTCAAATCAACAATGTTGGTTCGTCACTTTGTCCTCTCGGTCATATGATCGAGAAATGCAAGTTCAACGTGAGAACATTGTCCATACTATGTGGGAGGATTATATAAAAGACTAATACACTGCAACTTAATTATGTTTAATTTATTGAATTAAAATTTGATCAATAAAATGTTGTACTTTTTAGAATAACTCTATGATAGTATATTATGTGATTTTATAAACTTTTACTTATTTGGTAAGATTGTATAAAGAATTGAGACAATTTTAATAGTTTCGCAACTTATGGGATTTTTATGTTTATGAGAAAGTATACAATATAAAAAATCTAAATTGCATATTCAAACAAAACTTTAATTTCATTTCTTAATTTTATATCATGATTTTATATCACATAGCTAAACGAGCCTTTAGTAAAAATTATGCCTCAAGCATAAGTTCAATAACATGTACAAATTATATTTTTTTCAGGTAAGCTTAGTGGTTTAAGTTATACTCAAGTTAAAAGAAATTTTGCCCAATTAATCAATTCAGCGACATAAATTATGTTTGAAAGCAAAAAAAGTTAATCTCCAGACATAAGTTAATTTGAAACATAAAATAACTTGGGAATAAATTAATATCTCAAATCAAACCTAAAACAAAATTAATTTCAATTTTTTCTTTGAGATTATTAGTTTTATCCTATGTATCAAACGTTTTCTAACTTGGAGTTCCATTAGACAATGTGCTACGCTAACGATGTTAGCATAATAATAATTAGATTCCTAGTTATCCTATAAATTTTAATCAAAGCAGGCCGGCCGTATATATATTGACATTGTTATAATCTTTATTTGGTCCAAATTAATTAGTATTATTCAAGCTAATTTTCCCCTTCTAAAATGCGTGAACAAGTCACTAACAGTCGTAGAAAGTAAAATTCTAGAGATCTTGTCATGTACCCTGACAATAATTAATATTATTTAAATTTTAATCTCTTGCAAAAGAAGGGGAGGGAATTTGTATTTTTTTTTTAAAATTGAAAAGAAAAAAATACTCTTTGGTGGTAGTTTTTAGATTTCGAGAGTAAAAAAAAAAATCTTAATTGTTAATTGTTTCATACGTCTTTAAATATTTTAAATTTTCAATTATTTATTATAACTATAATACTTTTTATATAATTTTCAGATATGAAAATTTTATTTTTTAGAAAAATTAAAAGGTTCCATTTCCAAATTTATAGACTCTCAAAATTCAAACAGTAGACAAAGAAAATAAAATTTTGAAGGTGGGGGCGGGGTGAACAAAAACGTCTAATTGGGTATTTTATATTTGAACCGGATTCTTCTTTTATTATACATGGAGTTTTAAGTCTTTGAAATATCTTTCACCTCAAAATGCATTAAGTTAATTAGCTAGCTTTTATTATTATTTTTTAATTAAACAAGGGAGACGTACAATAAATTAGTGGGGATTAGAGACTTTGAGATTTGCATTATTCTGATCTTAGGTCAGCTAATTAATTGCTGACAAAACTATATTAAAATAGTACATATATCTTTTTTGTTTGCTTTGCCATGGCGCCTATCTCTTGTATATTATACTATAAATAATTTTAAAAACAAGATGGTGGTGGCTGCTATGATTAACAATATTGACTGGCAAACATGAATTAGGAACTTGTTATTTTCAACTTAATTACGCCCTGTTTGTATATATCTTCCTTAATTTAAGTTCTCTCTTAGCAATAGTGATTCAGCCATCATGTGAATTAATTAATCAGATTGGGATTTCTTTATTTCTTCTTTTACTCAACATATATAAATCTGGTCAAAATTATAATTAAGTAATTTTGTCATAGTCCAAATCTAATTACCGTTTAAGTTGTACAAAGCATGTGGTTTTAGTTTTAGTTTAGACTTAATAATATGTTAGTGATGTGGTCAAATACGGTGAATAGTGGAATCCGATCCTGAGCTAAGCCTTAAAAATCGTAATGCCATAATGCTTTTCAAATCCTCCTAGCTATTATCCTCACGGTACGATTCCTTACTATCCTAACGTGAGGATATATATATATATATATATATATTGTCATTTTGAGCTCCCTTTAATCTATTTAGAAATTCACATGCAAGATATTTGATCCCGTTGTATTGCAATTTGTAGGAGGACAGAATAGAGGATGTTAATAATTCATTTTTCCGATATATGCATGTATACTTTTTCTATATATCAGGAAAATCATATGATAGATCATACTGAATTAAAATAGGATGAAAAAAATGTTAATGTAGGAGCATTATGATTTATGGTCATAGAGGAAATGAGATCTCTGGCATGTCTTCTTACAATTTGAATTAAAAAAATTATTTTTTTCAGATCTTTAATGTGTAAAAATAAAGATGATCTTGCATATCCTCTTATACAATTTGATTAGAAAAAAGTAATCGTTTTGGATATCTTATATGTAAAAATAATGCTTATCTCAGGTAAAAAGATCATAAAACTAAAAAAAAAAGTTTGTAAAGATATGGAATATCATTTATTCACTTTTTTTTGTCCCACAAAAGTACTCTATGTTTACTAATTTTTCATAACAGTCTAAAATGAATTCAAATTATAGAAACGGACAAAAAAGAAGGAACAGAAAAGGAAAATGCCTCTCCATGTCATAATGTACATCACATTCACCTCTCCCCAAAAAATATTCAAAAAATAATAAAGATTTGTGTCTTGACTATGGAGCCAAAAGAAAAAGAAGAAGCTTTTGAATAGAGATATATAATTTATTTTTTTATCTTTTCTTTTATACTTTTTACTTAAAAGTAGCATGAATACAATAGTTAGAAAATCTTTTTCTCACTTCATAATATTTGGGCCTGGGCTGCAAATAAATGGGCCAAAGATTGGGCTTTTCTAACACAGGAAGACTTCAACACTTGAGCTTCTAATGGAGAGACAGAGTGGACATGCTTGTACCACAGCGTCACAATCTGTACACACACACAAATGCCGGCACGGCAAAAGCACCACCGACGCAACTCGCTTCCGGCAAGCCTTGCAACTCGGCCCGGTTGTCTCCACAACTCGATCCGGATCGATGTAAGCCGATTCAGCATCCTCAGCTTCGCCGGCGCCGGCGATGTCTCCGTCCGGGAGGTTCGCATTGCACCCTCCGCCGTTCATCATCGCCTGCTGCAGCTGTGCCTGTAGCGTTGCTGCGGTGAATTCCTCCGCTCTAGCCCTTGCCTGCCAGGCTTGCGCCTCTGCACTCAGCTGCGCTGCACGCGCCTCTAACTCGGCGTTGCGCCGAACCGCTTTTCCAACCTCGGCTTCCTTTTCCTTCAGCTGCCGTGCCATTGATTCCTCGGCGGTTCCAATCAGAGCACGATAGTGTGTTCGCCTTTTATCCTCTAATGTCCGTCTTAATTGTTCTCTCTGTTAATACCAAACAGAACTATTATTCATTGCAATACAGCATAACAAATTAAAAAAAATTCCCTAAAATTTGTGGTACCATTTATACCTGAACATGGAGGAATTGTTCAATTTCATCGCGGTGTTGTTTGATTATAGTAGACATGTCTTCTGTGAATATGGAATAGAAAGCTGATGATTGAGAAGATTGAGGAGAAAGAGAGTGTTGGTTTTGTTGTTGCTGCTGCTTCTGATACTGTTGATGTAATTGGTGTTGTAACTGTTCTCCGGAAGCTAAACGGAGGCCGGTGGAGACAACATTTGGTTGCTGCGGATTTGTATGAAGCTGAGTGAGGTCAATCAGCTGCGGCTGAGATTGCATTGACGGATTTATTGCAGTGGTGGTGCTAGCTTCTCTTCTTCTTTTACACGCATGATAAGAGCCAGCTGCCATAGCCAAAAACACAGTAATAAGGTTATTACTCCTCTGTTCCTAACCATTCAATTAATCATTCGCAGTATAAGAATAGTTTGGATCGGTCAAAATTAATTATACATCCTCCGTTTTTACCTCCTGGATTGAATAGCATTTGTGTGTGATCAAGAATTGATCCTCCACCAGGTTGAGGTTGCAACGAATAATCATCGTTGCCAAGTGGGTTCTTTCGTTCTTGCACAGCTCTGCAATCAATAAAAAAACAAATTTAAGTTACTAGTAATGAGAAAAAGAAGAAGATAAATTTGAGAGGGAAGGGAGATGTGTACCTGTTAAAGAGGTGAGCGTTAGATGGGTATTGAGCTTGAACAGCCATTGAAGAATGATCAAAACAAGAAAGATGTGTATATATAGAAGGGATTTAGATTGGTAAAAGAGAGTGTTGAGAAAGGGAATGCCTAATTAAGGCAAACACATAAACAGCATGAATGAGAAGAAGATGCCCCAAACTATGGAAATATCAACAAGTATTCAAAGACAAGAAAGAAACTTTATTTGATTCTTGAGAGAGAAGAATGAATCTTTTTCTTTCTTCTTTTATGTTGGAGAAGAAGAAGCCAACCTTAACCCATTATGAAGAACACCCAACATGACCATGCTACACCACACCTAAGAAACTTTTTTATGTTTTAGTAGTAGCTACCTTTGCTTCACCTAAATGCTTTTTTTATGGGAGAGAGAAGGAGATGCGATCAAAACGAATGAGTCCAAATGGGAGAGGGAGAGCCCCTCTTATTGTGGTTCCTTGTTTCCTTGCTCTTCTCTTGTTCTTTCGCGTGGGCTTTGTTTCTTTTGGCTTTTCTTTCAACACGGCAAGAGGGACTCTCGTGTTTCTCATCAATCTCCTCCTTTTTCGAATCCTAATATTACTTATCTTTTTTAACTTTCACTTTTTTTTTTCAAGGTAGAACGCTTTTCATCCCAATATTTGTGGTATTTTTGTATCATCCATACACTACCGTACTAGTATTAGTTACATGTACTATTGTTTTATAACAATGGACACACATCCTTGTAATTGTACATAAAAAAAAAAAAGAAAATAGAATTCTAAGTAAGTAGATACGATTAGGTATAAATCAATCAACATTTATATCCTCCAACGTGTCTAACGTGACATAAATATGTCACACAAGACTTGAATTGTTACATAGAATGCATGTATTTATTTATTTAACTTTATTCAAGTTTAAATATTTACTTGTATACACTCAAAATTAAAAGATATAAATATTAGTTGAAGTCAAGTTAGAAGACATGTTTATGTATTGTAAGGTGATGTGCGGTGCATTGTTGGGCGTGGAGAAGGTTAGGCGCTGCCGCAGGGATTGTTGTGTATGGAGCATGGCCCATGCATCCTCGCCACCTCTCTATTTTTAAATAACAAAATATAATAAAATAAAATAAATCAATTGAGGTCATTACCTCTTCTACTATCTCAATTAATTCGAATTCATATAAAGACCCGCTCAAGAAGAAAGCACTTTTTATATTTTAAAAAGATTATCTTTTTATTTGAACTCGAAACTTCTGACGAAAAGGAACTTTTTTTTTTATTTCTAATCCTCTCCCCCTACTAAAATAATCGTTAAAAGGAACCAAGCCTTCAATTTTAGGTCAGTATACAAAATAAATTGTCTACAGTTATATTGGTATATGGTCCATTATTTAAAACGAAAAGAGGAGTTGTCCCTTTACATAGAGAAAGGGGATTGGTTTCACTTCCATTAGTAATAAATTTCGATGTGTGTGACGGAGGATCCATGGCTTAAAGCAAGATGCCTCTCTCTATAGATATCTAGTTGTGAAGGCTATGTCACCCTCAACATCATCATACAAAGTTTTGTTCCATTTTCCTCTTTCGTTTCTAGTCGTTATTTGCCAAAGTGGGTCCATAAAATATTATGATTCTTATATTTGGAACTTTGCTATTCGAGCTAATGACCTCCATTACTAATTATAGATTTCGTTTGCCTATTTCTTATTATTGAGATTTGATGGATGAGATTCATCTATTTCGTATAACATATAGTGATACATACATAAGTTAAAATTTTCAAATTCAAAAACAAAAAAATATATTCCAAAAAAATAAAATAATAAATCAAGACTATTTTATCGAGATTTTTCTTTGAGAGTTATTTTACACTTCCTTATTATCATTTTTCTATTGAAGCAATTATTTATTACCGAGCTATTGAAAATTAATTTTCTTTTTATTTGGAGCATCACCTTAAAAATGAATTCTAAAATATGCAAATTAGATTTTAGTCAAATTTCAATATAGATACTAAACCGTGAGTGAAAAATTAAAACAAGTACATATTTGTTTAGTTTAACTCCTTATCTAAGCCTCCCCCGGTTGAAAGAATTGAAAAACTCAAAATTTGCTCTAAGGAAACTATTACTTGGTTTTCAAGTTCTTATTTTTATTTTTTTGGGGTCTTCAAGATTCAAGTACTAGTGGTTAAAATTGGTCAAAGTTTTTATAGTTTGACTTTAAAACAAAACTTGACAAGAAAAAGTGAACACAATAAGTATTTATTTCTTGTCAAAATTCTAGATTTAAAAAAATGATAAATGAGATTCATTTGCTACCGAAAGAATAAAAGGTAAATAATTTTAACTAAAAAAGTAAAAATAAAAATAAAAATTAATGGAAGCAAAGAATTTTGATAGTTTGGAACTTTAAATTCATTAGTATAAAAAATTGTTTAGTACTATTATACTATATATAGACCTACACAATTTCAAAATTTTAGAAATAACAAACATAATAAGGCTCTATAGGCTACATTTATAGTTTTGCTAATTGCGTCTCATAACTATAATTTTGTTTGCTATGAAAGTTGCGGTTTGTATATTTATGTCTGTTTGTATATTTCTCTTGCGATGATACAAATAGGGTACGTATATATACAATTTTTATATTTATACATTTAAGAATTTTTCAGAACTTTGTTTGTATATTTCGCTTGCCAATATACAAACAGAGTAATTTATTATGATTTTTTCATAAATCGAATACAAATAGCTAGGGTAAGCATATACAAAATTCTGAATTTATACAATCAAGAATCGAATTATACAAATTCTGGATTTATACAAATTAGAGGAATAGAATTGGAGAAACTGTAGCCGTGAATTACAATTTTCTTAAACTGTAGCTATAGTACCTAATATAGGATAAATGTTTACTATTATGCATAATTTTCCATTATAATAAATAGAGAATCGTAAAGAGTTTGAGAAAAGATTTAAAAGGTGTTTGGATTGGATTAAAAGTTAGTCAAACCTACTTTTAAGTTAGTTTTTGACTTTTGAAAGGTTTAGCAAATATAAAAAGGGAAGTGCTAAATGGCCAGAAAATTAAAAAAACTATAATATTTATTTTATTTTAAAATAAACATATCTTTTTTTTCATTTTTTAGTTAAAAGGTATTAAAGTTTAAAGGGTAAAAATGATTAAAAAGATAAAATAACTATATAAAAAGATTTTTCCTAGTATATAATTCTAAATATTTATTCTTCATTTTACTTCATATTTCCCTTCTACTTTTTACAAATACATCTATTTTATTTATAAATCTTTATATTTGTATGTTTACTTTTTTTTTTTTAACATTATTTTTGTGTTTTTTATT